>CAHIKZ030000175.1:512500-595000 GCA_903632075.3 Acanthosepion pharaonis
GTAGGTTTTCCTGGCTCTATAGGTTCGTAGTTTATATATATATATATATATATATATATATATATATATATATATATATATTATAAAATAACGTTTACTTTTTTTTTCATATGTATGGATAATGTAACATTCTTTAGACAAAGTCAATTCTTTAATAAAATAACCGAACCCCAAAAATGAATTAAAAAAATTTAATTAAATAACCAAACACATTAGGTAAATAATAAACAAATTAACAAACTACGAATGAACACTTGGACGCAAGTAAATGTAATAATAATAATTCACATGGCCTGACGATAACTTTGAAGGATGAAACCGACTGTCGCTGTTTATCTTGACCTCAGTGTCCACTTATGCTATCAAAAGTCTCATGGACCGACAGGAATCTCTCCTCGCCATTATTAAGCATCAGAAGATGACATGTTTTGGTCACGTCTTACGGCAAAGCACCCTCTGTAAGACCACAATGCAAGGCTCCGTTGAAGCCGGACACAAACGAAGATGGCAACGCAAAAGTTGGCCAGATAACATCAAAGAGTAGACGGAGAGAACAATACCGGAATTCTTGAGAGCCACCGGCAACAGATCATCCTCGATGAGGTTGTTTTTTTTTTTTTTTTTTGTCATTTGCTTTTTGGTCCCCATGACGATTGAAGCAGCCGAGAGACTGATGATGATGTTGATGTGTAATAAGTTTTTTTTCTCATTTAACATTTCGGCTATCGTTTTCCTTTTTCCATTCTATATATATTTTTAAATGATTATTATTAGCCCTCCAAAAATATACTTTTGAATATCTAAAGAAGACAATACCGTTCTTTCGATTTGTTTGTTGACTGGGAGATTTTCAATCAGCCTTATAACTTAAGTGGTTCATCAAAAGTCTGCAACAAAATGACATAGATAGATAGATAGATAGATAGGAACAGACTAAGATATATAAATAGATAGATCAATCAATCAATCAATCAATCAATCAATGTTTTTTTGTCATGCATTTCAGCATTTCCCTTTTTCTCCTTTCTGACTTGAATATTTCATATCAGGGCCGGGAATATACAAACATTGGAAAAATTGTAAGCCCTTTCAGCTTTCATAAAAATGTAATAAACTTCTATCTTCATTAAATAATTACAATATTATCTCGTAGACTAACTTGCTATCTATCTGATAAAAGGTCTGTTAAGTCAATCAAGGAAACAAAATCAAAAGAAATTCGATGTGACACCCACCGGTGGTCGCGGTCGCAGCGCCAGCGCCAATACGTAACGTCCACTGGTCGCGACGTCAATATATGACACTGCGCCGTCGGCCCGTGGTCAACTCCCAGTTGCGGCGCGAAGCTGTAAGGTTTCTTCCACCAGCGTTTTGGGGTTGACTCCTTGTCGCTGCCACCAGCCTGTGTCCCGGTCGATCTGGTCGCTTCCGGTTCGATACCAACTTGTCGTTCTCAGCTCACTTCCAACGTCTGGTTTCCGAAGAAACTACTTTGATCTCAAGTTTAACCTACCCACGTTGTGATTTTGATCTTAGGTAGACAAAATCAATTAGGCGTCGTGCCGTAGTGCAAGCTGAATCCGTAAAGGTGTAAAGGTGATATCGCACAAGCGTAAGTAAAAGAAGCAATAAAACAAACTCAAGAGGTTAAATATGTTGAGAAATAACAAATTATTTTTATCTGTCTGTTGAATACAGGCCCGTTTCTATGGATTCGTGACACTTGCGTGTCTTAAGCGAGTTTTGGTATCTTAAGTCGTTCGTCAATATAACTTGCTTTTAGTAGGAAGGCTAAGTCGGAAGGACGTGGGATTTCTCGGTCAGCTTCTGCGAGGCAAAGGCCTGACTGCAACTGCGAATCAACTGCTGGAACTTCTGAAACTAACTAACTGCCCAGCTGCCTTGAGACATTCGTTTATATGGACACCGACCCAAAATCTGACGTGTGGGGGGCCTAACGTGGTTTGGGTTCCCGACAATTCTCGATTCTCAGCAAGAATTCTCTTTGTTCTTAGCCCAGAAAAATTAATTACTTCCCATTTTTAGAAGATTAATCACTTTCAATTTCGGGGGTTTCTCCCTCGTCCGTGAGGGAAGGTCGTGGGAGAGTTATCCTCTTAGACTCTTCCTCTCTCACATTGGTATCTCATACCAATCCCCTCAGTGGGTGTTAACAACTTCTTCGTCTTTCTCATATATTCACCTCCGCCTATCACCCATGCTACCACTTGACCAATGATCTCTCGGCAGTGTGGGTGTGGCTAGACTGACCCTCTTGAAATTATTATCCAGAATTTTTTTACAGAATCTTTTTTTTTCTTTTTTTCCTTCGGCCAAAACATTTACGAATCCCAGATTGCCAAATAATTCTTATCACATCTTTCTTTTGGGGACACCTAAAATTCACTTAGTCGGGTCTCTCTACTGACTCATCAATCATTGTCAAAACCCGACACCTGGTTTCTTCTGCTAAGTCAACTTTTAGCTGGGAGGTCCGTATTTTACCTGAGAATCAAATTCTTTATTTTTCTCATGCCTTAAAATCCTCTTATCACCAAATGCCTATTTTCGACGACGCTGTGACTGCAGTCAACAATTTGAATAAGCAATAATAATACGATTTTCTTCCTCATGCCAGAATTCTAACACACACCAGATGGTTCCCTTCGTTGGACCCAGGAATTAAAATTAACTGATATCTCTGAAAGATAACTAATATCTATTCTCCGTGGTGGTCTCAAGCCGAAATTTTTTTATGGCTGCATGTGTCGGTTGGCTTTATTTTTCTTTCTGAATTCTGTTTCCCTTGGTGCGTCACTCCCTTAACATGACATTAATCAGTTTTGAAAGAATCTCATATCTCGCTTTTTCTTACGGATTTTCTTTCTCGTGCGAAAAGTATCTTTCTTCGTAAATAAAATAAAATCTTCTCTTTTTAACGTCGATCAGTCTATCTTTCGATATAGCTCTTTCTCGCCTTCAGTCTTTCCTGTTTTTAATTTCTATGGTTAATTAGTTAGCCAATTACCACAGCTAAATAGTGTCACAGCGATAAATAAAAATACTTATAGATAATACAAAATTGTTATACACTATATATCGGAAAAAAAGAACGATTACAAATATTAGAGAAATTAGCAATAAAAATAAATAACATGCGATAAATAAAATTACATTTAATTTAGGAACAATTATATCAATAAATATACGTACTATAAACTATCGCATGGTTGAAACATTTTTTAAGGTTTATAAAATTATGCAGGGTACTTAAATATTTTAGATTGCAAGAATTTTTGTAGATAGTAATGATTTAGTCATACGTCTTATTAATTAACCCATAGCCAGAGGAGGAAAGGTGGATGCATACGGGTATTTGCGCGTAAGTGAATATAACGAACCGACTGGAACTGGAACTCGGCTCTCTGATTTAAAATTGTGAGCCGTTACACCAACTAAACATCCAAACTTACAGCATCTGGTATTCCCAAGCGCTCAACCATCTAGGTACTGACCAGGCTCAATATTGCTTAACTTTGGTTACAAAGAAAGCGTCTGGTTCGCAAAGTCTAATATATAGAGAACGAAAATAGACACACATACTGACAAAATGAAGCACACTAGACGAACTATACATATACACACAAAAACAAACCCTACACACCATATAAAGTATATATATATGTGTGTGTGTGTGTGTGTGTATTATATATATATTATAGTATATATATATGTGTGTGTGTGTGTGTATATATATATATATATATATATATATATATATATTGTTACGTTAGCCCAATATTTGTATCTTCACCTCAGATTTTATAAGTATATTTTAAGTACATTGTGTATGTGCGACGAGACATGGGAATATTAATAACTTCTTTATTCCTTGAAAAAGCAGATTGTGGGATATTTTTTTTTTATCCCCAGTTGAATGAGGGCCAGTTCTCGGGAGAGAACCTCTCATTTTCTATCTGGCCGTTGATCGTAGGCCAGACGAACGCTGTTTGACAAAAAGTGCAAATGACCCCAACAGTATTCCATGAATGACGCCTACGAATTTTTCGTAGGCTGGCACGTGACGGTTTTGTTTCGCGCGTGTCGGGGTAACAATTCTTCACTTAGCTGCTTGCCCCCGCCGAGGTAGACGTCACCAGAATCTGTCTTAGTCGTTTGCATTCGGAAGAAGTAGATGTCACCAAAACCAAATTTCGCTGTTTGCTGCACGAAGAAGTAGATGTCACCAAAACCAAATTTCGCTGTTTGCTGCCCGAAGAATTAAGAACATCATTACCCAAATCGGCTACGCTTTTATGATTCACATGTGTATACGAGAACATTGATAATCCCTCCCTTTTATGTTCAGAAAAAAGAAACAAAAAAAGAGTGTATGAACATCTTTTTTCGTTACCCTATTATTCGATCACCATCTACTGTAAGTGTTGCATGTTTTTATATATCTTATTGTCTGCTTGCTCTATATTCTTATGATATTCGTCGCAGTAATATTTGTCTAATTGATTACTTATCTCCCCATCCCTTGTGGTATTAAGTTTCGTTTTTCTTATCTTTCTTTTGCACCTTGTATATTTGTAAATAAACTTTTTTTTATTAAAAATTCTCGTGTTGCCTCTTATCGTTCTGCCTGCGCATTGTATAATTCTTGTTGGTTTCACCGGTGTCGGGATTCGGAGAATCCCCCTCCCACTGTTATTTTCTTTATTTTTACATTGAACCCTAGGATCTCTTATTTGTTTATTTTTTTCTCATTGCGTCCCGGCTATCGTAGTCCTAACAAAACCCCGGGCGTAACAGAAATATATATATATATATATATATATATATATATATATATATATATATATATATATATATTAGCAAACGCGCACACACAATGCACAAAAATGGAGAAAAATTTAAAATGATACAGAGAACATAAAAAGATAAGATCAAAGACCTCAATTCTCCCCCCTTTCTCTGACCAAACGTTCAGCAAAGGAAGAGTTTTCCACCCGTCCAAGAAGAATTTAGATTACTAGCACAACAAAAGACGATGGTTAAACAAGAAAACATAAGAAAAAAATAATTCCTTTAAATAATATGTGGTAATAACTCTTCTTCGCCTGATGAAGGTCACAAAAACAGAAACCCGTGTAGAAAAAATAGGGAAAATAAAGTATGATATAAAAAAAAAATCCACATCATAACAAAAAACGTTTATGCCTTCTCTTTTCATTTTAATATGTATATATGTATATATATATATATGTGTGTGTGTGTGTGTGTGTGTGTGTGTGTGTGTGTACTTTATATAATATATATTTACATTCACACACATGCGCGCGCACACATCCGCGCACACGCCTGCACACTCATACACAAACACACACACACAATCATTATATCATTCATATATATATATATATATATATATATATATATACGTGTGTGTATTTTGTATTTGGGTAGAAATCGCTGTTTTAAAAGACAAAAAATTCCCATAAGTCTTTAAGTCTTGATACAAAGAAAATCTAGACATTTAGAATAAAAATAGATAAAAGCATCCTTGTCAATGGCTATATATCATATATATATATATATATATATATATATATATATATATATATATATATATATATATATATAGAGAGAGAGAGAGAGAGAGAGAGAAAGAAAGAAAGAACTTGAGAGAGGTGCAATGGATAAATTGACGTCTAAATTACGAAAAAATGAAAATAACATTGACATCTCATTTTAGCAAATATGTTTAACAAAATTACGCAAAAATATCTTGACGTACTAAAGAGTAAATTTATTCAATAAAATTGTCATTGGCTTCAATTACGTCCTTCAGACGAATTCGGAATCTACTGCAACTCTTCTGGACGGTCTATTTGTTTATGGTGACTGCTTCCATAATCCTTGCCTTCAGTTCATCTTTGGTGTTACAAGGATTTTTTTGGTCTCTCGCTCATTGCACCCCACACATAATAATCAAGGGGGATGCAATCCGGGGAGTTAGGTGGTCAGATGTAAGAGGTGATCTGGTCGCAGAAATTGTCTGACAGCCATGACTGGGTCCTCCTGACATCTCACTTTAGCAAATATATTTAACAAAATTACTCAACTCTCCTGGGTTCTTCTGCTTGTGTAGCATGGCGCAGAACCCTGTTGCCAGACATCGGGTTTTTCAGCAACCACCCTCTTGACTCAGGGCAGCACTACCTCCTCAAGGCCTCCATGTTGAGTCTGAGGCCTTGGGAGAAAGATGAATGAAGGCATAACGTCGCCATCACTAGTGATCACTCCAAACTCCATGATGTTGACTGGATATATCGTCCAACTCTTTCCGAATCCTGTGTACTGTCCTCAGATTAACAACCGGATACTCTGAAATGGTCGTATTGGAGCTTCCGGCGCGAATGCCAAGCAGTACAGCATACCGTTTCCAAATTTATGAAGGAATGATGATCTTTTTCTCACAGATGGTGTCCAACTGACCCTACAATACTGTGCAGTGAACACAAGCAAAACCAAACAACGCGCATGAGCGAAATTAAAAGTATAAAATGGCGACAATTTACTCATCGCGCCCTGCTTATACACGAAGGATGCTCTGAAAGTCATCCCTTTTATTTATTTCCACGGAAATGTCATTCGTTCCAGGAAGCACAATAACACCGTTAGTTTCAGCAAGTTTCTTGCCTTTTTAGCACTAAAACACTACTTTTCTACCATCGCACGGTTGAAACTACCTAAAAGTTTAATTCAAGAATTGTTTTGACGTCTAAATTAATCGTTTAAAATTTGACAATATTCAAAGCAAATTCAAGTTATTTTGCATAATAACTTCATAACAATCATAACTGCATAATAACTTCAGACGGACTATATATAATTATTACTAAATAAATTAAATTCGTTCAGTTTTTTTGAATCAGGACCCAACTTTCATGGAAGTTCTTGTCAATATTCAGCAGAATTGGATGAAACTTTCATGAAACTCCGAGTACAAATCGCAAAAAGATAATTGAACTTTTATTTTAATTATTAATAATTTTTATAGTGCTTTCGCTTGATATCGAGTTCTATATTTGTTTGGACTGATTCTATCTATCTATCTATCTATCTATCTATCCATCCATCTATCTATCTATCTATCGCTCACTATATATATATATATATATATATATATATATATATATATATATATATATACACACACAACTTCAAACGTTATTTCAAACGTCTATTTCAAATTCGAGCATCCAATATAAATTGGATACTCGAATTTGAAATAGACGTCCTGTCTTTATTAATATTTCCCGAATACGCAGGTTGATAAACATAACACAAACTGTTTAAAGTAGGAATAAAACTGTGGCGTCTATTTCAAATCGGAGTATTCACTGATAATAACGTTTTATATCGACTTATAAGCAAATCCATTCATTCTTTTGAAATTGCTTTATATATATATATATATATATATATATATATATATATATATATATATATATAAATTTGAAGATTTTATGTTAGTTATAATTTCAAGCTCATAGATGAAATTTAATATTTCTAATAAACAAAATAATTTACTGCATTTACAATTGAATTTACATTGCATTGATTGGAATTAATAGTTTTGTTTTTGTTTATAAGTATAATCACTAAAATCGTCCATATTGACAAATCTGTAAACACAATATAATTCCTTTCATTAAAAAATATACTTTTCGGAAACTTTATTTGAGGAATATTAGCTGATTTAAAGTTTAATTTATCTGATTTGACACAAATATTACTTAATTTTAGTTTAAAATATTCTAGAAAAGCGTGTTTTAACACAGAAGTGGGTGTTTCTATAAGGCGTTGACAACTATCTTACGGTTAGTAATTTTTCCGAAGGGGGACAATTGTTGTAAAAGTTACTTGACGAATATAACGTGAATGCATATTTATATAGTTTTTTTTTTTTTTTTTTAACTATCCAGTGATCTTTAAAATATAGGAAACTAAGTAATCTAATATTTTATTGAATTTTAGGTACTTTGGCTTTATAGTAGACGCTTGTTGAGGAAATGTTAGAAAATTACCAATAGATTTTAAATATAGTTGCCGCTGATAATGTTGTGTATGGACGTCAGTATGTACAAAATTCGGCACGTTTATACAACAAAATACTTTTTAAAATACTGGAGTTCTCTGAATTGTAGTAAGCTTTTCCATTTATGACCAGCAAATGTAGTTTTTACTTAGTAACAATATCACTTGACCGCTACAAATTAATACAGAATTTTAAAAGATTGAAAAAAACTTTATAGATTATTCGAATTAAAATTTGAAAAAATGAAAACAATTCTTGTAAAAATTGATTATTCAGCGATAAAAAAGATTTTCTTAAGAAAATAGTGTCCATAAAACATATTATTCACAAGAGCAATTAAAAGCTTTTTTAGTTAAATAATATCTTAGTTTTATTACATTTTTTTGCGATTCAAAGCAGATTTTCAATAACTGGGGTTCCTGTTTGACAAACAGAATTGATGATATAAATTCTCCCTGGACTTCTGCTTATAAACTAATATGAAGATTAAACGCTACAAAATTAATTTCTCAAAATTTCATGAGTTAAATAAATGATCGTGGGTGACAGATGTAAAAAATATTTTCACCGACATTTTCTAAAAAGAAAAAAACATTTCAAAAATAATTTTGATCATGTGTAAATAAGTCCAGAAAGTTTTATAAAAATCCGATTATTATTTGATTTTTGCAAGAATTTCCAAATCTATGTGTTTTTCAACGAAGTTAAGACGTTAAAATTTCCCATACAAATTTATGGCCACCTGCTGACGCAAGAAAAAAAAAATAAAAAAATTTTAAAGGTTCTAAAATTTATTAAAATATTTAATAATCAAAATATTCTTTGGTCTTTCCAAATAACCTTATGATTATGACGATAAAAATTTACTTTTTATTAAGTTTGTAATATATTTTTTATTATCTATGCTAATTTTTAGCGAAGCTTTGGTTGTACCTACTGCGATATGCGACACATACATACATACATACATACATACATATATATATATATATATATATGAAGAAATATAGCTTTAAGGTATGCTATATTTATGGGATAATTGCTCAATATCAGAGATAGAGTGTATGTAAATATAAACGTGAACATTGAAGTCAACACTCAGAGGCGACAGACTGTTTCATGTTAAACGCAATAATCAGGTTACACACACATATATGTATGTATATAAATATATGTATGTATGTATGTATGTATGTATGCGATTATGTGTCTATATTTAAATATATTCTTCTTCATCTATATTGTCTGCGATATATCTCCAAACATCTTAGTCGTTTATATATACCTATATGTGTGCGCCTTAGTGATTGTGTGAGAGAGAAAGAGCGAGAGAGAGAGAGAGTAAGTGATAATGAATGCTTTTAAATAGAGAAAATAAATGAGCGTATTTTTGTATAAGTGTCAGCGTAAAATAAACCAAACACTTTGCTATGGAAATGAGAATAAGATCTTTTGAAGTGATTACATTGGAGTCGTGACAACGAGTGAGTCTCGACATTCTATTGGGTGGAGTCTGTTTGTTTCTCCTCGAATAGACGTCGAGATATTTAGCGGACATGATCCTACAATAACCTGACGTTATTAGTCAGATCAGCTTGCAAATTCGACAAAGATCTTTTATGTCTGTACGATACCCATTAAATATTTATAGCCGGCAAGGTCCTTTGGTGTTTTTCAGAAAGAAATTAACTACTGCAAGCGTCCATTGCAATTCATTATAATTCATCTTACGCAAATAGATTTGAGATTAAATATTGAACTGAAAGTAGCTCTTGATCATGTAGCGCCAATTTTTTTTTATTCAACGATTAGTGCGTTTTCCATAATAAATCAAAATGATTGTTTCAGACTCTATTTATATAATTGTCTAATTTTAATAATTTAAAATGATTATGGCAAAAGAGTTGGCCAAATCATAATAAAATGTGTTGTTATTTTTAGATAAAGTTTATATAAAATACATCGATTTGGGATGGTATAAAGAAAAAGTGCAAAAAGATTATTATTAAATTGATGCAAAAGTTTCCAGCATTTGTTGCCAAGGTCTCTTTTATTTTTATAAATTCTTACTATCATCATCCTCTCATTAATCTATTTTCTCTTATTGTTTATTATTTTAGTTTAGTTTTGAAGTTACGTTTTGTTTAGTTTTGTATTACGTAATAAAAGAACGATTCCAGCTTTGATTCGATGAATTCTTCAAGTAATTTGTCAATATTTTATGTTTTTATGGAACAATTGGAATGCATGGTCATCAGCAAAAAGCTGAGCCCGAAATGCGATTTACAGGTAGGAGCCAGTAAAATCAAGCAGGTGCAGAAATTTAAATATCTGGGAAGTGTTTTGACAGAGGACGGCAAGTGCCATGCTGAGATCCGAAGATGTATTGGGATGATCAAAGACGCATTCCAAAAGGTAGACAGAGTATTACAAGGTAGGAGGATTTCTTTGGTAACAAGAGTACTGAGCTGCTGCGTGACATCTCCCCCTCTTTACAGCAGCGAATGTTGGACAGTCTCCTCAAAGATGAAAAAGAGACTCGAGGCGGCGCAGGTATGTTTCTACAGAAGGATGCTGAGGATATCATGGACCGAGCGTGTGAGCAACGATGAGGAGAAGACGAAAGCAAGGATGAAGCTTATACTTAACATCAGAAAGAAGCTGATGGAATTTCTGTGATACTGTTATGGTGAAACACACCCATTCTATAGTTAATAGATTCTCCCACCTAATATAAGTAGGAGTAGTAAGAGAAACGAGGATCAGTCGATGTCGGACGACAGTAGTCGACACTTAGCCGAATACGAAAGTAATCAGCGACCACAACAAGATTACTCTGCGTAATACTTATTATATCAAGTTCCTAACATTTTGTACATCGAAATTATTTAGGACCGATTTAGTACAAATGCAAGCCTCCACTGCGAAATAACTCCACAACAACTTTGGCGACGAGGATTCGCACTCATACGGAGGAAGAAAAAATTCGTTCGCCACAATAACTTTGGCGACGAGGATTCGCACTCATACGGAGGAAGAAAAAATTCGCTCGCCACAATAACTTCGGCGACAAAGTCTCAGATTCACACTTAAAAAAAAAAAAAACTTGGCAAAGTTTTTCGCAAGCCAAGACGTCAACTTAGTGACGAAAAAACCTGTCGTATTCTCAACTGAGAAAAGAAATATTTTTTCCCAATAATACAGTTTGCTCAAATAGGTCACGAATTGCAAATTCGTAGGACCCCCCCCTACAGTATTTAGGCATTGTGTAAACATTTTGCGAAGATGGAGGAATGCAAAAATATATTCCGGGAATTCCTTAAGTTCCAGTCGGAACAACAGATGACATTCCAGATGCAGCTACAGGAGGAAACTTTCAATAGACAAATGCAATTCCAACAAAAAATGGAACAGATGCATAGGGAGTTTCAAAACAAAATTCTGGAAATAACTGAGAAGAGGAAAGAGAAAAATCTACAAAATGATTCTTTCCCAGTGAATACAATATGGAATTCAATTGAAATATTCACGTACAGTCCAGATGAAGAGATAAATTTTGAGGATTATTATAAAAAATATATGGACGTGTATAACGAGGACTGTCACTCGTGGTCTGAAGGAAAGAAGGTTAGGCTTCTTTTAAGCAAATTAGGAACTGCTGAGCATAACAAATTGGTAAACTACATTTTACCGAAGAAAACTAGCGAGTTGACATTTACCGAGGCGGTAAATATATTAAGTGAATTATTTAGTAAAAAGACATCTCTGTTTCACAAGAGGTGGAAATGTTTAAATCTGATGAAAGATGATGAACAAGACTATATAACGTACGCAGCCAATGTGAATAAGCATTGTGAAGAATTCAAGCTGGCAGAGTTAAGCGCAGACAGTTTTAAGTGCTTGGTGTTTTTTCAGGGCCTGCTACTGGATAGAGACGCAGAGTTGAGAAAATTAGTACTGGCAAAATTGGAAAGCGATCCAAGTATTACGGTACAGAAATTGGCAGAAGATTGCACAAGATATGTTAGCGTAAAGAAAGATTTAAAAAAGACAGAACAGTCTGGCGTTTCGCATTTAAGGAAAATACGCTACAAAGAAGAAAGTCAGTCTACCAAAAAGAATTCTAAAATTGCGGATTATCAAGCAAAAGTGAAATACCAGAGAAAAATAAGCAAAAACTCCCGAAGCCATGTTTTGCTTGCGGTAAACTACACTGGTACAGATATTGCCATTTTAGGAATAAAAAATGTTTCAACTGTAAAAGAGTGTGTCATAAAAGCACGCATTGCAGGTCAAAAAATAAAGACAATAAAATAAGAAAATTAAAGTCCAACAAGGTAAAAGAAGGAATAACCAGAAAATTTGTTACCGTCGAAATAAGTAATAAAAATATAAAAATGCAACTTGACACTGGCTCAGATCTATCTATTATAAATTTTTATACGTGGAAGAAGTTGGGGAAACCAACTTTAATGAAGACAAAGAAGCGAGGTCAGTGACGGGAGAAAAAATACAATTTATTGGGGAATTTGTTACAACCGTCACGTAAAATAAAAAAATAAAAAAAACGCGAAAAGCTAAACTATTTGTCATAGAACATACCACGAACTTACTTGGTACGAATTGGATAACAGAATTCCAATTATGGGATCTACCGATAAATTCCTTCTGTTACAAGGTAGAAAGTTTAAACACCGAAGCCCCATTAGTAAAGAAACTTAAGGAAACATTTCCTACTGTTTTTTCTCCAGGGTTGGGAACGTGTACCAAGATGGAGGCAAAATTCCAACTAAAAGAAAATGCTCAGGCGGTATTCAAAAAGAAAAGGAATGCGCCGTTTGCCTCAATTGAACAGATAGATAAAGAATTGGACAGATTAGAGAAAATCGGTGTACTTAAAAAAGTTGAGTATAGTGAATGGGCAACACCAACGGTATGCGTGAAAAAAAAAGCCCCAGAAAGTAAAGATGAAGCCGGCACCGAGGAAAACTGGGGAGCGAGTTACGTGCAGCCAAGGACATGCAGTATTATTAAATGAAGTCACCACAGAAAACGTTAAGAAGCACAAGATCAACAAAAGGGAAGCTAGAGGCTGAACCAATAGAACCACAAGAAGAACCTACAGAAACACTGACCCCATCCTTAAGAAGCTCAAAGCGGAAGGTTGTTTCTGGTAACACTATGGAGGTACCAAAAAATAGAAAAGCGGATTGGCAATATGATGTACTTGGTGAAAGGTGAAAAATTCATGTGAAGACGGCACATTAACCAGATCAGACGTGGTTGACACCGGTCCCGCGGAAGAAACGCCGATGGAGGTGATTTTCGATACGTTTGATCTTACAACGCCTGCAACGATTTTACCTGAGGTACGCCGATCCAGGAGAAAAAGAAAGACAACTGATCATTTAAAAGTAAATCCAAAATGTAGGAGATACGCTACGATGTTGCTAAAAAATGAAGTTTTTTTTTTCTTCATATTTCCTGTAAAAAATAAATAAATAAAACTGTGTTACTCCTACGGAGTAAAGTTTTAGGAGGGAGGTGTTATGGTGAAACACCCCTATTCTATAGTTAATAGACTCTCCCACCTAATATAAGTAGGAGTAGTAAGAGAAACGAGGATCAGTCGATGTCGGACGACAGTAGTCGACAGTTAGTCGAATACGAAAGTAGTCAGCGACCACAACAAGATTACTCTGCGTAATACCTATTATATCAAGTTCCTAACATTTTGTACATCGAACTTATTTAGGACCAATTTAGTACAAATACAAGCCTCCACTGCGAAATAACTCCACAACAGACACGTAATGAGAAAGGAGGGCTTGGAGAATCTGATGCTCACAGGGCGAATAGAGGGAAAAGAGACAAAGTAAAGCAACGCATGACATATCTAGCGAGCTTAAGCAAGTAGATGACAGAACATGGCCTGGGGGGAAGTAGCAAAGGGACCAAAGTTATTGAGAGCTACAAGGGATAGGGGGGAAGTGGGGAGCCATGATTTCCCACGTTCTGAAGGGACACGCACATAAAAAGATAGAAAGAAGGCCAGAAAGGAGAGTGTGTAGCATAAAACAGGAACATGTAACTGATGTAGAAGAACTTTCCATCCAAGCTCTATGAATGTCTAAATGCGTCGGATTTGTAGCGATTTGCCTTGCTATGCAGAGAACTCGCCGGTCGATTTAGAGAATCCGGAAAATGACTTTCGAAAGAACAAAACAAACAAAGAAATAATAACAAACAAACGCTTGCTAACTTTCGAGTGGTGAGGTAACGGTTTATTTTATTGAATTCCCTTTGAGCCTCGCCAAACAGAAAAGAATATTTCTCTTGTCGGGTTTTTTTCCATTGAAATGATGTCGTGAATCTAACTTCGATTTTCTACGTTTTAGATTCTTGCAGTTAACCCATTATTCGTCATGAAATGATTATTTCGTCCCAAAATAAAACGTTCCGGCCTTAAGCAAATAAAAACAGGTTTTGAAAAGCTGAACAATTTTCGTTTCTGGTTTTTCATGTACAACATATTTTCCTCGTGTTTGCATTTTTCTCAAGACTTATAAATCGCATTCAACAGTTGATTATCTTCTTCTATGTGCCGTGCCTCTTCAGAACGTTGGCGATCATGGCTCTCCACCATTTCCTTTCTTTTATAAATCTTAATAACTTTTGCTTTTTTGCCATCTCTCCCAAACTCTGCCTCGCCATTCATTTACTCAAGTTCGTCAGGTAGGTTATGCGTTGTTTTCCTTTGTCCCTCTTACCTTCAATCTGTACTGTGAGGATCAAATTTTCTAAACCCTCTTTCCTCATTAGGTGCTCTAGTAATTTAAACTTTTTCTTCCTTTATAAGTATCCTTTTTATTTCCATTTTCTCTATAATTTCGTCGTTGTATTATTTTCTTTATTTCTAATGATTTTTTTTTTGTTTCTTAATATTTTGTTTAACTTTTGGAAGGCATCTTTCACTATTCCAATGCGACTTCGGATTGTAGCATCGCATTTTCAGGCCTCTTTTAAAACACTTACCAGATATTTAAATTGCTGTACTTGCTTGATTTTGGTATCTGCAATTTTTTCATTTGCAAGTTGGGCTGCTCATTTTGATGACAACCACGCATTCTGTCTTCTTGCAATTGATGTTTAGTCCTTTCTTCTCGCTTTCATTCATTACCTTCTGTAGAAGTTTCCGTTCTGTGTCTGCCATCAATACTGTGTTATCTGTATATCTTATGTTGTCAAGATTGTGGCTAGCAGTAATAAATCCTGGTAGGACTTCTAATTTCCTCAGAATCGTTTCATTGTATTGGTTGAATAAGTCTGGTTAGAAGACACGTCCTTGTATTACCTGTTTTATATTTTTGTATCCGGAAATTTTACTTCATATTAATAGATTCAGATTCCCAGCAGATAAATGTAGAGTGTACGATGTATTTAAAAAAAGTTGTTTTTTTTTATCACAGTACAATGTTTTAATTAAAAAGTAATTAAACTATGTCAGATTTTATAATAGAATTCAATGTTTTCACAATAAAATTAGTATAAATAAAGTTAGTAAAACTTTAAGAGTGTACTTATCAAACCTGTATCCCTTTTTAATTACAGAAGAGGGTTTGCTTATATGTTCTTATATTTATAAGATAAATATACCATGGGAATCTCAGCTTATAATATCTGTTTTTATTAGACAACTCTGCCTCGCCATACATTTACTCAAGTTCGCCAGGTAAGTTATGCGTTGTTTTCCTTTGTCCCTCTTACCTTCACTCTGTCCAACGAGTATCAAATTTTCTAAGCCCCCTTTCCTCATTAAGTGCCCTTGTAATTTAAACTTTTTCTTCCTTTATAAGTATCCTTTTTATTTCCATTGTCTCTATAATTTCGTCGTTGCTCATTATTATTTGTTAGTGTCAGATTATATTCAGCAATATATAATACTATAACTATGGATATTTAAATTTTGTATATATAAAGATTGTAATATACCGTAAAAAAGATATCAGATGAAAAGAAAAAAACAAGTCATTATTAAGTTACTGGCTGATAAGAACTCAACTTTTGAAATTGAAAAAAATGCTTAACCGTGATGAAAATAAGCAAAAAAAACAAAAACATTAAGAACAAGGTAAAGACGACTTTAATCATTATTTGAAAATTTTTTAAGAAAAACTGAAAAGAGTAATAAGCAAGAAAAGTGAATTGCAAGAAAGTATGGACATATTTGAAGAAGGCGATGCTGCAAATAGAAATAGCGAGAAAAGATGCAAAATAGGAAGAAGATTGGCTAAAAACATGGCTGATGTAAACATTATAAAATGAAATGTGTCTAATGGACGAAGAAGTACATGAAAACAGATTTTTCAGTAATCATTTTTATGGATTGATGTAGCATTATTGCGAATTGATTTGAATAATGGACTCGAGGTCGGATCCTTCATAGAAATACTTAACCAACCCTAGGAGAAAAAAAGGGTATGAATGAAATAAATTATAGATAATATTCTAGTCAGCAAAATTACAGGCCACTTCAAAGTTGATAATGGCGTCACGATAACGGCAAAGAACCAGCAGTGGGATACAAAAATTTTAAGAAGGGTTTCTCTCAAAAACAGATCCCAATAGCAACGGGTTCTCTCATTTTTCCATAGTATATACTTTACTATATATATATAATTTAGGAATAAATAAAATTTTTCTTGCATTTATTCAAAAATACCAAAATTAATCTGCATTACATTGCACGTTATCATTTTGAAAGGAAAAATAATTAAAAGAATTGCTTTAAAATCTTTTATTCATGATCTTTCATTTTAAAAATTCCCAAAGAGCCATTTCATTGTCATCATAGACTTCTTTTTTGCCTCACTCTGTTATCATCGGCACTGATATTTTCTAAGCCATGTTTTAACTAAAGGAGTGGCATCCCATAAATCTAAAGTGAAACCAATAACATTGATTGTCATCAAGTTTACTGCATTTTCCACTGCAAGACGGTTTCTTTTATCTGAGTATATCATATTCATAGTTTTCGCTTTTTGTACACTTTGAGGAATTACAGAATTATGAAAGTATTTCAGGACATTTTCTACATAGTCACGAAAATTATTAATGGAAATGTGATGAAAAATTTTACTGAAACCATTTAGTTTTTCTTCCGCAGCTTTCCAGGAGATAAATATTTCTTAAATATTCCAAGTATTTGACTCTAGCAAGTACAACAGTTCATGAAATTTGTATTTTGAATTTTTGTATATTGTATTTGAATTTACATTCCCAACAGATTATATGACTACAATTTCTAAGCAATCTAAAATTAACACTTTGTTTGTTCGGGTTAGCAACGGGTTCGCTGATCTCATAAAACTCCAATAACTGGTTCGTACGAACCTCTACGAACCCACTGAACCCCACCAAAGTGCAAAGAACTATTAAATGTTCTTGGACAAGATATCTTTTGAGAGTAATTGGTCAAAACTATCCTGAAGATAAATCAAGCTATTACTTAACATGCCAAAAAGAAACAAAAAAAAAACAAAAAACAATAAAAGGTTTCAAAGACACGAAATCAATGAAAATGTCCCTGGTTTTCCAAGTATGAATCCAGTATAAAAACCTGTAGTTCATGATCACAATATATATCACGTCTTCCACTGACTTGAATTGCTGTATCTATTACAAGGAAAGTTTTCTCACTCTATCGTGCCAGGTTTAGTCGCTAATGATCCTACCACGCCGTAAATAGTACTGGATTATAGAGTTTCAATAGCTAAATGGCATAGCACATAAAAGAAAATCAGTAAAACGTGTTTGAATTTCGTTCACTTAGTACTATTACTCTTGGAAAAGACATGTCCTTATTCCTGCGCTCTGTCCCATCGGCGTATGTCTTGCGAAAGACACCTTTGACAGGCCATGGTGGTTGAAAGAGTAAATGAGTAATATCCTTAATAATTACTTCTATATATAGTGAGACCGTAGTCACAGCTGTTATACTTAATGATAACCTTATCAGGGGATCAGTCTTTTCCCAGTTCAACATATATACATTAGAATAGAATGAAACGGATAGTTACGAGCAAATTAAGATAAATTGATAGATATTAATAAACTTAGGTAATGAAAACAATAAGATAGATAGATAGATAGATAGATAGATAGATAGATAGATAGATAGATCAAAATATTATTGTAAAATTTGTTGTTGATGTTTTATAAATAAAAAAGCTTGTAAAAACATCTCGATATAAATCAGATATAATGCAAAGCGAAATATCTATATGATGTCTGTTTTTATGAAACTGAACATTTTCACAATAAAATTGGCATAAACCAACTCATGTTCGTTACATTGTCCAGATGCGCTTGTATTTATATGAATAATATATCTTGGGATTTTCAGCTTATCATATATATCCTTATAAAAAATACCACGAACATGTTTTGGGTGAGGTTAGGTAAACAAGCTGACTGTAACAAACATTTTGTATTTAAAAATCAATCTAAAAGCTATAGGCCATAGAAACATATTTAATTAATATATTATTACAATATACCTGAATAAATTATTATTGTATGCGTTAATATGTAAGATTGTAAACAATAAACAGAAAATATATGAAATAATTGTCGGACTTAATCCATTTCTTTATATGTTGGATACGTTTCGTGAGCAGATATGATCAATCGAGAAAAATCACCGAAGATTGTGTGTTTAAAAACAATAATTTAAACTTTGCTAACCAGACGCTTCTCTGTCGCTAAATGGTATAGCACGTCAGATGAAATGACGATTTCCGTATAGGAATACAGGTTTAATTCGATTCATGTCGGAGAAGGTATATTTTCTACAAAATTTCTCGAACATTCAGGCCATTAAATGTAATTAATACTGTTTAATTAAAAAAATCATTTACTTAAATAAATTGTATCTATAAAAATGACGTATATGACGGAATATATATATCATTAAAGGTAAAACTTTAAAACTAAAGGCGTATATTATGAAGAATACGAGTAATTTATTCGGGACTTATTGGTTAGAACAGTTTCAGCTTTGGGATATGTTGATTAACTCATTATGTCAAAAAGTCGAAAATGTGACTGACGAAGCAAAAAAGTTGAAAAGTGAACTTAAAAAAAATTTTCCCGGCGTTTTCAGTGGAGAACCAATGAAAAGCGGGAGCGTTTGGCAGGTGTTCAGGAGAATCCAGGATTACAGATTTAAATCCAGGATTACAGATTTAAATTAAAATAGGGGAAGTGTGAGTTTTTCTTAGAGAGGATTAAGTACTAGGGGCAAATAATTGACAAAGATGGAAGACGTCCCGACCCAGATAGGGCAACAACAATGAGGAATACGCCAGCACAAGAAAATGTGTCGGCTCTTCAAAGTTTTTTTTAGGTTTTGACAATTATTACAACATTTTTGTACCAAGAATGCACAGTTTGAGAGCTCAAAAGGCCCAAAAGAAAAAAGGAAATTCACGGAACCTTCAGAAGTTAACCCGTAAAAGAAAATATATTGAATATCTTTCATGCCATACCATCTTCTCACTTATGAACTTTGAATTACCAGAAAAGCACAATACGCATTGGATTATTGGAAATTATTATCATTAAGAAAAAAAATTGTAAACGTAATTCCTGCATATAGCTTTTTCAAAGTGGTTGTTTCTGATTTTATTTATTTATTTATTTTGTGGGAAAGGATTGAATAAAAAGGATTGTGTGGTAATTATAAAAAAAAAAGACTCCATTCAGAGTCAGGCTGAAAAGGTGTTGTGGTGTCCTCTCTCTAAGAGTCTATGTTAGACTCTTCCGCCTACTATAAGTTTAGTAGGAGAGAAGGTTCAGGGAACAGTGAA
This sequence comes from Acanthosepion pharaonis, assembly GCA_903632075.3. Classification (NCBI taxonomy): domain Eukaryota; kingdom Metazoa; phylum Mollusca; class Cephalopoda; order Sepiida; family Sepiidae; genus Acanthosepion; species Acanthosepion pharaonis. Next base: position 532,481 of record CAHIKZ030000175.1, read on the forward strand.
CAGTGAATACATTGCGCGCTAGTTCTTTCGATACCCTCTCACTAGTCGGGTAATACTCTTCTGGTGTATTTACTATTTAATATACGATATATCTGCAAACCTGGTTTTTGTAATTACTTAACCAATTGCTTGGTCACAACAATATATATATATATATATATATATATATATATATATATATATATATATATATATATATATGTGTGTGTGTGTGTGTGTGTGTGTGTGTGTGTGTGTGTGTGTGTGTGTGTGTGTGTATAAACATTAATAAGTTATATTTAGGCAGCAAGTATTCATCAACGCAAGTTTGATTAAAAAGAAGCGACAAAGTCTGTTGGTTTAATTTTTTATTGCATTTTTCAAACGTTTTAATAAGGTCTTGAGTATTATACGGAAACTGTCATTTTGCCTGGACTCACATTGAGTCCGCCAATATCGTTTGCGGGATAAATGTTCCAGGAACCCATAAATATTTTATATCAAAAGTGTTGATTCTCGCAACACAATGTTGACTAATATTTACCCAAACATATTTGCATCCCACAACATTATCTATCTATCTATCTATCTATCTCATTAGGTTGCGGGATTTGGGCGAACACCCCTCTTTGCTTATATATATATATATATATATATATATATATATATATATATATATGTACACATTCACACACATACGCACACACACATACACATAAATATATTCATAAATAGATATCTAGCATTCACATATCTATTTATCTTTCTATTTCACGTTAAATATCTCATTATCTATGTAAATTATTTTATATCTTTTTTTACATATCTATATATCTGTTCCAGTCTTTTCATCTCTCTCTCTCTCTCTCTCTCTCTCTCTCTCTCTCTCTCTCTCTCTATATATATATATATATATATATATATATATATATGTTTATTTTTTCATTTTTAATTTTTTCATTTCTATCTATCTATCTATCTATCTATCTATCTATCTATCTATCTATCTATCTATCATACACATATATGGCCTCTTTATATCGCTATATATCTGATATATCTGCTCCGTTCCTCAGATTTGGGCTCCGTTCATCTATGTCATCAATTTTCTATACGACCCGCTGGCGGGCCTGTCAGTCGCTCGTTTGCCGTCTTATCTAAACCGGCCTTGACCCTAGTATCAGGTGTATTGATACTATGTCAGAAGAGCATCACCTTTACAGCAGGATTGAACTTTCTAGATTTTCTTACACTTGAGATTCCCCGCTGTAAATGTAAATCATCAATACCCGTCAATACACACACACACACACACACACACACACACACACACACACACACATATATATATTAGTTTTCCTTCTAGCAAGAAACTAATGGTATTAGCTGCTTGTAATCAATTCGAAAATGCAATTTTATCTCACCTTATTCGATAAGATACAGTTCCTCATTTCACTTGATAAAAGAAACCTCAAAAAGCAAAGAATAAATATCTATCTATCTATCTATCTATCTATCTATCTATCTATCTAAATCTTTTCATCTATCTATCTATCTTAATCTGTTCATATCTATCAATATAACTGAATCTTTTCATATTTATCTACCTATATTTTGTGATTCTCTTCTGCTTATCATCAATACTCGACAAGTACACAATCTACACACATACACACAAAAACACACATATACACATACACACATATTATTTTCCATTCTACCAAGAAACTAATGGTATGAGAAGCTCGTAATCAATCCTAAAATACAATTTTCGATAAGATACATTTTCATGCCCCACCTGTTAAAACAAAATGCCTCAAAATGCATAAAAATATCAGTGCTATTTACTCTCCTGTAATTTCAACAGCATTCAAAGGCATGGCAACTGCATTGTGAACACAGACATTATAATAACTTGTCGCACGAATCCTGTGACCCATCGTTGAGGCAGATGCAGTAGAAGTGGTGTTTCTTGGACAAGATAGCCTAACGTTCAGAGTTGCTTTCTTTTAGAACTTCTCCTAGACCAATTGCCATCCAAGACTATAGGAACCTAGATTTACTGATTTTTACCTATAGCTGGGTGAGGGGAAGGAAAGGGTTCATACCTTTACCAAAGGGTATTAGTACCTAAGTGAATCTGACTGGAATTTGAACGGCAAAATAGTCCTGCAAAATGCAAGAAGCAGCTATTCACAAGCAGTCTGGGCCAAAGTAGAAAACAAAAACCTTGAAGCCCACCAATTCTGGAAAATCGTAAACGGAATACTAAATAAGGGTCAGACCATCAGTGCCCGCCAATATAAATGGCCTTGAGTTCATCTCGTCTTCGTCGGATAAGACTAAGCACTTTATTATGAACTTTGCCTCCAACTATAGGTTAGACGACAAAAAGACCATTTCTTACATTTTCCCCTCCTCACGGAACTCAAGCTTTGTGATGTCACTATCAGGTTTCCAATGCTGATATGGAGACGCTATGCTATGGATACAGCAGCAAACAATCCCCATTCCCTTTGTGTTCCTTTCACAAGGAGTAAGTTCCAATTAGACAGCTTCTTCTTCAGAATTGTTACTTTCTGGAACAAACTTCCAAGAGGGATTCTTCTTTGACAATTGGTCTCTTCAAGTCCAGGACTAAAAGATATCTATCCAACACGTCCTCATAATGTGCATTTCTCCCTTCCCTTCCCCCTCCCTTAGAACAATCTCTTTCAGTATCCCTCTACCTAGAGTGACCCTTGGTCCTCTTATTGAGTGAACTAATAAAAAGTATACAATGAATGCTATTGAGAAAGACCTAAACCAACTTAAATCAATAGAACAGATCGAAGATACCCCACTGCTGCTGTTACCATATAACCCTGTATAAGTATTATGTTATTTTGAAAGGAGATGGGCATCGACTAGTAACCGCCATTATCGCGAAAAGGTAGTCAGTATGGTATGTCGACATTCAGATAGGTTGTGAGATGATTTGATTTTAATATTATAAGTTACACAGCCATATTATCATTTCGAAAAGAGATAGATTATAAGCTGGGAAACCTAAATCAGATTATGATTATTATTATTATTATTATTATTATTATTATTATTCATGGCTCTCCACAATTTCCCGTCCTTGGTAGCTCTTAATGTCTTTTTGTTAACTCTCTTAAACCTTGCTTCGCCATCCATTTACTCAAGCTCACTAGATACGTTGTTTTCCTCTCTCCTTAATATGTCCTGTGACTATCAAATTTTCTAAGCCTTCTTTCCTCATTATGTGCCACAGAAATGTCAACTCTCACTTTCTGATATTAAATTTAAATTTTTTTTTTGTTTTTCTAAAGCTTCGTTGTTACATGTTCAGTTCATAGCCTTCTGTCGAGCCACGTTTCTGTTGCTTTAAGCCTCTTCTTCATATGTAAGGAGATTGACCAACATTCACTGCCACATAGGAGGACTGACATTACATAACTGTTCAGTACTCTTTGTTTTTAACGATATTTTCCTGTTTCTTAATACTTTGCTTAGCTTTTGGAAGGCATAACGAACCTAAAGTATTTGGTTAGATTTGGCTGTTTAATTTAACGAAATATCAAAACTTATTAGATTATTTAAAATCTTATTGAACGAAGGACACAATGGATTAATAGATAGGTAGGAGCAGGTCTAGAATAGAAAAGGTTGACATAGGTCGTGTTTTACACTAGTCAAAAATATAAGCGGAGATCGTTTACACTAGAGTCAGAAAGGTGGACATAGGCCAGATTTAGACCAGAGCCACCAAAAAGTGTACACAGGTTCAATTCACACTCAAGTCGAAGAGCTAAATATAAGATATATATGAACATAGAGGTCCGCTTAATACTATAGTCAGAATGGTAAACATAGATCCGGTTTACACCAGAGCTCCCAAAAACTAGGCACAGGTTCGGTTCACACTCGACTCGAAAAGTTAAAGATAAGATATATATCAACATAGAGGTACGGTTAATACTGTAGTCAGAATGGTAAAGATAGATCCGGTTTACAGTATAATAAAAAATAGAGATTGGTCGTGCGCGATTCGTTCGACATGATTGGTGGGTGAAGTATTTATATACATCTTGTTCGAATACAATATTAAGCTACTAAACGGTTGAGTTATTCTTTTGCGTTATAGAAATAAGATTTTAACTAATTTCAACTCAGTTTTTTGTTATACATATTTTATATTATTATATATATATATATATATATATATATATATATATATATATATATTAATGTTTCATTAAAAAGGACAGACAAACAAGTTACTCCCATTAAGCATTTTATTGATTTTTTTTTTGTTTTTGAACAAGTGTTTTCTTTTTAGGACACAGAGTGCGTAGAAAATGTCCAAATTTTCTGTAATTCCGAGCGCTTAACGAAGCCTTAATAATAATAAAAAAAAAGAAAAAGCCATCACATAATAATATTAACTACGAACAGGTCCACAATTTGCTGTGTTCGGAAAATAAAACATCACTATGACACTAAAACCATACACACAAAACACACAGACGATTAAATTGAAAAAATAAAATTATCCTTGATAATGGCTAAAAGTATAGACGAAATCGCTCGGAATTACTGGACATTTGGGCAGTTTCTACACACTCTGTGTCCAAAATACAAAACACTTGTTAGAACACGAGAAAAATTAAATAAAAAACTTTTTTTAATGAAACATGTATAAATGAAGGATTGCTGTCTAAACACACACACCCATATATATATATATATATATATATATTGTTTAAAATTTGTTGTATTTATATTTGAAGAGCATCCAGTATATAAGGCAAAATATTTATAAATATAGACTGTGTGGACATAGGATCGAAATTGCATGGTGACTTCAGATCATGTGTTACTATTCCTTTAGCTGACTCTATCCATACGCTAATGATAGATAAAGTGACAGAAAGAGGAAATCGGTTTTTTTAATTCTTTTGTTTATGGTCAGTGCTTTTGCTTATTTTAGTGTATATATATATATATATATATATATATATATATATATATATATATATAAAGTACAGGGTTGGTATTGATGGAATAAAGTTTCGATAACTAAAAACACTATTCTTAAAAGAATGCTCAATACAGAATAGGACAAATAATACTTATCGAAAAATTATGACATAAGCATGTTACAACAGTACTATAAAATAGCCATTTTGTTTCAACACTTCTGGTGTCTTGTCAAGTGATGGCGTTGATTGGCAAATAAAGTTTTGTGCATGCTAAAGCTATGAACACAGTTATATATATATATATATATATATATATAAAATTTATTCGAAAATTCTAACATAAATATGCTAGAAAATCACTACAAATCTATCCATTTTGTTTCAACACTTCAGTTGTCTTATCAAGTGATGATGTTGAATGTTGATAAGACATCAGTAGTGTTGAAGAAAATAGCTATTTTTGTAGTGATTTTATAACATATTTGTTTTAATTTTCGAATAAATTATATTTGCCCTACTCTGTATTGAGCACTCTTTTAAGAATAGTACTTTTTGCTTATTGGAATTTATTCCGTATACACCAATCCTATACTTGTATATATATATATATATATATATATATATATATATATATGTATTGAGAGAGAGAGAGAGAGGGAGAGAGAGAGAGAAAGAAAGAGAAAGAGAGAGAGAGTCAAAGTTAGCAAAAGATGGAAAGATAACTGTGGAATAGAGAAAAACCGAAAGCAAATCATCTGAAATGTGCGGAAGGCATACACTGAGAAAATCGATACGATGAAGTTTGAAGAACAAAAATAACATTTTTTCATTGGTATTTTTTACTTCTTTCTCTTCAGGCAATTATTTTTCTAGCTTCGTTGATTATATCTTTCCTTCTTAGCATTTTTCTGCCTATCATTCTTAACCAATCGACACGAAAGATGGCGGTTTGGTGCAACCATAAAGCAGAACTATAGAGAAGAAAAATGAGAGAAAAAGCGGCGAGAAAACAAAAATGAGGGAAACCAGAAGACCAAAATTGTTTTAAATGATAAATATAGAATATTTGAAACGAAGTTTTCGTTTATCTCGTGTTATATTACAAAATAACACCCCATCTAAAAACAACACTCTTCTACAAATTAATTGAATTAAAACGAATAATTCCGTTATTATTTACTTTTTTTTATTTTTTCAATGAAACATGACCCAGTGCATATATCAGTACTTCGTATGTCCATTCCATGAAGCTTTTCTTTGCAGATTGACCACAGATTCTCGATTGGATTTAAATCAGGAGAGTTTCCAGGCCAGTCAATAGTACTTTGATTTGCCCACTGGTAAGGCTTGCCAGTGTCTTCATGCAACGTTAAAATTTTCGTACGCCTACTTGGAGTAACGTCCATCGGTGACAATGGCCGTAGGACAACTAATAGTGTCTGGGCCTGATGAAAATCTGATGCAATCACGGATGACGCAATATTTTTCTAGGCCAAATTTCATCATACAACCCGAAAATAGATTGCACACCTCTGCAAATGACCTAATCTGGGGATAAAATAGAAATCAATTACACCCTCTCACTCCATTGGGTCTAAAACTGACCTTATGGTGAAAGAATGGAAAGATAGTGCCATGATCGTCCTCATCCTGAAGGGACACGGTACAACCCATTCACATTAATTGAATTTAAACATTGTTATAGTTGTTGCCTGTAAAGTAGTCACATTTTTAATTATTATCATTCAGATAACTTAGAGCTGAAAGAACTGTTATTTATTTTTTAACCATTTTACCCCGTGCAAGACGATAAAGCCACTGAGACAAAAGGGGTTACTGGTAACATTATTGAATAGAAAGATCAATAAAAATAACATTTTTCCTCTAAGCCATTACCTGCCATGAGCCCATTTCGGGATCTGTTAAAATTAAACTCACTACATGTTATTCTTTGTATTTACATTGAATTGCTTACATACGTTGCATTTGCAGAGGTATATTTTAAAACACTTAGCCTTTAAAATTTTTATTATTAGCCGTAAGAAGACACTTTCTGTTGTAATTTTACATTTCACGAGTAGAAAAATAATGACTACTTTGAAAAATATTTTTTTATTATTTCTAATCAATATTATTTTTTTGTTTTATACACATATATATTTGATGTTTTAGTTTCTATAAAAACGACAATGGTAACTACTGAAATTAAACATAAGGAATAAATAAATTTCTAAGATACCTGTCTCGGCCAAAAATGTGCATTAAAAAAAATTGGCAGTTAATGGGTTAATCCACCGTGTACGCTGCCCGTACCGTGCAAAAAGAGGTATCTTAGTATACACCAAATTTATTCTTGACTATCACATATGAAGCCACAGATTGGATGATACATTCGCCATTATATTTAGTTACATCTACACCAGCGTTTGTCAACCGGTGCACCCAAGCGCACTAATGCGCCCTGAAAGGTAGCCAGGTGCATCTCGAGTTAACAGAAGAGTAATTTATTAATTATTTTCATATCTAAAAAAAAAAGTTTTTATTTTTAAAACAGCTACAGAAACCAAGCATACGGCTTCCATATCGAAGTCAAGTCTTTGTCATTTGATATTTTAAACTGGATGCTAAATTCCTCAATCCTTAAGACGGAGTGGATAATCCTTTCCCTATTTGCCTTCCTCGACGGATTTAAATCAATAATTATCTAAAAATAAAAAATAGCAGATTCTTCATAAATCCATTTAAATGAAAACACTACCGCATAAATATACAATCTAATGTCTTAAAAATAAATGCTTATTTCAGGAGACATCTTTTATTTTCATATTTTATGAATTATTTTTCCTTATGAAAATTTAAAGTGTGCCCCAGATTTTTAGTAATTCTACAAGTACGCCCCGAATTAAAAATGGTCGAGAAACACTAATCTAGACTTAGGTGAATCTCATGGCTTAATATTATAGGCATTCTCAGACCTGGTGCCTGTATTTTATATTCCTCTCAACCGTTAACACTAGGGAAATCAGTTCGTTTATCTAGGGCTTCTTATATATGATGACTGTAGCTTCTTTTGTTATGTGTTGAATCACTTCAGAACGTGGGTGATCATGCCTCTCCCCAACCTCCTATCCTTTGTAGCCCTTAGCAATTTTACCTTTTACCTTGTCTTTTTACTAAACCCACCATCCATTAAAATTAGGTCGGTTACTCGCTGTTTCTTTCTATTCCGCTTGCCTTTCGTATGTCCTGTGAGTGTCAAATTCCCCAAACCGTCTTTCTCACGGTGTCCCAGAAATTTCAACAGTCTCTTTCTGATTATCAGTACAAGTGTCCTTTCTGTTCTCATATTCCCTAAAACTTCCTTGTTGCTCGCATCTCCATTCCATGGTATTCTTGCCATCCTTCTGTTGCCTCAAGTACCGTCTTCTTTTATTAGTAAATTATCCAACATTCGCTGCTATACAGAAGAAGTGACATTACATAGCAATTAAGCACTCTTTTCTTTGTTTTTACCGAATTTTTCCAGTTGTTTGGTACTTTGTTTAGCGTTTGAAAGGCATTTTCGCTATTCCAGTCACCGCTTTTAATTAAATATTCAATCGGAACGCTTTGTCCAAGAATGCTCACGACTTTAATTAAAGGCTGCGATATTGTCATCATATTGCAATTATTCTCATACTTAGAGATTGATAACATTGATCGTTATTAATTGGTGCAAGGAATGGCTTGTTAATTTTAATGTCTCCAAGATGAAGCTTCTCTATTAATCAACTGAAAAACCCTTACTGCCTTCACTCAGCATAAATACCGCCCACATTTTAAAGGCCGACAAAAAGATCAAAGTAACTACTATTAAAAAATTATTTCACTGTTTTTAAGCAAAGGGCTATGCTTTTTTATTAATTTGGTTTTAAAATAACATCCTCCAAATAGCGGCCTCTATTCGCCTCTAAACTGTTGTAGACATTTCTAAAGTTTTCCATCAACCGAAGAGTGATTTCTGGCGGGATTTCTACCACTTTTTGGTAAATAGCATCCTTTAATTCTTCACTGGTTGCTGGTCAATGGTTGTAGACCTCGACTTCTACCCCAGAGAAAGCAATAGCAGGAGGTGAGTTCGGTCGAGTTTATAGACCATCCAATGCCACCGCGCAAGGAAATCAAATGTACTGGAAACATCTTTCTGAAAGCTTCCATTGATTTTCTTGCTCTGTGTGCTGTGGTTTCATTCTGATGAAGACACACATCCGGACTCCCAAGATCTATGAGTTTTGAACCCAGAAGCGTTGGCAGCATTTCCACATATCGGTTAGATGTTACTGTAACCTTGTGTTCTCCCTCGTCAAAAAAGTACGGGCCTAATATACCACATTTCGCAACTGCATACCACACAGTCACTCGATCGCTGTGAAGTGGTCTTTCATGAAAATGTCTCGGGTTATTTTCTGTCCAATATTTAAAATTCTGCTTACTAACGCAGTCAAAGTGAGCGAGATTAATCATTTGTGAGAAGAACAACGTTTACAGCAAGATTTTAAAGGATATCGTCACTGCATGCCATGCAATTTTCCAAGTCGCGTTCTTGCAGTTACTGAACAACCATTAATTTACATTATTTACATAATTCGGACTATTTTCCTCATCTTTGTCGCCATATTTATCACAACGTTTCGACTGTTGTACGCTCCGGCCTTCTTCAGGTGGTTGGAATGTCGGACTGAAGCCTATATTTCGCTCACTATTTCGCTCACTGAAGGTCGGAGCGTACAACGGCCGAAACGTTGTAATAAATATGGCGACAAAGATGAGGATAATAGCCCGAATAATGTAAATAATGTACATAACACTTCATCTCAGAAATATAGACAGAACCATTAATTTGTCTTGATGGAATTTCAGACAATATCTAAGCCGACGCATCATTACGTATTGAACGTGTAGGAAATTGCACAACAGAGTGTCTCAAAGACTGAGCATATCTGGGGTTCGGGCCCTTCGAGTTTAGCCAGGTGGCTTTCTTTTAAATGTTAAACCTGTGGGTCTGAAATTTTCAACTCCTAGCTGTATCGATTTTCTGTCCGGAACAGTATCATTCCGGAGTAACAAGAAATGGGCACAAAAAAATTTCGCGCTGCAATTACAGATTGACCAGAACGAAAAATTCAAGTGCTTTATCTGGTTTGCCAATTCATGAGTTTCGCGACAAAATCCCTCATCAAGGTCAGATATTTGATAATTTTATAATCTTTCGTAACGAACGAACGAACGCTAACTCTAATTTTGGAATTTAAAATTCTTAACACGTAAGAGTTCCATTATAAACGTCACAAGATTTTAATTTAGAACCAGTTATTTTAGCGTTTTCAGTTAAATGCCAAAAAAAAAAACGCAGAAAGTGTGAATTAAAATGGGCGGAGTGGCGATTCCATTAAGGGACAATCCTCGCAAAACGGGTGTGGCTCTTGCATCTTGTCTCACTGGTCATGGTGCCATGGTTCTCCATCATTGCGGCTAGCAGAGGATAACAAAAAAAAGATTGTTTATAGATACTTTGTACAAACTTTGTTCAAATAAATTCTTTGTCTCTATTTAAAAAATAAATTCACACATTTTATGTTTAAATAGGAATTTAGGGATGTCCAACTTCACTTTATTTCTTGTTGAGAAAAGACACAAGCATGCCTGAAAATAACCACAATTTTAATCCCTTTTCTTATGCTTATATTTGATCTAAAGGGCTAATAATATGCAATAAATATTATTATTTTTATTATCATTATTATTATTGTTGGTGTTTTTTATCGCTCGAATTTCTTTTATCAGCCTTCCATATATATATATATATATATATATATATATATATATATATATATATATATATACTATTTACATTGTTCGGACTATTGTCATCTTTGTCGCAGTATTTATTACAACGTTTCGGCCGTTGTATGCTCCGGCCTTCTTCAGTTCGACATTCCAACTGCCTGAAGAAGGCCGGAGCGTGCAACGTCTGAAACGTTGCTATAAATATGGCGACAAAGATGAGGAGAATAGGCCGAATAATGCAAATAGTGTACATAATACCTCATCTCAGAAATATATATATATATATATATATATATATATATACACGTTTCATTAAATAATATAGACAAGTGTTGTCTATTTATTTTATGTAAAATTTGTTCGTAACATCTGATAAGTTTGATAACATTATCATTAAACGAAGAAAGAAATTCACAATATTGATCCATATTTTTTTAATATAATCTAAGCTTTCGGCTTACTTAAGCCATTATCAAAGATGTAAATCACAAAACATATTAAACAATATACGGACACGACAGTGATGATAGTCTGTCATTGTTTACATAGTTAATCACTAAGCGACAATAAACACGCGCATATAAGACGCTAGAAGCGAAAATCGCACAGCATGGCTTCTGTTACCAATTATAGACATTTAAGAATATTTGTAGAGATGCCATAATTGATTTTGTTTAGGTTGGGTTTTAACTGTTTGATGTATAATGCTTCTAGTATTTTTTGTTTTTGTCTATTGTTTTCATGTCGAAGTATAGTTGTGTTTTCGACAAGTATTTTACGGAATTGTGTGTGCGGGCAGGCATGTTGTTTTAAATGCCTAAAAATTTTAGAGTTTTCATTAAAATGTAGTGTCAAGCGTCGTGAAAGCGAGTTTGTGGTGTGACCAACATAAATATTATTTAATTCGTTGGAGATACACTCTCCCAAAGGGCACTTGAATTTATAAACTATGTTGGTTTTTTGCAAATCGCTAACCGGGGGAGAAGAATCATTGCGAAGTATTAAGTTGGATATACTAGATTTAGTGTAGTATATGATTAATTTAATTTTTTGCTAGGATCTGTAGTTGATATATTAGAATTTACTAAATTTTTTAGTATGTTTTCATCTTGTTTATAATTAGTATGCATTTGATTACGATATAGGAGATTAATATATTTGAGATCAGTAGAAGCAGTATTATGTACAATTTGCTTATTATTGAGATTTCTAAGAAAGCATCTTATTTGTTCATCAACTATATAGTTTGGAAAGCTATTATTAATAAGTGTCTGTTTTATATTCTTTAGTTCACTGTAAAAAATCTGTTTTGTGGATGAATTAGTTTCTGCACGATGTATTAGATTCTTTATAATTGCTATTTTGTAGTAATATGGGCATTCGCTCTTGTAGTTAAGTGTACATGAATTTATGCTTGTAGGTTTTTTTGTATGGCGAAATAGTAAATTTGTTATTATTTGTGTTTATCAATATGTCAAGGAAGGGATTTTATTATTAGTATTGAGTTCATATGTGAATTTAAGGACAGAATTATTTTGGAACCGTTTTTGAAGTTGAATTATTTCATCAGTATTTTTAACTAACATAAGAATATCATCAACGTATCTTAGGTAGATTGATGGTTTTATAAAATCTGTAAATAACTTATTTTCGAGGTTCGACATGTAGAAATTGCTAAATGTCGGGCCCAATACTGAACCCATGGAGACACCATCACGTTGTATATATATATTGTTATTATGATCGAAGATAGATAGATAGATAGATAGATAGATAGATAGATAGATAGATAATATTTTCTTCCCGAGTACTTTCGAATGTTGCTGCATTCGTTTTCAAGGATTGTGTTTTGTGTATGGTTATATAAACACACACATGACACTATCCATGAACACGAATGTAGCAACGTTCGAAAGTACTTGGCAAGAAAATAATATAAAATCATAATGAATATAAAAGCAAATTTACTGATTAAAATAAAACAACTATTTCATAAATTTGAAAAAGTTAATAAAATGAGATCACCTTTAACGGCTTGAAATTGGTTGCAGAAAAACGTGAAAACGTCGGAACTAACCGAAAAACAGTTACGTAAGCACACACACATATAAGCACAGAGGCACAGACATACACAGACATACACACTTACACACACACACATATATATATATGTAATTACGTCATTATTGCAAATTTCTGATATTATATAATTTGCAATATTCAAACTTATCCATTATTTATTTGTTTATTTTTAATTTAATTCATTATAGATTCAATTTAATTTTGTATTCTACATTTTTGATTTTCGACAAGAATATCAGCTGTAATTTTTAGATTCAATTTTGGCTATATTAATATTATATTTAATATTTATTGCTTATTACAAATTCTGAATAAACAGTATTAACAATATTTATTTTAATTTAAATATACTGTTTTTTAATATTTATTTTATATTTTAGTTTTATTTATTTATTTTATGAATTTAATTTAAATTGTTTAATTATTTCATATGTATAATATTTTATTTATTTACTTTAACTTTTCTAATTTTTTAGACGTTAATCGTAAATTCAAACATATTCATGTGTTAATCACGTTGTAATATGCAAATTTTGAAATGATAAATCTTTCGTCTTGCACAAAAGATTTTGACCGTTAGTTATCTAATTGAAATTCACAATTCGATTGGCGGGAAATTGTAATTCTTTCTCCAGTTGTTAACCATTAAATATTGGCTATTTTTTATATATTACTTACATTATTCGGACTATTGTCCTCATCTTTGTCGCCATATTTATTACAACGTTTTGGCCGTTGTATGCTCCGGCCTTCTTCAGTTGTTTGTATTGTGGAACTGAACCCTTTATTTCGTTCAATGAGGTAGACTGTTCTAGTTCCACGTGCCATGTTTAATGGATGTCAGTTATCAGTTATCTCATGTTAAAGCTCTCCACTTAACATGGCGCAGTGGATAAAGGCGTTAGTTAGATCCGATGACATGACCCAAAGAGCGTGAGTTCAATACCTGGCTAAGGCAGTGGAGAACTTGGAGAGGGGAATTAACGGGAGATAACTGATAACTGACATCCATTAAACATGGCACGTGGGATAAGTTTTGTCCCTATGCTGTCATCCACTTGCTTAATTCCACGAGGTATGTCATGCGTTGCTTTCCCCTGTCTCTCTTTCTGTCTACCCGACCTGTGAGTATCAGATTTGTCCAAGCCCTTCTATCTCATTACGTGCCTCTGAAATTTCAGCTGCCTCTTCCTGATGTTAAGTATAAGCTTCCTCCTTGTTTGCATACTCTCCAAGACCTCATTGTTGCTCACGCGCTCGGTCCATGATATCCTTAGCATCTTTCTGTAGAACCACATCTCCGTTGCCCCGAGTCTCTTCTTCATCTTTGAGGAGACTGTTCAACATTGACTGCCGTAAAGACATCCTCCACAAAACTGTATATATAGTAAACCTCCTTTTTTATCTTCAAAAATTTCAATATAATGTCAATCGTTTTCTTCTCTCTTCTCAATCCTCGTTCTTTTATTGTTTTCTCTCCTTATAGTGTTTCTTTCTCATATTCTCTAACACTCAGTAACCCCCCCCACGTCTTAATGGCGCTATTGCCTTTCTTGTGGTGAAATGATTGAAATAAAATAAAAACGTATATCTTATATCCATTTAAGTTTTCTTAAACATTGAGTTAGACATATTTGCATAATAATGATTTAAAAGCTAACACAGTAAAATTACAAGTACTGCTTAAAAGACCTCCGACTGCCCCGATCCTTGACCAAATATCAGAATTCTTAAATTATTTTCTTAGTCGAGCCGAGAACTTTTCAGCACGTCTCGTTTGATATAAAATCGATAACGGCTCAGGAATATATTCCATTGTCTTGCTTTTCGAACCGGAAGCGTGTCTGTAGCAGCCATTGGCAAAAAAAGTTTCATATTAAAAAAAAAAATATCGAATCACTCTATATTTATTAAAATTGTTCTCTTTATTTGTGTTCATGTTTACGATATCTTATCCAATGCCGCATCTCAGGCCTTGTTTTTTCTTATCTCCCCTTCGTCGTTTGAAATTATTATTCAGTTTCTTCCCGGCAACTTCTTTGCGTTGCTTATTACTTACCTGAATCCTTCTTTTCACTTTATCTTTAACCTCTTTCTATCTTTTTAGTCTTCCTTTTCAAACATTTCTTTCTCTTTGTTTCGTTCCTCTTCTTTCTTTCTATTAGTATCGTCCCCACCACCTCTATCCTACTTTTCGTTCTCTATTTACTAGATCTTCTTCCTCCTTATTAGTGGTTGTGGTAAAATCTTGAGCGTCGTTTTAAAACACGGAAAAATCGAGACGAGAATCGTCGTAATAGACAGTAGTTACGATAATGGAACACAGTAACAATACTCAAAATTATCGTCATGGCCACCGGTGTCACATTCGTCCTATTAAAAAGCTATCATGTGAAATCTGTCTTGGTTTAGCTGGAAACTTTTTAGTCAATTTCTACAAAAGTGGGTCAATAAGTCTGCAACCTGAAAATCTGAAATTTCCCCCGTATAATATGAAACTAATGGAGAAGCATCGTGTTAAGTGTATTGACAAAGAAAGATATTACGTTGAAATATAAATATGTTTTGTGTAAAACAAATGCTTTTTCCCCTTCATTAATATTCAAATTTATTGATGTACCGACGTATAAAATGGCACGTATATCGCCGAGCGTAGATAAAATTGATGATCTCAAAAACCATTGCGATTGATAGAACCTTGGAATTATTTTTATATCCAAAAAATGGTTACGTTGTCAAGGCTTTGCAGATCACGTGGTCATACATAATTTTTTGCAACGATGGCTAAGCATGTAGTAGAATTAACATCTTCCAGGTTAACATTTTGTCTTTCAGAATCAATAATATTAATTTCCGAGTATTGGCAGATTTTTCAGTTCCTATTGCAAGCGTGATTTCGAATGGAGAAATGGAATCCACAATCACAACAACATAAGATATGCAGATGACAGTGTTGTTAGCAGACACAGAAAGAAAGCTACAAAACTCCTATAGAAGTAAGTAAAGGAAAACGAAAAGAAAGAACTAAACCTCAATTGCAAGAAGATAGAATGCACAGTTGTTAGCAAAAGGGGCACCCCGACATGCAAAATTACAAATTGGAGATACCAAAATAAAACAAGTACAAAAATTTGAATATCTGGGAATTGTTTTAACAGAGGACGGAAAGTGAAATCTGAAGGTGCATTGGGATAGCAAAATATGCCTTCCAAAAGCTAAGCGAAGTATTAAAAAACAGGAAATTTCGTCAGAAACAAAGAAAAGAGGAAACAACTATTATGTAGTATCAGTTCCCCTATATGGCAGTGAATGAGGAAGAGGGCTTCGAAAGTTTTATCCTCACAGGACAGATTGAAGGTAAGAGGGGCACGAGAAAGCAACGTATAACCAAGCTATCGAGCTGGAGTAAATGGATGGCGGAACAAGGTTTAGGTGAGAAGAAAAAAACAAAATTTATTAAGAGCTACAAAAGGTAGGAAATTGTGGAGAGCTATGATCGTCAATGTTCTGAAGAGACACGGCACAAAGAAGAAGAAGAAGAAGAAGAAGAAGCGGCAGCAGACTGGCTGAAAATGGGCAACTTTCGTGATAGGACTTTCAACATTACTCAGCAACGCTTTATTCATAAACCAATTGATTGACAAGATGGTAGAAAAGTACAATCGTCAGTTTTTCTCGACTTGAAACTTTTTTTTTCATTTTGAGACTTGGTGAAGATTTTAAGATAGATTTCTTTCTGGAGCATGTATGTGTCTAAAAGGACTGTTATTTCTGACTAATAGGATCGAAACCGTAACATTATAGCAGAAATTAGAATTTATACTAGAATACTTCTCGACAACTGGGTTCGTTTCTTTTCAAAACTGAGGAAAACGCAGAAAGGCATACGTAACTTTGATTTACTTCGATAATTGCCATAAAATAAACATCCAGAGTAAAAAAAAAGTAAGAAATAAAGTGGAAAGAAAGAGGAAGAAGGCGAGACAATGAGAGAGAGAGAGAGAGAGAAAATGAAAAAATGAAAGAGAGAAAGAGAGAGAAATAGAAAGTTTCCGAAGAAGTTGATGTTCTCTCATATATTGCTAAGAGTGAGTGAGAGAGAAGAGAAATTAAAAATGAGATTCGATTGTTGTTATTCAATATAAAAGTGTCTGACAAAAGAGAAGAGAACCGAAAGAAATGGAAAAATGTAGAGTTAGTCGTTGTTATCCCACATAGAACAAATAAATAAAAAGAGACATTCAGAAAGAAAGAGAAAATGGAAAGAGAGAATAAAAAAGAAAAGAGAGAATAAAAAAGGAAAGAGAATAAAAATGAAATAAATAATAAAAAAGAAAGAGAGAATAAAAAGGAAAGACAAAATAAAAAAGGAAAGAAAGAATAAAAAGGAAAGAGAATAAAAAAGAAAGAGAGAATAAAAACGAAAAAGAGAATTAGAATGGAAAACGAGAATAAAAAAAGAAAAGAAAAGAACAAAAAGGAAAGAGAGAATAAAAGGAAAGAGCGAATAAAGAGGTAATGAGAGAATAAAAAGAAAAGATAGAATAAAAACTAAAAGGAGAATAAAAAGGAAAGAGAATAAAAAAAGGAAACAGCATAAAAAAGGAAATACAGAAAAAAGTGGGAGGTGATCGTTCTTCACTTTGCAACGTTGGCATAGTTCGACAAATGCATCCGTGGCCTTGTGGGTGATATGATCCATACTAAAACCGCTTTCTCGCAGTAGTAACATCATAAGCCTCTCACTATTCTATCGCTATTTCCATGCCAAATGTTCTGACGAGCTACATCCCTTAATTCCACTAATTCTTACATTTACAGCCATGACGCGTATAAACAGTTGAATCAGTTTTCATTCCCTTCGTATTCCACTGGTAAGAAGGAAATTCAACTCTTTTCAAGAACCGCTACTTTGAGAGACAGACTCCCAAGATGGCATTTCTCCGATCATTACGATCTTAAGCTCTTTAAGTCTAGGATTAGCCGTTATCTACTTTCAACAACCCTATTCAGCAACACCATTTTGAGTGGCTCTTTGAGCTTTGTATTAGCTGAACTACAATATATAAAAAAGAAAATATTTATGGGGTCATATATACTATCATATAAAGTAATAATAAAACTGAATTTAGTGCTAAAATGAAAATAAATATCTTAAAGTGGTTAAACTTCATTTGTTCTTATTAAAGGATAGACTAGAAATCTTTTATATTTTTTTAAGTAAACGATAAAATATAGGAGAACTAAGAGAAAGTAAGAGAAAGAGAGGGTGGATTGAAGATGTAACAAAGAAAGAGGGAAATTAAAAGTGAGATTGAAAGAAAGAAACAGAGAGATGTTGAGCTAAGCATAAAGACAAAGAACAGCAGATGCTTTTTAGCATCTCCTAACCTTCTAGGCTTTCTAACATCAGATTTCATTATTGTATCAAACGCAGTAAACATGTGTAAAAATGCTGTATACGGCAAATAAAAAGAGAGTAAAAGTCCCCGAGCATCTATGAAGATGTAAAGAGAGAGAGGGTAAGAGAGAGGGAGAAAGAGAGAGGGAGAACAGGAAAGAGAAATATAGATAGGAAGATAGAAAGGTAGAGAAAATTGAGAGAAGGGAAAAGAAAGAAAGAAAGAAAGAAAGAAAGAAAGAAAGAAAGAAAGAAAGAAAGAAAGAAAGAGGCAGAGAGAAAGGGAAATTGTGAGAGAGAAAATGAAAAGACAGAAAGTGGAAATAGAAGAGACGGGAAGAAAAAGAAAAAGATGAACTGAAAAGGTAAGAAACAGAGAGAGAATGAAAGAGAAAGAAATAGTGAAAAAGAGAAAAGGGAAGAGAAAGGAAGAGACAGAGAGAGGGAAAGAACGGAGAGAAAAGGAAAATGAGTGAAGAAGTGAAACAGATAGAAAGCGAAATGAAGAGACGGAAAGAAAGAGAAAAAGGAAGATTAACAGAAATAAAGAGAGAGAAAAAGAAAAGAAAAAAGAAAGAAAGAAAGAAAGAAAGAAAGAAAGGAAGAAAGAACGAGCGAGAATGAATAAAAGGGAAAGAAAGCGGGAGAAAGCTAGAAACAGCAATAAAAAGTGGAAGAGACAGAAAGGAAAAAAGGAAATGAAAAGAGAAAGTGAGAGAGAGAGAGAGTGAATAAGAAAAATGAAAGAAATAGAAAGAAAGAAAGATCGTACGATGTGAATGTGAAAATATAACAAAGACCAAAGAAAGAAAGAAAGAAAGAAAGAAAGAAAGAAAGAAAAAGAAATTTGTACAAGAAAAACAAAAAGAACTGTATTTTGTTTTACATTTTCCCATTATTTCTTCATTCGAAAATTCTTTTCTTCTTTTCATCTTACATTTCTTTAGCACTGAAGCGTGTCTGGTCATGGGATTTTCTTTTTACCGTTCGGTATTCAGCAACATTGAATTAAACACGATCAGGCATGTTTTAGTTCAATGCATTCAAATGTTTTTTGTTTATTTGCTTCGTTGTTTTTAATCCCACAGGTTTTATTCATATAGATTTCTTAAGAAAGCTGTTTCAGATATCTTATTTTTTTAACACTGCGTTTTGGCCAACACATGTTTTAGTTTTCTTTAAATACATGCTCAAGCGGTCTTTAAGATTTCCGGAGTTGTTTTTCCTTCCTTTTCATCTTCTCAACTATAACAGTACAATCTACCAGAATCAATGACCGTTAAAAACTTGCGTTAAGACGAGAATAAGCGTAATTGAAGGAATTTCGCTGTGGTGCAATGGTTAACAAGCTGGTCTCACCGACCAATTACAACTGAGAAATAAGTTCGATCCTCACTGTGTGTCTATTACTAGCCACCTTGTGCCACATCCAAAAGCGAGATTGGAATCCGCCATAATTTTTCTCTTGCTGGTAGACTATTTCTATTAGTGTGTGTGCTTCATATTCACCTGATGATTAATTATTGTGACTATGTGCAAGTCTCATGTCATTTAGTTAATATAAGATTGTGTTTGCGTATACTCCATTGATTCAACGCTAATTTTCAAAGCAGGCAAGCCCTCCCCATTTAAAAGACGACTAGGACACAATTTTATCCATCTACTCGTTCTTTTTATTTCGCCTTGTGCCTTACTATCTTCAAAAAATAAGTAAATACCAGCCATTATGTTATGGTTGAGAAGCTACAACTTAAAAGTCTTTATCAATATCTATTACCTCACCGAAAGTGGGCTTGGAGAATTTGACACTCACAGTACATATTGAAGGCAAGAGAAACACAGGAAAACAAAATAACCTGCTAACGAAATTGTATAAATGGTTAACAGAACAGAGACGAGAAGAGATAGCAAAAAGGTAAAATTTATTAAGAGTTACAAAAGACAGGAAAATGTGGAGAGTCATCATCGCCCATGTTCTGAAGACATTTCTGACAATATTTCTTCATATCCAACATTAGACGCTCAAATAACTATTCTTAAAGATTTCGGCAATAGAAATATTTTATCGTTTACTTAAAAAATAAAAGATTTCTAGTCTATCGTTTAATAAGAACAAATGAAGTTTAACCACTTTAAGATATTTATTTTCATTTTTGCACTAAATTCAGCTTTATTATTACTTTATATGATAGTATATATGACCCCATAAATATTTTCTTTTTTTTATATTGTGGTTCAGCTAATACAAAGCTCAAAGAGCCACTCAAAATGGTGTTGCTGAATGAGGTTGTTGAAAGTAGATAACGACTAATCCTAGACTTAAAGAGCTTAAGATCGTAATGATCGGAGAAATGTCATCTTGGGAGTCTGTCTCTCAAAGTAGCGGTTCTTGAAAAGAGTTGAATTTCCTTCTTACCAGTGGAATACGAAGGGAATGAAAACTGATTCAACTGTTTATACGCGTCATGGCTGTAAATGTAAGAATTAGTGGAATTAAGGGATGTAGCTCGTCAGAACATTTGCCATGGAAATAGCAATAGAATAGTGAGAGGCTTATGATGTTACTACTGCGAGAAAGCGGTTTTAGTATGGATCATATCACCCACAAGGCCACGGATGCATTTGTCGAACTATGCCAATGTTGCAAAATCAGGTCTGAACAGCTCTAGCCCAGATATGACATCTGCTATCACTTTTTTTAGTCTGATCTGACACTTGTCAAGAAAGATCATGCTAGGAGGAATCAGATACTTTCTAAAGTGGTACAAAGAACCGACCATTTTTCTTGCCTCTTTAACGATGGGACGTATATGAGTTCCACTTGTGGTTTTTGGGTGAAGAATTCCCATAAATGTTCAAAGCCATGAGCTTTATTGAGAGTGCAACTGTTTATCATGATGAGATAAAATAAAAGAATAGGTGATGATGAAACGTTACTGACTTGGTATTGGAATTTTAACATCGCAACATCATAGATTTAGTTTTGTAATGACAGCAACACGGAAACCATGAACTTATCTATATATAAAACAGAGGATGCCTGTGCGTGTGTGTGTCTGTCTGTGTGACACCTTTTCACTCGAGATCCATCCAATTGATTTTGACTAAACTTGGCACATACATTGTACAACGTAAGAGATAGGTTCTTAGCGTAAAAAATCGATAATTTAAAAAAAATCAATAATCGATAAAACCGATCAAAAATCGATAAATTCAACTTTTTTCCTCCGATTTCGTTCATACTAGGTATGTATGTTACTTACATCATGACGAGGTCAACGATATCTCATTTTTATTTCTACGCCACTGGGTTTAGCGAAAAATCGATTACAAATTTGAACACAAATTTTAAACTAAAAATTCCTCAATTATCAAGCATTCTAATACAAACTTCACTCAATTGTAGCCAACAATAAGTTGACTTGTTTAACAGTCATTTAACTTGATAACTGAGTCCACCATATATTAAAAACGCGCGTAAATAGCGAAAAATGGCGATTTTTTACCGGTTTCTTACTTATTTCTTTCAACCAATTTTCATGAAACTTAACAATTGCTTTATAAATGTGACCTCTTTTACATCCCTGGTAAGCACACTGATGAATTGAATTTCAAAAACTCCCAAATAATTATGGTCTGAAGTGGGTTTTCATGTTGCCTGTTTTACCCTTCATGTTCTTGGTTAACTTCGATTGAATAAATACAGACTAATTCTCTTATATCAGTAACTGCATTGATTCAAAATGTTATTTTTAATGAAAGTACTTTAAAGCAATTGAAAAAGATAGACTCTGTTACATCTAAACATGATGCTGTTTTTGATGCATTCTAACTGAATGCTTTTTCTGATCGACCAGCTGGGTATGGCTGCTAGTATTTTAATATATATATTTACAGTCTTTATTCCATCATCAGTTACTCTTATACAAAAAGTTGATCCTTGCCTACAGATGACTAAGTTTCCTCACCAGCTGTACACCGCATCAGCTGAAACCTGAATGTCGACTCGGGGCATTTTCCAGAATTTATTTTTCATATAGTCACCCTAAAGAGAACTAGATGACGCTAACTGATGGACATATTGTGGTTCAGAGAAGAACAAATAAAATATCAAGAAAATAGAATGATCTGGAGAAAGAAAAAATAATGGAGTTGATGTTATTTTGTGCGAGGTTGGATCATTTAGATATATAATATTGAACTTCTTAAAATGTATATTAGGAAAAAGTTACATAGACCGAGAAGATTACAACATAAAACGAAACCCTCTCTCAGCTTCCCATGTTGCCTCGTTATTCTCATTCGCGTCGACACGCACAAAAACTACGAAAGGTCAACCGTACGTTCACAAGGAAACAAAATATGGTAATTAACACCAAAGTAAGAAACGAAAACACGAATCCTGTTTTCAATAGTTTGGTCATTTATTCAGGGGTTCATTTCCACGGTTTGGTGGGTAGGTTGATAACATTTGGGACTTCTGCTATGAGAGACTACGTATCTGTTCTTCCCTTCAACCAGCAAGATCTCTTATTCTCTCCTACCACACTTCTTTATGTCACGACGCGCCTGGCAACTCTTAACAGATAAGCATTGGAACTATCTTGACGGACATTCTATCCCTATCAACAGATAGTCCAGAATTATCCTCACTCCTTAACTCTATATAAACCTTCGAACGGAAATCTCCAACGTTCGTTCAAGTGTCACTTGATTCAAAACCGTTTCATTAATTTATCCTGTATTTTATTGTTTTTGATCAAGATGGTGGCCGCCCTGAATGTTAAATATAATGTAGTTGAAATAAAATTCATAAATGAATGTTTTTTGATGGTTAGGTAAGGAATGTTAAATAATATTTCAGGCTGTTATTTTTTTAATGGCAGTGTATTTGATTCAGACATTCTGAGGCTGATTTTGGGGTCAGCTAGTAGACAAAATGGGATCTCAATTTTGATTGGCTTAGCCGAACGTGGGAATATTCGATTTAGAAAGTGTATTCGGGGAGTAAGTTATTACACGGCGAAGAGATCAGACGTGGTTATTTCGTGTCCCGGGGAACTTGCTTCCCAGTAGGGGTGATAGTGTGATCCCACTGGCTAGTTAAAAATCTATACGTCGACGTGTTTAATAAAGTAATAAGTCAAAATCCCTTTTGTTCAAGTTCTCATTTAACCTCCGAACGAAAAGAACCAGCGATCACCCGATCAGAAGATGACAGAAAGAAGAAAGCAACATATGAATGAATCAAGACAGTCGTCCCAGGACTACCCACAACATGAGGTGGGGTATACAACATGAAGATCCCAATCCGCAGAATCCCCCCTGTGTTCGATCTAATGCATTTCGCTGCTCTCGGTAGCAGATGCCATGTAGCGACGTTGCTTGAATGTATCAGTCATTGTAAAGATTGCAAAGCCGTTCCAAACACAATGTTTGAAAATCGCGTCTGA
Source organism: Acanthosepion pharaonis (assembly GCA_903632075.3). Classification (NCBI taxonomy): domain Eukaryota; kingdom Metazoa; phylum Mollusca; class Cephalopoda; order Sepiida; family Sepiidae; genus Acanthosepion; species Acanthosepion pharaonis. The sequence continues at coordinate 556,210 of CAHIKZ030000175.1, forward strand.
AAAAAAAAACAACAAAAACAGTAGATTGTGCGGAACTTACACTATTTACATTATTCGGACTATTGTCCTCATCTTTGTTCCCATATTTATCACAACATTTCGGCCGTTGTACGATCCGGCCTTCTTCAGGTGGTTGGAATGTCGAACTGAACCCTTTATTTCACTCACTGGGCTAGACTGTTCTAGTTTCACGTGCCATCTCTAATGAAAGTCAGTTATCAGTTATCTCCTGTTAATTCACCTCTCCAAGTTCTCCACTGTCTTCACCAGGTATTGAACTCACAACTCTTTGGGTCCTGTCACTGGATCTGACCAACGCCTTTATCCATTGTGCCATGTGTCCTTAAATGTTTGGATAAAGGCATTTGTAACGAGCGAAATAAAGGTTTCAGTTCCACGTTCCAACCACCTGAAGAAGGCCGGAGCGTACAACGGCCGAAACATTGTGATAAATATGGCAACAAAGAGGAGGACAATAGTCCGAATAATGTAAATAGTGTACATAATACCTCATCTCAGAAATATAGACAGATACTTTGCGGAACCTATTGGTAGACTGACTCAGTTAGATGGGTATCAGTGTACGATAGCGGCATAGACATTTCCGTTGAACAGATCGAGAACTTTCTGATAACACTTTTATAAATACTTGCTTCGATCTCTCTCTCTCTCTCTATATATATATATCCTTTCCTACCTCCTCTCTCACCTCCTCTCTCTCTCTGTATATGCGCGTGTGTACGTATGTATGTGTATACACATGAGCGTGTATGTGCGTGCGTATGTGTCTTGAGTGTATGTGTGTGTGATAGAGAGTGATAGAAAGAGAGAGCTTAACTCTTGAGATAGCGTCAATATCTCCCGTGAATTTTTAAAGCCACGTGACCAATCTAGAAACAGCGCTTTCAACCAGCTTACCATTTTTATGCAGCCCAAGTAATCGGTTTTAAAAGAAAGAGAGAGAGAGAAAGAGAAGGGAAAAAGAAAGATCATTCCATGACATACAGTTAATAGCAAAAGCACAAAACAGTGCTTACCTAAAAAAAAACTAAAATAAAAGAGCAAAAAATATTTAAAAACAAAAAACAACATTTACAAAAAGTATTTTTAAAAATCACCAAAGTAAACCTACGTCTTCTCTTTTCGTTGCAAGCATCGTCTGTGGCCTACTTTCTTTCCGCGCATGCTTCCAAATTGTTTACGTCGGTGTTGCGGCCTTTGTTTGCCACTTTCTTTTCTCTTTGCTTCTTTCTTGCCTTTATGCGAGCGTAAGAAAATGAAGGCTTGGCAGAGGACGCACTTGTTAACATTTAAATATGGTGATGACGTTTCTTTGGTGTGATAGGTTCTGCCGTATCTGACAACAAAAGAAAGAATTGCAGTGGCAACCGTCAACATCTCCAGCAACCTATAATACAGAGAAATCGATGTTAGGAGGTGAATAATTCGGTGAACAGGGACGTGCAAATGTTAAATGGGAAGTCGCCGCGTGTGTTCACGTAACTGAATTAAGCTTTAGCAGGATAGCATTTGCTGAGTGGTGAGAAAAAAGAACGATAGGGTGGGGGAGGAAGAGGATACATGTCTCGGGTGAGAGCAAGGGACTGCGAAGCCGATTAGAAAAAGCAATCAAACTTTGGCAAATTAGAAACTGAAAGTTTGTACCTTATTTTGTTTTTTAACATTTTTTATTTCTCAAACCATTTGGAAACAAATAATTAGATGCTTACCAAGTTAAATGTGGAATAAGGCCACACTTTTAGGACGCACAATGACGATCGAATAGACATATAAACTGATAGATGTGTTGAGTTAAGTTCCCTTCCTCTCCCATAATAAGTATGCGCAGCGCCAGTTAGATAAGATGCTCCCTGGACACGTTGGAAAAACACATCTTCTTGCATTATGGCGTGCAGGATTTGCGAGTAACTACATACTTTTATAATATTCACTAGCTTTCATTCTCAGTGTCGGAGAGAAAGCATGGAACACATTTTGACACTTTCTTTGCATGATATGTCTGTATGAAATAAAAACTTCATTTACGTTCTTCCAACTTCTTCGCATTCGTCTATGTTTATATATTATTTATTATTCGTCTATGTTATATGTTTATATAAACATATTTGGGTAATATCTGTACCTCCGGCAGGTACCATTACGGTCACCCACACGCGCTTGGTAAACTAGATAGATAGATAGATAGATTAAAACTAAAAAAGGAATTTACAATAATTTTTAGATATAGACAAACAGAATCTTTATATATAGTAAGACAATCAAACAGATAAAGTAATTTGATTGGGAAATTAAGACATAGAAAAATATTCAAGGTGTGACAAATTCAGTAAATCGTTGAAAAAGGGGAAAACTTAAAACAAAAACTAACAATGTTACTGAGGAATCTGATAGGTTGATACAGAATAAAGAACGATATGATTGGTTACTGTTATAGCATACCAACAGACGATAATGGGTACCATGTAAATGCTGTATGTTGGTCTCCGTCTGAGCTGGTCAAACTTTCTGTCTCCGGGCAGAGAGTATCCCCAGACGAGGTTATGTCGAAGGGCAGAGTCTTGTTCCTGGAAACAGTTATCCAACCACGTTTTATACGCGGTCTACGGGGAAATTTTGGCTGAGCCTACGAGCTCGGACAGCTCACATTAAATTCGGTCTTGTGCAACATCTGACCGCGTGGGGCGGTTGGTAGGTATCCTGCAGTTGGAGATTCGTCTCCAACTGTGCTGGTCAAACTCTCTGTCTCCGGGCAGAGAGGATTCCCAGACGAGGCTATGCCGAAGGGCAGAATCTCGTTTCGGGAAACCCGACCCCATTTTAATTTTTGGTTGAGCCATAGGTGTCAGCCCACATTAAATTCGGCCTTGTGCCACATCAAGCTGCGTGGGGCGGTTGGTAGATATCCTGCTGTTGGAGATTGTGGAATTCACTTGACTTTATTCTGCCAGTTGACGACTTCTTCTACGCACCGCTGGCGAATCTTATATGTGTTGTTCTTGTCCTAAGTATTATCGTTCATTACCAACCTTCGTGTGATTATTCTATTCAGTAACCTTCCCTAGGTTAAAACAATTACAAAGGTCTGTTTTAATTCCACGTCACATAGTTCACGAATTCCACGAAGTCACCTAGTTTCACAATCATTAGGCTGTCGTTGGAATCATCGAACAATACGAACGATCCTTTCTTTAGCTTTAATATTATGTATTACGCCAGGTTTACATACAGTTTTGAATTCAGAGTTACTTTCTCCTAGACCGGTTGTCACCCAAAGCTATAGAACGCAGTCTACCTTGCTATTTACTCATAGCTGGGGGAGAGGAGAAGAAGAGGATTCATACCTTTCCCTAGGATGTTAGCACGTAAATGAATATGATGGATCCGACTGAAATTCGATCTAGGCTCCCCGATCCTTCAATCTGAGACGCTATACTCCACCGTTCTTCCCTATATTTGAATCTTCGAAGCAAAGGCTGCAGAAGCTTCGTCCACCACAAGGAAAGTTGACTCCCTGTGCCGCACCAGGAAATTTTTCTCGCCGGAGTCGATCCTTCAAATCTACAAATCAACCATTCGCCACTGCATGGAGTATTGCTGCCATATATGGTCTGGAGCTCCTTCTGTTTGCCTCGAGGTCCTTGATAAAATCCAGAGACGGATATGCCCTGATCTGGGATCTCGTTTGCAGTCGCTCTCTAACAGACGTGCTGTCGCCTCCCTCTGTCTTTTTTACAAATACTTACATGGTAACTGCTCCGATCAGCTGCTTTCCCTGGTTCCCAGACTTCATGAATATAAGCGTTCTACTAGGCTGGTATCTCTCTCTCACCCTTTCACTGTCGAAACTGTTAAATGTAGCCGTCTCTTCTACTCCAATAGCTTCATATCTCGCACCTCTCGCTGTGGAACTCCCTCCCCTTTTCCTGTTTCTTCTGATAGCTATAATCTCCAACTACTGAAATGTAATGTCAATCGACGTCTCCAGATCCTTTGATCTATCGCCTATCCTTCTCTTCATCCTTTCCTCTATCACTCCTATTTGCTCTCGCACCAACTCTCTGTAACCCCTTGCGTGCTAGTGGCTTCCCGCCTTGCTTGGGGTGAAACGCAAAACAAAAACAAAAAAACAACAACAATAAAAAAAAATAACAACACTACATATCTGGATAGCTGGTGTATTTAGCAGAGCTTTTCTAATCCCGTCCCCACAAAAAATGTTTACAAGAAAGTAAGAAAAACTTTCTGGGACACTTCTTTTCCCTGTCGAGGCGGAAATAATCAGAATCAATGTCATCAAAATGAATAAAATAAAATAAAACATTTGCCAACAACAACAATGATGGCGACGACGTCCAGGTGGTGGTTGTAAAAGTTTCCATCGACAGATGTCTTTTAGCAAGATTTTGCTACTTTTGAAGTCAGTCTACCTGGAGTACGTTCTTTACAGGCTTTAGAAAAAAATCAGAGCTGCGGAAAATGCGTTTCGCCTAAACGTCAGTCGTTCAACATTTGTATTTATCGAATTACTTGACAGAAGAAAAAAGTTATACCGCATTTTTTGGTATATAAGACGCTCGTTTACACATACAAATGTTACGTAAAAAAAAAAAACTGCTTGCATCCTAAACATCGAAGGTATGAATAATATATAAACGAAAAAAAAAAAAAAACGAAATGCTAATCAGTTAAAAACTAAGCCAGCCGAACCTTTTCGCAAGCTCGGTCACGTCCTGCTACGACCTGATGACCAACTTAGTAGAATAATCTCGCAGTTCGACCCGCCATCTGCACACACACACACACACACACACACACACACACACACACACACACACACACACACACATATATATATATATATATATATATATATATACAGGGTGCGACATGTATTTGAGGACATGCAGATTTAAGATTAATACTGCTTCCCAATAACTACTAGTGCTTTCATTTTTCAGGAATCATGGATAGCAAACCTCACGATAACAAATGAAATGAAAAGACATGCTGTGATTGTAGCATAGAAGGATGATCAGAGCGATTTGGATATTGCACGTTTCCTCAAAGTTGCAAGATCGTTTGTCCACAAGATACGTAAAGAGTTAGAAGACGCTGACAGTTCCCCAATGTCTGTATCGAGACGTAAAAGATATTCTGCACGTTCTAATAAAGTGAGAACATTCAAATTTATTCAGGAAGTCAAGCAAACAACTTATGAAAACCGAGGTCAATCAATGAGGTCAATTGCCAAAAAAGCTGCATGTGTCTGAAAAAACAATCAGAAGGAGTGTTCATGAAGACATTCGATACAAGTTTTACGGGATGAAGAAAGGTCAATTTATGTCTGAAAAACAAAAGAAAACCGTTTAAACAGATCCGAGGCTTTTAAACAAATTTAAAAATCCTTCAGAAGTTGGTGTGATTTGGTTTTTCTTAAATGAGAAAGATTTTCCTCAAAATCAAAAACTTAACAGAAGAAATGACAAATGGCTTTGTTCAGACCCTTCTGATATGCCAAGAATGATGGGCACAAAATTTACATCAAATGTTATGGTATTGGGTGTTGTTAGCAATGAAGGACATGTTATGCCACCACACTTTTGTTCACAAGGTCTTAGAGTAAATGCTGCTGTTTACATAAAGGATCTAGAAACAGTTGTCAAGCCCTGGTTTGACAACATATGCAACGGCTGGCCTTACATATTTCAGCAAGACTCGGCTCCATCCCACAAGGCTCTACAAACACAAGAATGGATGGCTGACCATTTGTACGACCACATCACACCCAACATTTGGCCTCCTAACTCTCCAGATCTCAATCCACTAGACTATTATGTGTGGAGCGTTGTTGAGAAGGAGGTTAACAAACAGCTTCATAACACCAAAGACTCTCTTAAAGCTGCAATAGTTTGAATAATGTCTGATATAAATAAGGACCAATTGATCAGAGCTTGCAGCCGATTTCGACCTTGTGTAGAGGCAGTTATTGATGCTAGTGGTAGTTTTATTGAATAAAATTAAATAATAGTTAGCTAAATTTCATGTTTACTTGTTTGTAATCAAATATAATTATATTCATTTGTTCAGCAAGTTTTTTACTAATCCATAAAATCTGTCCTCAAATACCAGCCGCATCCTGTATATCCAGGTAAAATGTGAACAAATGGAGCATAATTCCACTGTACGTAACATTTCATTTAAATGAGGGCTCAATACAGAGTAGAGATAAATATTATCTAGGTTTTATATACGGAAAACTTCGTGTCATAATATGTATTAAAAAAAATTCCGGTGAATTTGAATTTAGCATAGGTCACACTCGTTCACGGTCAAACTCACAAGCCTATTTTTAAAAAAGTATTCTGCTTTTGAAATTAAATTAATCTTTCACTCGCCAGTAGTTTAACATCGCCTGAGACGACACATTTAGAGTGTTGAAAGATAATTGCATTTATGTAGTGATTTTTAACATGTTTTAATATCCTAATATATATATATATATATATATATATATATATATATATATATATATATAAGAAAATATATGGATATAGATCCGACAGTATGAAGAAAAATATACGGAAAAACAAACAAAAATCTTAATATGCAATTATGCTGTTTTAATGTTAATATAATGTCAACGTCGGACGTTTCGGTCTAGTAGACCATCTTCAGGACATATTCATAAAACATAATTAACATTAAATATATAATTAAATATAGTCTAATGTTAATTATGTTTTATGAATATGCCCTGAAGATGGTCTACTAGACCGAAACGTCCGACGTTGACATTATATAAACATTAAAACAGCATAATTGCATATTAGGATTTTTGTTTTTTCCGTATATTTTTCTTCATATATATATATAACTCACATCTCAAGATGTCCTTTTGTTAACAACCATCCATTGTTTTTTGACAGTTAATAGTTGGTCCTTCCTTTATTCTTTCCTTGACTACCGTGTTTAGTCGTTCTTTCTATTAATAGGCGACAGAAAATGTGACATCGGAATCCGAAGGCGAATTGGAATAGCGAAAAATGCCTCCCAAAAGCTAAGCAAAGTATTAAGAAACTCCATTACTTTGTTAGAAACAAAAGAAAGTGTCCTGAACTGTTATGTAATATAAATTCTCCTATATGAAAGAGAATGCTGTATAATTTCCTTACAGATGAAGAAGTGACTTGAGGCAACAGAAATGTTGTTCTACAGAAGGATGCTGAGAATAGCGTACATGAAACATGTGTGTAACGTGGAAATTTTAAGAAAAATGGCAACAAAAATGACTTTTAAAATTAGAATCAGAACTAGCCAGTTGAATTTCTAGGACACAAAATGAGGAAGGAAAGCTTAGAGAATTTGACACACACAGGACATAGTGAAGGCAAGAAGAACAATAGAAAACAGCGAGTAATCTATTTAATAAACTTGTGTAAATGGATATGAAATCAGAGAGTGCGAAGAATATTAAAAAAGAAAACATTACTATGTGCTAAAAAGAAGAGGAAATTGTGGAGAACTATAACCGCGTGTGTGTTGTAGAGACACGACATATAAAAAGATTTGCCACTGTCATTTAAGTAGCGTGTGGTGTTAAATCAATTAATGTGCCAAAGTAATTAATGATTTTTGTTCTCAATAAATGATCGCTGCTCATAGCCTTGTGCCAGAACTGGGATTAGCACCTACGAAAGAGTGATGGGTAATAAGCCAATCTCGTAAGGCATTATTATTCTGAGTCATCCAATTTGGAAAGTATTCACTATGAATTATTTGAATGATAATGACGTTGACCATATTGGCTCACACTATACTATTAGAGATGACTTGCTTGTCTTGAAATCTTTATTTGTTGCTCAGGTTGTTACGTGGACTCGAACACTGACTCCTGTCGCCAGTAGGAAATCCGTTGTTAGCAAGTCAAAATATTGAACCATTTGCGAACGTTTAGAGAATCGATCTCACAATTCTCGCAAATCGTCTACGGCAGGGGCTCGGCAACCTTTTGCTACTTATGTGCCGACTTAGGGTTTTAAAATCATTCAAAGTGTCAACAAGATGAGTATTTTTATACAAGTCAATATCTGCTCTACAATATATTTTATATGGTAATATATTAGCAGCATTACCCGGCGTTGCCTGGGTTTATTCAAAAAAACATCACAAACCTCATTCAATCTGTAAAGTTAAAAATAAAGAAGATTTTTCTTTAGTGCCTCTTATCTATATGGCGAAAAATTATAATGACATGAAGTGTGAAAACATTTATAACAGGAGAAATTTTCATTGAAATTGGGGAATACTGCTACAAAATACACTTGAAAAGCAATTGAGGAATCAAGGGGTTTATAGGGTCACCCTGGGGGTGGGGGCGAATGTATTTTTAAAAATATGACAACCGATTTCTATCTCATTGTAAGAGCGTAACAAACATGCAAAAATTTCATCAAAATCGAAGCAATTTGAATTTTTGGGGGTTCCTTTGGGGACCCTAGGGGTCCCAGTGTGGAGAGAAACGAAAATCAATATAGCGTATAACAAGCGTGACAGTAAGTTGCATACACTTATCAAGTTTCATTAAAATCGACCTCAGTGTTTAGACTTCAAGTCTGAAAGTTTAAAAACAACCAAACTAATGGAAATCTCCATTTAAACATTATATTTATCGATTATCGATTATTGATTTTTGAAAAATGACTAATTTTTTTTTTTTTTCCAGACACACCCAGTATCGAGTACAATCTATATTCCAAATTTGGTGGAAATATGCCTTATGGTTCTCGAGTAGTTCGCGAACACACACATACGCACACATATTTATATATATATATATATATATATATATATATATATATATATATATATATATATAAGATAGTATAATATATATACTTTAGTAAATATTAAAATTGAAACAGCTAAATATCTAGTTATTGGTCCGGATTTCGTGATGTCATTTGCGACTGCGTGCTATTGAAATTACTTGGCGTTGCCTACCCCTGGTCTACGGGATAAGCTTACTATCACGCTACTGTAAGCGCCCTCGTTCTCTTTATTAAGCCATATTTTCTATACTTAGCTACTCCATTACAAAGTAGAGAGAACGTAAGATTTAGTTAATCCAATCCTTACCTCGCCTTCTTGAAAACCATCTTTTGAAATCATTATTTTTATTTGTGTTCCAATACCGACCACTTTTGTCAACAGAAAACACCTAACTAGTTCCACCGCCTAGCATACGCCACCCTAAAGTTAAAAAAAAAACAGTGTTGGCGACATACTTGAAAACGAGTGGCTTCTTAGCCAGTAAGTACCCCTTTTCCAGAATATTCACTATGTTACGATTGGCCATTCTTTCAAACAGTTGCGATCAGAATAAGCAAATACTTTGAAGTATTTGAGCAGAAGATCAATCGACTGCGTATTTATCCGTCACTATGATTTATGTCCCTGATTTTCGTTTTCTGGTCACTGAACCATTTCTTCTTGAATCATTGCCAATCTCACGCTATTGGGGAAAATCTCCCGATTCAACGTGGAAGACAAGAGGGGAAAGTGCCGGTCAAAAGTTGAACGCTGACTAGTTTGCTTGATATTCATTTATTGGCAGATTGTCTAGCTTTCTCTCGAGGATACATAGCCACAACATCCAGGTTCTACCCGGGATTCTTATTCCGGTTTTTGTTCCATATATTTCCACCTTTTGAGGCTGATCTCAGCAGTCTTCAGCTCTATTATGGTTGACGACTTCCATCTTAACCGGAGCCAGACACAGCACACATATGATACACTTGCGTAAATTTATTATTGTCTGAAGAATTAACGCGATCAGACGGTTAGGAATTCTGCGTTTAGATATGTAGTCTTATATCGTGCTAGGTATCCGCAAGAATCGTAAAAACTAGGTACTACCAAAATGGATATTTCTTTTTTTCGAAATAAAAACGTCACTTTTTGTTTTAAAATATTTACCAAAAATCAAGGAATTATCCGATCCAAACAAAATTTTCAATACTTATGACAAAAGTACTCAGGTATAGGCTTTAAGAAAGATTATTCAACTGAGAATACAAGGTTCGCATATAGTCCCATTAAACAGAAATAGCTCTTTCAAAGAGGAGAGTAACAAAACAAGGGGAGACCACTCTTGATTATTCATAACAACTTATTCATTAATAAATAAACTTTTTACTGAATGTTTTCATTAAAAAAACTTTGGAAAAATATTTTTTTCGGTATGTTTCACACGGCTCATTTTTTTGATATCTCGTGTGTATTTTTTAATTTGTGGGTATTCGTCAATTTGCATGATTTAATAAAAGGCTTTTTTTCTTTCAGATTGGACAAAGAAAAATGTTACAATTTATATTTATTTAAAAAAAATTACTTGTAATTTTCCAATGCATTGCTGGCACAAGAGATTCTTTTATTAAATGAAGACATGTTTGAAGATTGAAAAAATGTAAAATTTAATGCCATTTTTGAGTGTGAATCATTTTAAAAAATAATTTTATTTTTTTACTTTTAGCAACTGTAAGTATATTTTTGGTATGGATGTACAAAAATGACATAATTCTGGTATTTCGCTTTGACTTATTACTATTCAATATCGGAAGAGTATTACGATATTAATCTAATTTCAAATCTCCCGTTCAGTCAATTTTTGTGTCTTGAAATCACTATTTTCCGATCCATCGGTACGGGTGTTTGTTTTGTTTCTTTTCGTGTGTCTATGTTTTCCTGCATTTATTTACATATTTTTCTATACAGGAAGAGCCAATATTACTTCAGTAATTAAAGATAAATTGTTCTTTTAAGTTTTTATTATTTTAAAAACAAATATCCGTCTTATTTTTTCTGCATAATTCGCTCTTCTCGCCACCAAATAAATTTTCGAAATTACGATGAAACTATTTCATTCGCAGAAAAAAATACTTTATAATGTAATTTTCTTAAAATTTACTTTTAGAATTAATATTTTTCTTTTCCCATTAACCCTAATTTTCACATTAGAATATATCGCAAATGCAATTTCCGTTAGATTATAAAGTTCACATAATGCAAAACTTATTTATTTTTACTGTCAGCTGCAATCTGAGCATTAATTTCATTCACAGTAGCAGCTGGCTTGCCACTGCGAAGCCTGTCATTGAGTTTAGTTCCTTTTTTCTCTTTCTAACCAATCTCTTTATAATGTTTATGCGATACAAAAGACAACTACGTAGAAAGAGAAAATATGGCCTTATCTAGATCTTAAGTGTTTCTATTTTATCGCAAATTCTTTTTGAAGTCTATTTTTCTAAATTACATCCACTTTGACAAAAGGGGAACGGGGAGGTAAAGAATTGGATGACAGATTTTTAGAGATCGAGTGACAACAAAACCGGAAATAAGGGTCTATCCGTGTGTTGTTCTATATTGAGCGTCACGCTTGGAATCGGAGTAATCTGGTCCGCGTTTAGCGGGTGACACTTCCCTGTCGCATCGTTCCGATTCCATTAATTCGTACTGTCAACCACACGTCGGTATGTGTAGATAGGCGGAGAGTTGGTAGGAGTAAAGATCTAAGCTGTTAGGCCAACACAGCAGAAGTTATCCCAAGTATTACCTACCTAGACAAACAAGCGAAGCCCTGAATAAAAATACCTATTTTATAATATGAGAAACAGGGTTCATGTTATCATCTCTCAAGTTGACGTTTGTCTTTCAACTTATTACCTTGTGAGCATGCAGTAGTCCCTTTCCCAGCGCACACCGACAAGATCGAAAATCGAAATCTAAGGAAGGGTAATCAGTAGCCGGTTGGTGAAAAGCTTGTATAGTTAACACTTAAATCAAGTGCAGCTTTTCCATAAACATTCACTAACTTCATGTTATATTTTTTTAGTTTGAATTTTTATCATCAGACGTTCAACTAATTTCGCGAGAATTCTATTTGTAATTTTTTTTTCATATTTAAAATAATCGTTCCTATGTTAAATGACGTTTTGTCTAGGGCAACTTGACTGTGTTTTGATAATTATTGCTTCAGTCAAAAACGCTTCTAAGAAAATAAACAAGAAATATCAGCCAAAAAATTTCTTAAAAGAAATATTCCTAAGCTGTTCAGTGATATATATATATATATGTATGTATGTATTTTGTGTATATTTAGGCAGCAATTTTTCATTAATGCATGTTACATTAAATAATATAGACAAGTTTTGTCTATTTATTTTAAGTAAGTTCCTTTCATATTGTCTGATAAGTTTAATTACATTATCGTTGAAAGACGAAAGGAGAACGCCATATTGATACATGTTTAAATTCAATCTAAGCTTTCGGCTTACACAAGCCATTATCAAAGATGACAATTCCAGTAAATTAAACAACAACGGATGAAACAACAATGATAGTCCGCCCTTGCAGCATGAAAATTTCCAAGTAACGACAAACTCGTATATACGAGACTCGGAAGCGAAAATCGCGTCGCAGCTCGTGACGTCACACATGACCACGCGAGAGTGATTTATAACAGAAGCCATTGATTTATACCAACGGCTTCCCATGGTTTGTGTAAGCCGAAAGCTTAAATTGGGTTTAAACACACACACACACACACACATATATATATATATATATATATATATATATATATATATATGCTGGAATTTCCCGTCGTTTATCGACGTATGAGGGTCAAGCTACTCAGTTCCTAGGGACCGAGAGTTAATCACCTGCACATGAGATTTGATCATAGGGGTGAAGGCTTTGTGTAGAACCATTCACACTTTTTGAAGAGCCGAATAGAGAGAGACCTTGTGCACTACGTGCCACAAGGTCCCCAAAACTCTCCGCAGGTTTTGAATTCAGAGTTGTCCTTCTCCTAGACTAGTTGCCATTCAAGAATAAAGAACCCAGTCTATCCTGTTATTTATCCACACACGCATATATATATATATATATATATATATATATATATATATATATGTGTGTGTGTGTGTGTGTGTGTGTGTGTGTAAAAGTTTCGTTACAAACGACTGACAAGGTACTGCGGTTAAATTTTTATTGATACTTTCCTTATTGTCTGCCGGGTCATGTAATTTAATAATTTTGTATTTAGGCAGCAGTCCCTCTTTTATACAAGTTTCGTTAAAAACGACTGACAAGTTACTGCGGTTAAGTTTTTTATTTGTACTTTTAACGAAACTTGTATAAAAGAGGGATTTCTGCCCAAAAACATATTTCCACACACATATATACGCGCACACACACACGCACACACACATACATATATATATATAAGCCTTCGCCATTATAATCAAATAATATGTGCTGGTAGTCGGGCTGTTGGTTCTACACACACACACACACACACACACACACACACACACACATATATATATATATATATATATATATATATATATATATTAAGTTTCGTTAAAAACGACTGACAAGTTACAACGGTTACATTTTTTATTTACTTTCTTTGTTTATTATTGTTAAATATTATCGACAAGTTCTGTCTATCCAATTTTTTTTTAATAACCTTTTCAAGTTTACGAATGTGTTTTCTTTATATAATTGATAAATTTACCAAAATTCATTTTTTCCCCTTACTTTTAAATGTTACTACAAGGATTGTGTTTTGTGCATGTTTATGTAACAACTTTTTGTTAATTCCGTCGTTACCCAAGCTTGCTGGGATTAATTTCAAGTCGCTGAAGGTGGCGCCATTTAAACTGTCAAACTGGAATTTTATGTGTGTACTTCATTTTTTTTAAACACACTTCAATATACGTTTCCCTATGAAGAAAGATAATACATACAGCTGTTTCTTTACAAATGTTTCTTTACTTATACAATCTTACAAGCGCGAAATTAAAAGTATAAAATAGCGACAATTTACCCATCGCACCTTGTATGCGAGCATATATATATATATATATATATATATATATATATATATATATTATAAATTGATTTATTTAAAATATGTTTTTTTCGCTACACAGTTCTAACCATGTTTCAAAAAATGGAAGCTAAAAGCTACGAATTTAATTTTTGTAATTAAATTAAAGACATTAGTTCCATTTCATCCTCAAGCGAATTTTGGAGTAACTTTTAAAATTACTGGGTTTTAAAGACACAGCTAAAATCATAATTCACGTTTCCAAGGTTACAGATAAATCCACTTCCACTAGACAAGGGGTGTTTGCGTGTTCATTATGTCTGTATTATTGTATCCGTTATTAGTTACGTTTCGGTAGGGATGTATTTTTCAATGAAATCTGTCATCCGTTGAATGCACGTCGTCTATTTTTTTTTAAATTTATTGTTCGCATGAGGATGAAATGGAACTGTCTTTAATTTAATTACAAAATTAAATTCGTAGCTTTTAGCTTCCATTTTTTAAACATGGTTAGAACTGTGTAGCGAAAAAACCATATTTTAAATAAATCAATTTATAATATTAATGCTCTGTAAATTTACATTGAGCACTATTTTGTAAAAATAAAAATATCTATAAGAACACCGGATTATATATCTTACTGTTCTTTCTTTATATATATATATATATATATATATATATATATATATATATAGCGGGAGAGAGAGAAAGATTTAGCAAAAAACAACAATGGTTTCTTTACATACACAACAGATAAAAAAACATCCATTTATTTTCCATAATACCAGATTTTTGTATGTTTCGTCAATGAATTGGTGTCATAAAAAATGAAGATTCCAGAAGAATTCTATCTGACATATGATGTTTTGTCTTGCTAATGTAGATTTTGTTCGTATAAAATGGAATTCTTCTGAAGAAAACAACCGTATTCAATAATCCTATACAAGTATATATATATATTATTTAATTGAAAAATATAGATATCTTAACATCAAGAACTGGAAAGGATCAGTATAAAAATAAGTAGACACAATATGTCTATATTATTCAATGAAACCTGTTTGAATGAAGATATGCTGCTTATATATATATATATATATATATATATATATATATATATATATATATATATATATATATATATATGTTGCAGAGTTTAGAGTATTGATTTCAAAAATATTATCAGAAGGCTTTTTATTATTTTTGGTTAATTATAGCTGATTAGTCTGCATGAAGAAAATTCTACAAACATTTAAATTTAGTTGATCGCTGGCAAAAGTTCAATAGTAACATTCTCAATAAGTAACAAAACGACTATTTGTATATGAGAAAGAGATATTTGAATTTGTGTACAGAAATTTACATTTGTTGTTGCTGTAATAAAATTCAGAGAGATTGTGTACTTTTGGAACTTTTTACGTTTTTCTTTTGTTTGCCCTCGGGAAAGTTTCGCTCCTTTTTTTTAAAAAAATATTGTTCATAATAATTTCTGTGAGAGTGAATATTAAACAAAACTATTTTTTGGTTTGGAACATTTCAATCAATGTAAGATTGGATATTTTCATTTGTTTCTTACCAATGAAATTTTTTTCATCATATAACCAGATTTTCCGATGGCTGTCAATAGTATAAATATTTGGTAACTTTAATTTAGTTTCGCATGTGAGCATATTACTGGAGTACTTGATGATAATCGGACTTTATAAATAATCTGTGATACAAGAACATGAACTTCTCTACTCGGACGTGATCAACTTTATACGTAAACATTATTCTCTACTAAATAGTATGAAGTCTTTTTAGAGTTTTGCTTTAATTTTAAAGAATTACTCACAAGATGAAGATTTGCTTCGATTTTTAAAATATTTTTTTCTATTGTACAAATTTTCTTCCGCTCTAAACACTAATTCCTTTTCTCATTAAGTAAACATTACTTGTTGAAATTATATACGAAACTCGAAATCACGTAAAGTTAATTACTGAAGCAATCGAATGATTCAATTAACATCTGTAATTATTCGGTTATAACGAACAATTTGCTTATTTCTCTAATTTTCATTATTTACTTGAGATTTAATCTGAATGTAATGTTTTTTATTTTATTTATTTGTTTTTTTTTATTTTATTTTTTGAAGACAATGTGTTTGAATCCCTAACTACGTTGCCATTAGCAGTTAAGTAGGTAAATTCAAACAGCTGCGTGTAGAGATGGAACAAAAAGGCAATAGTGGTTTCTTCACATACATAACAGATAAAAAAAAGAAAAACATATTCGTATGTTTCACCGGTTTTTCCAGAAAAAAAGATTCTTGAAGAATAAGGTCTACCTTACATATGACGTTCTGTCTTGCTAATGTAGATTTATTTCTTGTGAAATAAAATTCTTCTGAAGATAACACCAGTCCATCGATGAAACGACCCATCATGGGAAAATTTGACATTGTTTGAAGAAGATCCAGCTGGTTTTCTTGAATATTTTCTAACCCCGGATAAGTGTTGCATTCATTACTTTGAGCCAGAAAAAATGAGAAAATCCATGCAATAGAAACACTCTTTCTTAGCTTCTCCAAAGAAAGCCGAGGTCATCTACAGGGAAGGTGATGGTCTCAGTTTTTTGCGGATGCAAAAGACATTGTGCTTATTGACGATCTTCAAAAGGGACAGGACATTACTGGAGAGAGTATGCCAACTTGTTGAGTCAGTTAGAAAGGCTGTCAAAACCAAACGGGTAGAAGAACTGGACGAAAGGGCTTTTGTCTTGTCAGGATAATTCTCCAGCGCACAAGCCCTTGGTTTCAATAGCTGCGTAATTATGGCTTTGAAATTATTGATCACTCTCTTTATTCTCCTGATATGACTATCATCTGTTCCCCAACATGAAAAAAAAAAAAACACTTGACTAGGAGTCAGTATCATAGTGATGATGACTTCATATTTGTTATTGATAAGATTTTTTTTGCTAACAGGACGAACAGTCTTCTTTGACCAGACAGATGTCAGTTTACGTGGAAGTAAAAATGCAGTTATCAATAAGAGTTGGAATTAATACATGCAATATTTCACAGCTATATCGCCACTCCTTTATAGTCAACCTATGAACTTTTCAGCCCACAC
This sequence comes from Acanthosepion pharaonis, assembly GCA_903632075.3. Classification (NCBI taxonomy): domain Eukaryota; kingdom Metazoa; phylum Mollusca; class Cephalopoda; order Sepiida; family Sepiidae; genus Acanthosepion; species Acanthosepion pharaonis. The sequence continues at coordinate 573,242 of CAHIKZ030000175.1, forward strand.
TAGTAATTTGAATCTTCGAATTAATTTTGATTTTAAAATAGTTGTTTAGTAATGTGAGCGTGATGTTATATTTTGATTGCTGGATCTCTGTGGTGACGTGTGACTATAGCGCAATGTATATACTGAAAATTTAGATGAATTTTAGAATGCCTATTCTACAGAGTGTCCCAAAATCCGCATTACCATTGATAACCTTATAAATTTTATATTTATTCACCAAATGGAATCATGTTTCTGTATGTAATCATATATTACTAAGAAATTGTATTTGACGAATTATGGAAGATGATGTCATGTAAATTTTCCTTGGTTGCTATTTCACAAATGTATGTTTTCTGCCAATTGTCGAGTGACTTTTGGAACACCCTGTAGAATAATAACTGATTATGGCAACTCTTGCTTATTTTGATGCAACATGTATAGCTTCAAAGATTTGTAATTTTTATTTGTTGAGTATTATACTGCGTTATTCATAAAACTTTCGTTATAAAATTGTAAATTTGATGTAACTTGTGTTGTCGTATAGCACTTGGGTCTGAATTATGACACGTAAATCTACTGGAGAGAGTTGTGGTTGTATATCCTGTGACAGTTTTCTTATTTTCAGAGATACAGTTTGCAATATAAAATACAGAAGACATAATTTGTCGCTTACCTTATAATTTTATTAATCAATTTTTCTAATATGCGAATAAACTTTAAAAAATGTGACTGTTGTAGATATAAACAAAAAGCTGAAATTGGTATTCGTTATCATTTGATTTTATTTTGTTCTATCTATGTTATATAACATACCTATGAACACTAATGGGTATGTTCCAATCCTCATAAATACGTTGGATACTATTGTAAGGTGGGGCCAATATGCTAAGTAGTCCACCACTTACAGTGGTTTGCCTACTTCACGCCACTGGCGAGTATGGTATTTAGTTGATGATATAAAGATTACCATTTCATTTTCAACCTCCGTTTTAGTTATTCCTCGTTCAGTAATCCTTTCTAGGTTACAATACTATTTATGCCCCTGACTGATTTTGAGTTGAACCCTTGAACGTAATAAAATTTTACCTATTTTACGTCTACAACAGACACATTTGCGAAAATTTATTTACATATTAGAAAAATGATCATGAAGATTAATATATATAAAATGTCTTTAGAAGGACAAATGAAGCCAAAATATACTTTATATATACGAAGTCTATGTAAGATCGGGTCTGTTCCTATCTATCTATCTATCTATCTATCTATCTATCTATCTATCTATCTATCTATCCCAGTCTGTTCATATCTATCTATCTATCTATCTATCTATCTAGTTCATTGTGGTGTAATGGTTAGTAAGCTTGTCTCACTATACGACGCTATAACAATTTACGACTGAGTAGTGAGTTCGAGCCTCACTAAGTGCCACTTTTTGTGCCACATCTAAGCTACGCTTGGAAAATCATTCTAGTTCATTTGGTCATATCTATCTCTCTATCTATCGTGCTTTCTATCTGTCTATCTCTCCGTCTGTCTGTCTGCCTCTCTATCTATGTATTTATCTAGCTATGTATGTATCTGTCTGTCTGTCTCTCTCTCTCTCTCTCTCTCTCTCTCTCTCTTTATCTATCTGTTTATCTATCGCAGTCTTACGTAGTTATATGATACTTTTATACTTACCTAAAAATAGAGAAAAATATTTGTCAATAATTTTCCTTTCTTAGCTTTTCGATTTTTTTCAACTTCACCGACGTCCATTCTTAGCCGCGTTGTTGTTGTGGTTGCCAACCTCTTCAATCCTTGTGAAATCGACAAAAACTCGGCTTCGTTGCTGTCATTGGAGTCTTTTATGCTGCTCCAACTTTTAGCGCACCAACAACGGATACTAACAGCTTTTATATCATCATCATCATCATCATCATCATCATCAACAACAACAACAATATATTTCTTATTCCCGACAATATCATCATTAATAACCTTCATCATCATCGTCGTTGTCGTCTTTATCATTTATTCTAGCAATAAATATAATAATGCTATTTTTAATGTAGCCATTTTAATGTAGCCATTGATTTTCCATCAGTATTAGCATCTGATGGCTTCCTCTGGAAATCAAATGACAACAACTCTCGTCTCTATTCTCACTGAGTTTGATAATTTCTCTCTACAATCTTCTAAATCTGTGGATGATTTCGATTCTCCCGCAGATACCCAAATCATTCAATCTCTTTGGAAGTGCATCAAGAAATACCAGTAAATATTACACACTTTCTTTCTAATTACTTTCTTTTTTTTCCGTTTTTAGAAACGCTAAAAAAAAAAAAAACATTTGCAAACGCCCAGTTATATTTTAGCGGTTGTTTCTTGTTCAATTTCGCGGTCTAGCGGAAAAGCGACGTCATAGATTTTATATTTTTCTTGATCAGTGATATTTACGACATAGGTATTTTTTAATCATTTCATCCCACACAAGACGCAATGTATTACTGAGTGTGAAAGGATAAGACAAAAAAGGACAATAGAAGAAAAGGAATTAAGGAGACAGAAGGTGACCGTTGACATTGCATTCAAATTTTGAAACAAAAAATCCGGAAGACAGTTCCACAAGCAAGATTTTCAATTCTGTTCCCTCCACAGCCAAAAAGTAAGATCAGGACTAATCATAGCGTTTTATCTCAGAGCTCTTACCACTTGTAGCCCAGAATACCTAAATGAAATACTGTTATCATATGGATATATCTATCCATTTCAACTGTGACTCAACTATTACTCTGCTGTTTTTGGAAGTGAAGTGTTTGAATTCATTATTTTCCTTTTCCTTCGCTTCTTGCCTGCAAATTTTTCATTTAAAGAATGATTACAAAAACTGCTAATAACCTATACACTGATGAGCCCCAAAATATTAATGGTTGAATATAGGAAGAATGACAGATACTGTCTCGTAACAACTACGCGTGTCAATATCGGTGATATATTAGGAGCTAAACCAGTATCGAATACTTCATTTTATGTGTTGACTGCCTGACCGTTATGGGCAAGTAGAAAGTATATGAATGTAGTCTATGTGAATGTTTAAAAGTTTATGGCTAGAGGTCCACTGTCTGCGATTTGGTTACATTTAAATGTAAGGTGTACTTGTCAGTAATGATCCAAAAAGGTAAAAATCAGTAAACGACAATCAGTTGGTCAAGACATATTGATGCGAGAAACGAATAGAGGATTTCCAGCCAAGTATGAGCCAACAGAAGAACTACTGTGACACAAATTGCAAATAACTTTAAGAATGTGCAAAAATGTATAATAAAACGGAAAAAGTTCGCGTGATCTACTGAATGTTGCTTCTTCTTGAATAAATTAGAGCACGTGTTAGTGGTGATGGCACCAGGATTCACTATGCAAAACAAGCCTGTTATGTAACAAATATAATGTCAGTCTTTTTTTTTTTTTAATAGTATTTTTTTGCCTTAAACATAGAATCTAAAAATGCTTTCATTTGATTTCTAGATTTTTAATTCGTCAATGTAAAATTGTCCTTTGCTTCATCAAGGTTCTGGCAGATCGAACTTTCTTCTTTTATCCCATCCACAGCATGCGATCTTTCTTTTTCTTTTTGTTTGTTTGTTTGTTTCTTTCTTTCTTTCTTTCTTTCTTTCTTTCTTTGATCTTTGTACTTTTTCCCTTCATTCTTTTTCCCGTACATTTTTCTTTCTTTCTTTCTTTTTTTCCTTTCTTTCTTTCTTTCTTTCTTTCTTTGGTCTTTGTTCTATTTTCACATCCACATCGTACGATCTTTCTTTTGTCTTCTATCTTTCTTTTTTTCTTTCTTTCTTTCTTTCTTTCTTTCTTTCTTTCTTTCTTTCTTTCTTTCTTTCAGTGATTTTTGTTTGTTTTTCTCTCCCATTTTGATAGTATTATTCTGCTTTCTTTCTTTCTTTTCTTCATTTCTTCTCCCTTTTCACTTTTGTTTATTGTTCTATCCCTATTTTTCTGTTTAGGTTTTCTTTCCAAACATCCTTCTGCATCCAAACAAATTTGAAAACAAACTCATTCAATTACTTCCATCTTCTCTTCAACTTTCACCATTCAGATACAATGTTTGTTTTTATTACTTGCTATTCAAATTGTATTGCGTGTGTCAACGAATAATTCCACAGATGCTTACTGTCCACACGGAATTGGCTGGAGGAAGCCAAAGCAAAAGACGGTAGACAAACACACTTTTAAAAACAATTATTTAATTACAACATACGTATATTTACGCCACAAAATATTTCATTTATTCAAACAGAACGAATAAACACTTTGATTCATAATGAAAGGCGGAGCTTCAATGTACATTGGATGCCCGCTATCTATCTATCTATCTATCTATCTATCTATCTATCTATCTATCTATCTATCTATCTATCTATCTATCTCTAAGGTGATCATTTCTGTATGTATGTATGTATGTATCTATCTATCTATCTATCTATCTATCTATCTATCTCTAAGGTGATCATTTCTGTCTGTCTGTCTGTATGTATGTATGTATGTATCTATCTGTCTATCGCGATCTATTTGTAATGCAGTCATTTTTATATTTATCTCTCTATCCATTTATCTGTCTATTTATCTACCTCGTTCAGGTTATTTCTATCTAAGACAGTCATTTCCCTATCTATCTATCTATCTATCTATCTATCTATCTATCTATCTATCTCGATCTATTTATTTCTAAGGCAGTATTTTCTCTATATCGATCTATTTATTTCTAAGTTGGTCATTTCTGTATATATATATATATATATATATATATATACCGCGATCTATTTGTAAGGCAGTAATTTTTTGTATTTATTGCTCTATCGATTTATCTATCTATCTCGTTCAGGTTATCTCTATCTAAGACAGTCTTTTCCCTATCTATCTATCTATCTATCTATCTATCTATCGATCTCGATCTATCTATTTCTAAGGTGGTCATTTCTGTATGTATCTATCTATCTCGAGCTATTTATTTTTAAAGAAGTCAACTATCTATCTATCTATCTATCTATCTATCTATCTATCTATCTATCTATCTGTCTGTCTCTCACTTCCTTTAGTTTGATGGCTTCAAATTTTTAGTCATAGTGATTTGCATTGATGAAAATGTTATGGGCATCCACCATATCAGATAGTAATGATTTGTCAGCTACCAGGCAAGGAATTAAGAGTAAGAGACTTAACATTATTTCAAAGCGTCTAACACAGAAAAGTTCTCAAGCAAAATAATACATCTAAAATAACTTATATATTCATGACTACATAAAATAAGAAAACAATAGCTTCAGTCAAAAATAGAAACAATAAATCCTTTTATGACTGGACGAATTCCCTACTAATAGGACATTTGTTCGCATTTAAGAAAAGTGTCTTCTTTTATGGCTTCAGTCAATAAATATACACCGCTTCAGGTGAGAGGCAGGTCGGAATCAAGAGGAATTATGAGAGGTTAGATGCTTTGAAATGTTGGATGAAGGGACATAATAAGAAGCAAAGAAGGAACACAATATAGACAAGGATCTTAAATAAATGGTCCCGTTTAATAATCGCAGAATGTTATCAAATGCAACAGACATCTAAAGGTAGCTTACAAAAAAAAAACAAAATGGACAATCCTTCTTAAACCTCCGTTGTCGAATAATGTCTCTCTCCACTTCTCTCTCATCATCTCCCTCTATGTTGCTTTATATAAATATATATATGTGTGTGGGGGGTGCATATATTTATACATTTATCAGCAACCCCTCACATAGTATTAGACAGAAGGTCGTGTTTAAAACAGAGTTTGGTAGCTGTAAAAATTGATTGCATTCTGTTGGCATTTCGCCTTTTTGGTGACCCCTCAGGCCCCAAGAATGACAAAGCATCCCCACCCTGTGGGCGTTGCTGAGTGTCATTACTGGGCTCTCCTGCTCTCTCATAATATAAATTTTGAAATCCACAGGCCCAGCTGGACCTGGTAAGTTTATATATATATATATATATATATATATATATATATATATATATAGTGGACTCTCCCGTGGGTTTCGACGTATGAGGATCTGACAGCTTAGTTGATTCAGTTATGAAATTTTGTGCGATAATCTTAAGTGGCATTTAAGACCCGCTAGTGATTTACAAAGGAGGCCACATATGGATCCATATATATATATATATATATATATATATATATATATATATATATATATATATATATATATATATATATATGAGCACTGGTGGTCTGAAAAGGCCACTGAACTCCAATAGATTGAAAGGATGTAAAGGCTTTCTATGGAGGCTTCAAGAGCATTTTCTGTCCTCAGAAAAGTGATGTTGCTCCAATCTCTACAGTAGATGGTGAACTCTCTCTTGACGGATAAGTTTTGATAATTTTGAATCACTTGAAAGAGCATTTCAAAACTGTGTTAAACACCACTTTGGTTACTGATGAGGAAGCCATTACATCAATTGTGCAAAATTCAGAAATTCCAGAGTTATCTTTTTAACCTACCTATCAAGAAGTAAGTGATTCCATCAAGCAGATCTCATCTGGAAAATCAACTACTCCTAACCACCCGATTCCACCTGAAGTGTATAAGCATGGTAGCCAAAAGTTGGTAGAAAAGTTACATCTCCTTTTCGTGGAGATATGGAAGGCAGGCTCTAAGTACGCCTCTATCAAACAACTCTACAAAAACAAGGTTTTCAGGTGTGTCTGTCATAATCATCGGGGATATCACTGCTTTCAATTGCAGGAAAAATCCTTGCTAGACTGATTTTAAACAGAATCATTATACACCTTTTTGACGACATCTATCTTGAATCGCTGTGTTGTTTTCGGTAAGGTCGTGACACCATTGACATGATATTTTCTCTTCGTCAAGTTGCTGTGAAGGTTCCCGAGAAAAACCAGGAGTTGTACATGGTGTTTGTGGACTTGACGAAGGCCTTTGACACTGTGAATCGAGAGGCTCTTTGGCAAGTCTTGAGGAAACTCGGTATCCCAGAAAACATGCTAAAGGTGATCATCTCCTTTCATGAAGGAATGAAAGCTAATCTCGTGTGTGATGGTATGATGTCAGAATCCTTTGATGTCACGAACGGCACCAAGCAAGAGTGTGTCATGGCTCTTGGCCTCCTTTTGACCTTTTCGCCATGGTGATGCTGAAATATGCAGTTGCAGACACAGAGAGCGGCGTCAAGTTTCAGTTTCGAACAACTGGTGGACTCTTCACCATCAGCGCTTCAAAGCCAAGACCCACCTTCGTATACAAATTATTCGTGATTTGTTGCTTGCTGATGATGCTGCTCTTGTTGCGACATCCTTCAAGGAGGCCCAACATCTAATGTCGTTTATCTGCTGCATGTAAAGCCTTTGGTCTTACACTTAGCGTAAAAAACTGAAGTTGTGCACCAACCTTGTCCTACTCCGAAACAATTCTGTGGTGAGAAACAAAAACCACCAGTCTACAAATTTCCAGAGAGACCACTGAAAGTAGAAGACAAAGCCCTGAACTATGTAAAGTCTTTCACCTGTCTTGATAGCAAAATCAACTACAGTGGATCTTTAGATGATGAAATCATGCATCGAATTGCTAAGGCCACCAGTGCTTTCGGCAAGCTTCGCCATCGCTTGTAGAATGAGCGGGGTATTCGACTGTTACGAAAATTCGGGTTTACAGAGGTGTTGTCCTTGCCATCCTTTTGTACGGCTCAGAGTCGTGGATTCCATACAGGTACCATATACACCAGCTAGAAGTTTTCCATAAGAGCTGTCTGCGTGCCATCTGTAGAGTTAGCCTTTAAGATAGGATATCTAACATAGACCTGTTTAACAGGTGTAATATAGGAGGAATCGAAACTTTCCTCATACAGTCTCAGTTACGGTGGACTGGTCATGTCTTGAGAATGTCTGATGACAGGATACCCAAGATCCTAATGTACAGCCAGTTAGATCAGGGCTACAGGAATGTAGGACGCCCATGGCTAAGATACAACGACGTTGAAGAGCAACTTGTCAGCTGTCAATATACCTCATAACACCCTCGAGCGCTTAGCCTTGGAGCGGGTAGAATGGAGATCAACGTGTTTTAGTAGACTCGGCAGTTTTCAATATGCTAGTCTGAATAGTCTTCTAGAAGCAAGAGAAAGATCTAAAAGGTCAGCCAATCTAACAGTGATCTCATCCCACAATCCTCACTCTTTCTCCATATGCAGCCTCCTTTGTAAATCAATAGCAAGTGCTACTTAAGATTATCGCACAAAATAATTCATAACTGAATCAGTTAAGTTGTCAGATCCTCATACGTTGAAACCGACGGGAGAGTCCATTTTATATATATATATATATATATATATATATATATATATAATGATAAAATGACATGGCCTGATGACTGCGTTCAACCATGAAACAGACTGTTTCACTTGGCGTTAACCTCAATTATCCAAAGTTCATTTATGAAAAAAATTACTTTTACTACGGAATTTTCTCCTTCTTTGAGAAGGATTATGCATAATTTGGAAAAGTCGATCATTAAAATTAATCGATATGAAATGACTGTTGTTTTCAATATATATACATATGTGTGTGTGTGTGCGTGTGTATATTTGTGTGTGTGTGTGTGTGTGTGTGTGTGTGTGTTCAAGTTCTCAGAACAATTCTGTAGAGAAGACAAATGGAATAAAATAGACAATTATAAAATAGTACTTAGTCCTTGCCGACGCGTTTCGTCACTTGACGAAAGGTATGTGATTATAAACAAAAGTGAAATATTGTGTCGTTACGTGAAATTCAAAAATTTTCAAACGACGCTCCTGTTTAAGTCTCTTTTTGGATATTAGTAACTTTTTCTTTCTTTTTTTTACTATCTATATTTATCTATCTATCTATCTACATATATATATATATATATATATATATATATATGTATATATATATATATGTGTGTGTGTGTGTGTGTGTGTGTGTGTGTGTGTGTGTGTGTGTGTGTGTGTGTCAAAAGAGATATAAATGAGTATTTATGAAATATAAACTAAAGGAAAATCGAAAAACATTTTTACAACGCGTTCCGTTCTCTCGGGAATTAAGAAAAGCCTGTATTTGCATACACATAAATATTTACATGCATCTTTATTATGTATACTAACCCTATAGCCTTCCTTGGAGAGTATAGAGCCACAGCTTCACTACATTAGGTGTTGCTAGTGTAGTTTTCATAGTAAGTAGATTTTTTTTGGAGTGAAGTACAATGGCTTGTTTATAATTATAACTCTATTAGTTAAGATGTGCGTGTTAATTGTATTATTGTTAATTGACAATAATCATTGTTATTTGTCTAGTATCGTGTAGGATACCCTCTGGATCAGTGAGGTGTGGTCAGAAGACCCCTGGAGAGATTCTGATCTATGCTGTCTCGATAGCTGTCCATAGCTCTTTGTTCGTGGAAGATCTGGCGTATGGATATATCTCTCTACTATGTCTAATAAATTCACAGATGAATTTATGACAGTGATGTGGGGCCAAAGTTGGGACCACAGAAGGAAAACACGGAACACGGATTAGATGTAAGAAAGATATATTAACAACAGGTTACAGAGATTGCGTAAGAGGAGCTTACTATATGTTAGTGTCCAATACTGGTAGTGGTACGCGGCTCTCTCTGTCTCTCTGTGTCTCTGTCTAGAGTGTTGTGTCGCATACTTAATATAGACCTGGAAGAGTCTATTGTGTAGGTAGTTCCGGTCTCACAATAGACAGGTAAACATGGAGCCTACATCATTCGTCGAAATTCTTTAGAATATTCTCCAAACCACTTCCACTTAACCAGAGTGTATTATCCTGCTGGAAAAGCGCATTGTTGTTGGGGTATATGGGAACTATAAATAGGTGAGAAATTTCACGAAGTCGTTCAACGTGGTGGTCACGGGCCAAGGACGCGTTTACGTGAAGAGGACCAAACTACTGACGCCACGTATGGAACCACTATCAGTCTTCATGACATCTTGTTGGCAACTGGGATCTGTATCACACCTGAACTCTACCATCAAGCCAAAACAACTGAGGCCTCATAGGATCACCTAGCTCCTTGTCCGCCTTCTAAGCTTTAGCAATGTCACGAGCCAAGGTAAGCTGTGTCCGGTACCATGGGGCTAAGAGGGGCGCTCATTAGGGTCTTTTACTCCATTACCTCATAAAAGCTAAAGAACGCTAAACTAGTATATGTGTCTTGTTCCTTCTCTATTGAACGTGGATGTAACTTGAGCCAGCCAGACCCCTATAATCAATGAGTAGTCAATAATAACTCCCATCAGATATTCCCTGTAGACACGTAACGTGGTAGATCAAAGGATGTCTAACGTCTCCACAATTTATAATATCGACTTCTTATGAGCAGCCTGGTCAGTGTTCACTCTGACTCAACAAATGTCAGAACGCAACTTGTATAATTCTGGGCATTTCTATGATGTTCTATTTTTATATACTGCTAACCAATGACTTTTGGATTTACTACACTACAGGATTATCTTTGGAGCATATTTTGAATACAAACAACAACGAACTGTAAAAGATACGAAACCATTAAAGAAAAACTGTCAATATATAAATTAGTTAAAACGAACAAAGAAAGAGAGAGAGAGAGAGAGAGAGAGAGAGAGAGAGATGCAATTATTTTAATTTCCATTGTCTCAAATATTCGACACAATTCGACGTTTTAATCTCCCCTAACAATTCCACCATTTTGCCTTTATAGCTCACAGTCCATCCCCAGCCCTTCCAACTGTTGAAAATTTACTTTTATAAAATCTTTTTTCGTGCAAATTAAACACAACGATGCTAATACATTTTCCCATACCGATTGTTTTATGTCTATCTAATGGTCTTTTTCTTTAACAAAGAAAGACAATGTTATTAAGTTTGCCGCCTATTTATTGGCCATAATTAACAAGAAAGTTCTATTAATTTAGCATGACAAAAGCAGCCAAAAAGGAAATAATAATCTTTAATATCGAAGAAGTGAATTCAATCGTCTTGAAGAATCACAAGAAAGAAGAGCGTTTCTGAACAAATGAACATTTTCCCCTAGGCTAAATTCATGAAACATTTTGTAAAGAATAAACTTACTCGTAATGACGTGCTATATATGCTCACTAACATTGGCATCAATTGATCCATAACTCAGGCCTTTACATCGAGTAAGGCCAGTAGGCAACTGAGGGCGAACGATTAACACGCTAAAGTTCATTGCTGTAATGGATTAAGAAATTGTTTTTTTACAGAAATTTTTACGTTTTACCTTTGGATTAATCTAAGTTTATTATTTAAGATACTGAAATAAGTATAATGTTTATTTAAATTATTTGAACTTTGCATATTTTATCTTTAAACTAACTTTTTCGATGCGAAATTCACAAGTGTCATTAAGAATTTATCACATAAAGTTAATTTAAATTTAATGTTTTCCCTATTTTTCTTCAACAATGACCATATTAAGTATAAAATTAGTTTCTTTTATGAATAATTTATGTTTTTTTTTAAACATAACAAGTATTTTTTTTTTAAAAGTATTTTGTATTTTTCTGTCCTTCGTAAATAAATAGAAGACATTAAAAAATAAAAATGTAATGTTTTTCACTGCAAAATTAACGAAAAATGACACTTATTAAAGAATCTATCACATAAAGTTACAGTCAAAAATTAAATTCAATAATAATTTAATATTTTTCAACTATTCTTAAAAATATACCACAAAAACGTAAAAGAAACGAAATTGTCTTATTAATATCATTTTTTATTATTTTAAACAGCGAAATTTACAAATAATTTCATTATTAAGAATTTTGTCAATGAAAGTTAATTTAACCTTTTTCTTTATGCTATTATTCTTCATAATAACGAATATTTTTATTATAAAATTTATTTTTAATGAATAATTTATGTTTTCTTTATAACACGTGAAGTGTGCTAATACGATCTTGTACGAAAACAGAAAAAATGAATGTAACTTTTTACACTGCTAATTTTCCTATTTCAACTTATAGAAATTTGCCCATTTAAAAAAAATTGAATACTTTAATATTTTATCTATGGTATTATTCTTCATAACAACAAATACATTAACTTAAAAATTGAAAAATATATTATTTAAAAATGTATGTTAAATTTTACTAGCATTTTTGCTAAAAATGTCAAACAAAATTAACCAGTTTAATATTTTTACAGTAAATTTTAAAAAATATACTTTAAAAATATCAAAATGACAATTTTGCTCAGATGATCATGTTTATAGGGGTGAAGCATTATGTGATTTTTGCAAAATGATAGTTTAGTTAATAGTTTTTTTTAATTTCAGTGCCTTAAAACCTTTCCCAAAATGATCAAAAAGTCCTGTGTAACAGATTATCGTGGACATTATGATGATCAAAATAAGGATTGCGTATTTCGTCTTCCCCAAAATCAGAATGAACGAGAACGATGGTTAAAGAGACAACACCCCTGACAAACACCCTAAAAAACAACCCAGAAATCCATCATTAGTATTTGATCATTTAGTATCAAGTGTATTACCTTGTCCAGAATGTTACTATACAGCAATTTTTTCTTTCAAATATCAATGTTTTAGCACTGATCACAAATCAATGAAGCAATTCGTTATCTTAGTAACTTGAAACATGACAATAAGAATTTTTTTTTGAAATAACATATTATTATGATTCTGATTTCTTATCAGAGCATTTGAATATTTTGCAACATCTTGGTCATTATATAACAGATTTCAGGATGATTTTAAGCTGTTCAGTGTGAAAATATTATCAGCTTTGACGTGAAAAATCTCAAAATTAGATGACTTTAATTTTCTTGGTGATATTTTTAGTAAACTTTATGAAAATTAGAAAAACGTTGATGAAAAATATGTTAAAGTAGCTCGTGGAGGAAATTTATTTGGTTTGACTGAAGATTCTGAGAGATTAGCAAAGACAGTATTAGGCATCATGGTAAAATGTTTAAATGGTAGACCAAACTTTTTACTTAAAATAATACCAGTTGCAAAATTAGATGCAGCTTTTTTATATGAAAAAGATTTATATAGGGTGACCCAAAAAAAGGAAATTTTTGAAGTGCGTATTGCCAGACATGAACAAGTGGCAACACTGCAAGACAGTGACCTTGAGCAAGTAAACATTTCGCCATTTAAAATTCAAGAGGAAATTCACAGTATCCCAGCTGAGATGTTGCAGCAGTCAATGAGGAATCTCAACAGCAGATTTCAAGAATGCATTCGTACAGGAGGACGCCATCTATAGAACGTAATTTTTAAAAAATGAAAATTCCATCATTGTTTCTTAAATAGCATGTTTGAAGGTTTCAATTACTATGAATAAAATATTTTTCTTCCATCACTCTTGGTTTTATTGGATTGTTAAAAAGTTCCCGTTTTTTTTTTTGGGTGGGGGTTTACTCTGTATATTGTTGATGCAATCAAACAATTAATCGGTCAAGTAATTGCAATTACATGTGACGACAACAGTACCCATCAATCTTTTTTCAAAACATTTGACAGATTTTAATAAGCTTTGGATAACTAAAAGTGGCTTCTACTTACTTTCTGATTATGTCCACCTTTTTAAAAATATTCGGAATAATTGGATTACTAAACCTACTACTGAATTATTGTTTTATTCTGAAGGCAAAAACTTGACAGCAAAATCGGAAATTGTAAAAGTTCTTTTTGAGTATAAAAAACTCAATTTGTTAAGCTGTCGAAACTGACTGGCGTAATAGATTACCCAAATACTGTTGAAAGACAAAATGTTTCCCATTTTTCAAAAGTTTTTTTTTTGTTTTTTGTTTTTTGTGATCGAAGTGTAACTACCATTAAAACACAGCCATTATTAAATTGGGAAGATACTGCAGAAACAGTTAATTTCATTGAAAAAGTCTTAAAATTTTGGAAAATTATCTTTGTCAAAGAAATATATGCTGACACTAAGAAAAATGATCCACTGAAAAAAGTGATATCAGATTGAGATAAGGAACATCTGTTATTTCTTTTTAATTTTGGAAAAATAACAAAAAGAATGTAAGAAAAAAAAGAACAGTATTTACATTAGTTAGTAGTCCTCATCTTTGTCGCCATATTTGTCACAACGTTTCGGCCTGAACCCTTTATTTCGATCACTGGGGTAGACTGTTCTAGTTCCACATGCCATGTTTGATGGATGTCAGTTATCTCCTGCTAATTTTCCCTCTGAAAGTTCTCCACTGACTTAACCAGGTATTGAACTCACCTTCTTTGGGTCTGTCACTGAATGTAACCAACGCCTCTATCCACTGTGCCATGTGTCCTTGAGGACATTTGGGAATGAACTTCTGAGTATTATAAACCTAATGTTTTCAGCTCTATTTTTTTACCAGTGCTCATATTGTGATTTTGCTGTTATCATTGCATGTCTTTACGAGAGTTCATATTGCAACTTTGTTATCATTGCTTTTCTCTGGCACTCCTTATTACTGGTTCCCATATTGTATTTATTTCTATGCTTGGTCGGCTCAGGAGATTTTTGTGACCTAGCATATGTGTTGATTCCTTAAGTTTACGAATTTTCCAATGGTGTTCCCTGTCTATGATCTCAACATGATCCCACAGGGGGCGGTGATCTCCCTTCTCTCTCCATATGTGGTCAGCCACGCCTGATTTTTCTACTTCCCCTCGCATTACAGCTTTCTGGTGTTCTTGAAGTCTTACCTTGAGGGGGCGGCCTGTCTCTCCTTTATATTCCTTTCCGCAGCTGCACGGGATAGCGTACGCACAGTCTTTAGTCATGTTCCCCTCTGTGGGGGGTCTCACCCGTGAGAGATTTCTGCGAAGTGTTGTCACGCTTTTGAAGTTTGTCCTGGTGTTATATGGACCGCAGATCCTTTGTATTTTCTCTGATAACCCCTTCACATAAGGCAGGCAGACTGTTTTCTGAGTGTTGTTGTCCTCCTCCTCTTGTACCCGCCTATCCCAGTTTTGGGGGGCTGCTGCCATGTACCCAGGGTAGTTGTTACGTTGTAGGGTACTACTTATACTGACCAATTCCTTATCTAACGTCTCTGGATTACCACATACTATTAAGAAAATCAATTTTGAAAATGAAAACAAAGTTCTTTATACCAGTTCAAAATGTTATTGAAAAATTTCATATTGAAAAATCTAAACTACTTCTTAAATTAAATTTTGATGTGAAAGAATACAAATTTGATCCAAGCCGTAATTGCTCAAAATGTGGGCATTTGCTGTCTGAAATGGGACACCAAACATTTAATAACTTACCAGACCTTGAAACTAGGCCTCCTAAAAATATTCAAATGTTACTTTTGTATGTAGCAGGCTATGTTACTGTTATGGGATCTTACCCATAATAATAATAATAATAATAGACTATTCCATACTTAATAAATACTGCGCCTCAGAAGTAGGCAAGAAGTGAGTAGTTCAAGTCGAGTCAAGAGTCGAGTCAGAGGCAGTCCGAAACAGAGTCGCGTTTAGACAATTACCGCAAGACATTGGAATAGTGATACTGGTCGAGACTACATAGTTCTCTCTACTAAACCTGATTGTTCATACTAACACTTCTACTTCTCTGCATGTATTCCTGTTTGTAATATATCTGTGTTATTCTATATCCGTGTTCGACTTCTTTATTGGTTCTACCTTGGACTATCACCGTGGTACAAGGAACCGGACCATAACAGTTACAATAAAAGGAAATATTTATTAATACTAGTTTTTATTTTCAAGAATATGGATATTTTATGAAAGAAATAGATCGTGGTAATTTAAAAATTCTACTGGTTACCACAGTTAATTAGGCGTTTTTTTCTGTTTTATAAGGTTTGGTGTTGCAAC
Source organism: Acanthosepion pharaonis (assembly GCA_903632075.3). Lineage (NCBI taxonomy): Eukaryota > Metazoa > Mollusca > Cephalopoda > Sepiida > Sepiidae > Acanthosepion > Acanthosepion pharaonis. The sequence continues at coordinate 589,135 of CAHIKZ030000175.1, forward strand.
TTAACTGTGGTAACCTGTAGAATTTTTAAATTACCACGATCTATTTCTTTCATAAAATATCCATATTCTTGAAAATAAAAACTAATATTATTAAATATTTCCTTTTATTGAAGACTTGGAGAATTTCTTTGACAAACATCTTAATGTTAGTTTCTGATATGTATTATTTCAATATGAAAAGAGATCACAGAATTATATTATCAAATAGACTTTTCAAAAACTATCATTTTTTGATTCACCTAAGATAATTGAAAGTTTTGAAATTATTTAAAATTTTTATTGATAAGATAAAAATATTTATACAATTCTCTTAAAGACTATACAATCAGTATTAAAAATTCATATTTTTTCAAATAGTAAAAATATGTACATACTTATTCATCAAGAGAATTATTTACCAGTTTTTTTTTATTTTCAATTTCCCCACATTTTACATATATTTAATTGGTTAACTCCCCAAAATGTTAATTAATTTAGTGTTCTTAATTTTAATTATTAAAACAACGTATACTGATAATGTCTGTTATTGTATCATAGTGAAATAAGTATTATCTTCATCTGTGAAATAAATTTTATATGTAACAAAACTCAGAATAAATTTTGTAAAACTTATCAAAATTATTGTTTCTCTGAAATTCCAAATTTTTTGTAAAGTATTTTCAAACTTTGTTGATACACAATTTTGTAAAATGTTGAATTTGCTTTCTGATTGTATCATAAAATTTTATATTTTTCTGTAATCAATTTCTATAAACGAATTAGATCATTATTTTTGCAATATCTTCTAAGAATGTCTAATTTATGGCAAATAAAGTGATTTTTTGCATTTCGCTATTTTCTGATAGAAGAAGTTATTTTTTGTTCTTTGTACATTTGCATTTATGGAAATAAGTCAATAATTGTAAACCGCTTTCTAATATATGTGTATAGTTGATAATTAACTACTTACTAGACATTACTAACAAGTTGTTTGTCAAAAGTATTATGGAATTGTTATTTAATAGTAATTTAGGTCTCCATATACCCGCTCCCAGTCGTGGACCCCAGTAGCATGGTTGACAGGCCTCAGTTATGGATTGCCTTGGCATTAGCCCATTTTTAATGCCAATACTCAAGAGACCTAAAAGGAAAACTCGGTGCCACATAACTTACTGGCCCAGATAGGCCTATTAATAAAATATATTTGACTTACTTAAACACATACAGTATGAGTGGTATCTCTGAAAAATATCTTGTAGTTTTTAATAACTTAAGAACCAGTTATGCTGTCTTAAAGTAATCTGTCAACTAATCAGAGAGACCTTATTGCACATACGTGAACAGAAACTCTTTTCTGATGTTACTCAGTCGGCAGTAAGTTTGTGTACTGAATGTTTGTTACAAGGTCAGCTATATTTTCGTTAATATGAAATGGATAAATCCTTTCCAAACAGATTTCGTATATATGTTAATTCTGTGAAAAAAAAATTATTCAAAATATATTTCGCTTTCTATTGGATATTCACTCTTCCGGACGTTGGTGATCATAGCTCTCCATAATTTTCTGTACTTTGAAACTCTTGTTATTTCTCCTAAACATTGTTCCGCCATCCATTTACTCAAGCTCGCTATGTGTTGTTTTCCTCTGTCCCTTCGATCCGTCTTGTGTGTATCACATTTTCCAAGCTCTCTTTCCTCATTATATGCTCTAAAACTGTCTCAGCTATCTCTTCTTGAAGTTAACTATGTACACTTTTTGTTTGCATTGTCTCTAGAACATCGTTGTAAATGTAAAAAAATTTACAATCCACAAACGAATCATATTGATAGATTATTAAAATATCATCTTTACGAATATGTATATAGGTTTATAAATTTTAGTTAAGCTTGAAACGAAATCACATATTTAAACGCAATGTACGAACTTTTGTCCCAAACTAATATATATTGAGAGATTGTAGACATAGGAATTAACACTGTACGCTTGTGGCGTGAAATGAGCAGCCACCACGTAGGTTTGATTCTTATACTAAACGAGCTTATTCGTGGCACAAGGCCCAAATTATGAGGCACCCAGTGAGGATCGAACATTACTCATTCGTAATTGACATAGTGAGACCAGCTTGCTAACCATAAAACAACATCGAAGTACCTCTCTCTCTCTCTCTCTCTCTATATATATATATATATATATATATATATATATATATATATATATATATATATATATATAACAAAAATATACATATAATAAAAATATATATATATATATATATAACAATAAGTAAAGAGAAAACAACGAAAGAATGAAAAGAAAACATAAGAAAAAAGACAAATACTTACCTAGTCAATAACCCAAAGTGCTCAATGTCTCTATAAAAACACCAAGACAGGGCAGTAACTCTAACCAATGAAACAGCACAAAGAAGCACATCGAAATAGTTACTCTGTGTTTTGCGCAGAGCGATCATCAGACAACTATATATAACACTGTACTGAGGGCTCTCTCACTCCCATGCATAAGTTCTCCCATATCTTCCCTCACGTAACCAAGTCATGTAAATGATTCATTAGCTAAAGCGTCAGTAGACGGATAGACATTTGCTTCGTTAATTTGTTTTAAAATTATGACAAATTGGTTTCGGAATTTCTGTTAACACTGTATTAAAACCGTCTGGCAATTAAAATGAGTAATAAATTTTGACTGTATTAATTTAGTGTGTTTTAAAAAGATATCGCCAAAAGAAATGAACGTGTTCAGTGTAACACGGAAATATATTTGATAGCCTCTCCGGTGAGGATTTATTAATTATGGCAAAGCAAATCTCCGCTAACACCAGAAGGAAAATAACCAAATGAAATAAAGCGTTGATGTATGTGTTGAGATGTTGAAAGACAATTTTAATTCATTCGACTCTTCACTAAAAAAAAATAGGGTGGGAGGTCTTTCAGGAACGTGTGATAAGCTTGATTAATTAAGTGACTTGCAAACGCAAACCCCTCCCAATAATGACAAAAACAATCTTCATAATGAAGAGCGCATTTCAAACTTTGATGTTTGCATTTTTTGTTCGATTTCACATAGATTTTACCAAATATTAAATATCAACTTTACTTAATCAGCCGACTTACCACGGCCATATCACGTTAAAATACCGGCTCTCCTCGGATCACTGAAGTTAAGCAACGTCGAGCCTGGTCAGTACCTAGATGGGTAACCGCTTGGGTATACTAGAGTGTAAGTTTGTATATGTGGGTGGTGTAATGGATAACGGGTCAGAATAAGAAATCGAATAGTCGAATTCGTTACATTCACTTACGCGGAAAAAACCCTTATGAAAGTTATGAACGCACTTCCACCCGGCTATGGTTTAAATAGTAGGATTTGTATCTGAAATTAATTATTATTTTAACAAAAATTGTTAATTTAATATTTACTTACAAAAAATAAAAGAATTATTCACACAATACCAGAAATATGTTTAAACTTTAAATAACCTACAAAAGGAAAAAAGCCGTAAAAAGATAAATGTCCATCAGATTCAGATTATACTACATTTTGTCTGTTTCGTTTCCAATGTTAAAAGCGCATGGCGGAGTGGTTAGCATTCTGACCATAAGTCATGGATTCCAACTCGATTTGTTAGGGTTATCGCCTGGTGAGACGATTCCAACATACGGCACCGTTGAGACATGCCTGGAAACCACACCTGGGCCTTGATCCAAGATTTGTGAAGAGATTGAACTGTTCAAAAACCTTCGATGGTTGTGCTAGCACAAAGTTAAAAGTCATCGTGACCGAGGGTTTGAACGTACTGGCCTTGTCCGGTTACTGATCACACCAGATTATGCACTCTCTTCCAGAAACTGCATTCAACTCAACACAGTTGCAGTGTGAATCACAGGTTGGCTCTGTGGATGTTGAACTAACGCAAATGTGCCTGAGCAGATGTCCGCGACAGGGATTAGCTAGCCACTTTTACATACAGGTATTCTCGGATACAAGCGGTCTAGCACACATACATTTGTTTAAAACCCTTTAGTATCTATTTTAAAACAAATTCACAACGCAATTTGTCTCAGGCACTGAAGAACATCTCCACAATTATCAGTTATCTCATGTTAATTCACCTCTCCAAGTTCTCCACTGCCTTAACCAGGTATTGAACTCACAACTCTTTCAGTCCTGTCATTGGATCTAACCAATGCCTTTATCCACACATTTAAAGACACATGGCATAGTGGATAAAGACGTTGGTTAATGATGGGGTAACTTTTTCGTTTACCTATATCGTTTTCTTCTATCTCCTGTGCCACTTCAGGATGTTGACGATCATGGCTCTCCACCATGTCCTGTCTTTTGTAGCTCTTAGAAAATTCTACTATCTCTCCTAATACCTGTTCTGATAACCATTTATGCAAGTTTGTTACCTAGTTTATTCTCTGTTTTCCTCTATCCATCTTAACGTCAACGTGACTTGTGTATGTTAAATTTTCCAAGACGTCTTTCCTCATTATTTACCCTAGAATCTTCAGCCCTCTGCTTCCAAGTATGTCCTTTTCGTTTCCATTTTTCTCTAAAACTTCCTCATTATTCACATGTTCAGTCCATGGTATTCACAGCATTCTTTCCTTTTTCCAAATGTAGTTGGGGATTTTTACAAAGTATTATACGTTTATCTACCCGCACAATCGAGAAATCCTTATACAGAAAAATGCGCTCACCAGTAATATAAGCCCCAGAAGGATCGAACCTACTTCGCTGTACTTGTTAAACATTGTATAATGCATAGTGCTCTTGTAGTTAATAGATCATATCTTTAATAAACATTACTATTTATTTTTCCATATTTCTCTCTTAGTTTTTTTTTTTTTTACTTAATGCTATTGTCAATGTCTCGTTTATTTTATTTATTTTTTTAATTAAATTACCAGTTTTTTTTTTTTTCTTGATGTATTTTAACAACTGTAGAATCTTCGGGTTAAGAACAAATGCATATCACGTTTGCTCCGCTAACAAAGACAACTTCTGCGTCCATTGAACACTTTCCATTGTCTTATTCCCTATAATCCTAATCACCATCAATTTTGTCGTCTGTTTGAAACCGGACACGAAAAGCAAACAATTGATAGTCTGTCCGTGTAATCAAAACATCAACTAATGTGCACTTCTTTGTTGCGGAGGGATTTCCGGTGAATGCTGATGTGATAAGTATCTCGGTACAAGTCCCAACTTGTTTGCAATCAGTGAGCGTCCCGAAGTTACACTAGAAAGTAAACAGTATGATGATTAACGTTTTTCCTCTCATATATATATATATATATATATATATATATATATATATATATATATATATATGCAATAACAATTTATGATTAGTAGGGATAATTCCAAGGAGGATATAAATCCAAAGAGAGCTCAAGGTAAGAACAGAGCAAATATAATAATGAATACCAGAATCCTTAAAAATCCATTTGGTCAGGTTATGAGTTATTTCGTGGACCTCACGTTCATCTATTCTTTTCCTTTTTCTCTTTTTTCTTCTTTTTTCTTCTTTTTTTCCTTGTGTCTGAATAAATTGAACTCCATTTATTAATGTAAAACTGGTCTGAAGAGAAGGACGTGAGGTCCACGAAATAAATTATATACCTAACCAGATGGATTCTGTATTCATTATTAGATAGATAGATAGATAGATAGATAGATAGATAGATAGATGTGTGTGGTGTGTGTGTGTTTATTATAAGGTATTTTCATGGGAGAAGAATATTGGAAATGAAGTCTTCATAGATATGGACAGTGAAGACATTAGAATCAACAACTGCTGTTTTCAGACCAAGTGTCACTAAATTGACAGTTACCTTGTAGTGCTGATCCATATATTCA
>CAHIKZ030000175.1:600000-692500 GCA_903632075.3 Acanthosepion pharaonis
ATCTCCTATCTTTCTTTCATTTACCCAAAGCAGGGAGGAGGAGAAGAATGGGTTGTTTGTTCAACAAGTAAAGCAGAAGACTGGGATGATTCCCAACTAGTCTAAAAGAATACTGAGTGAGTTGGCAACTAGTCTAAGAGAAGACTGGGTTGGCTGCAAATAGTCTAAGAGAAGATTGGGTTGGTTACTGGGTTGGTTGTCAACTAGCCTAAGAGACGACTTGTTTGGATGGCAACTACTCTATGAGAATAATGGGTTGGCTGTCGACTAAAAGACTGGGTTTGTTGGCAAATAGTCTTGGTGAAAACTCAGTTGTTTGGCACCTAGTCTCAGAGAAGACTGTGTTGGTTAGCAATTAGTCTAAGAAAAGATTGTGTTTTGGTTGATAATTATTCTAAGAGAAGACTGGGTTGGTTGGCAACTAGTCTAAGTGTAGTTTGGGTTGTTTAGCAACTAGTCTAAGAGAAATCTAGGTTGGTTGGCAACTAGTCTGAGAAAAGACAGGTTTGGTTGCAAATTGTCTAAGAGAAGAATCGGTTAGTTGGCAAATAGTATAAGAGAAGACTGTTGGTTGTCAGCTAGTCTAAGAGACGATTGGGTTGGTTGGCAACTAGTCTAGGAGAGTAATGGGTTGGCTGGTAAATAAAAACTATGTTGGTTGTCAACTAGTCTCGGTAAAGACCGAATTGTTTGGCAACAAGTCTAGAAGAAGACTGTTTTGTCTGGCAAATATCTAAGAGAAGTCTGAGTTGGCTGGTAACTAGTCTAAGAGAAAACTGAGTAGATTGGCAAATAGTCTAAGAGAAAGCTGGGTTGGTTGGCAAATAGTATCAGAAGAATAGGTTGGTTGTCAACTAGTCTAAGAGATGACTAGTTTCATTGCAATTCGTCTAGGAGAATAAGCGGATGTCTGGCAAATAGTGTGTAAGAGATGATTGGGTTGGTTGTCAAATAGTGAATGAGAAAAACGTGTTGGCTGGCAACTAGTCTAAAAGAAGTCTGGGTTGGCTGCCATCTACTCTAAGAGAAGACTGGATTGGTTGCGAAATAGTCTACGAGAAAACTGGGTTGGTTGCAAATAGTCTAAGAGAAGTCTCGGTTGCTTGCCAAATAGACTAAGCCAAGAGTCTGTTGGTTGTCAACTTGTTGAAGAGAGGACTGGGTTGATTGGCAACTATTCTAGGAGAATACTTCTTTGGCTGGTAAATAAAGACTTGGTTTGTTGGCAACTAGTCCAGATGAAGAAGGTTGTTTGGAAACTAGTTTAAGAAAAGACTGATGGTTGGCAAATAGTCTAAGAGAAGACTGGGTTGGTTGTCAAATAGTCTAAGAGATGACTGGTTTGATTGGCAAATAGTCTAGGAGAATAAGACAATAGGAGACGCCCATATATATATATATATATATATATATATATATATATATATATATAAAAGGAAAATACAAAAATATATAATAAAAATATAATTTTAATGTATATTTTATAAGCTAAAATACCCAATATCAGGGATATAGCGTGTGTAACTATAAAGTAAACCCTGAAATCAACACTCAGCGACGAATGTCTGTTTCATGAATATATATATATATATATATATATATATATATATATATATATATATATAGCTTGAATATTACGTTCAATCATCTGAGTATCGCCAGTTGGTGTTGACCTCAGTGTCCATTTTTCTATTTACGTATGCTCTATCCCTGATATCAAGCACAATTAACTATAGCTGTAAAAATTTTCATAAATAATTACGTATTACAAGTGGATAGCCATTATTTTATTAGTATATATTAGTATATAATGGTCCACCCAACATTTATTTGATTTATTCAACTTTAATATTGTCATGTATTACTGTATATTCAGTATAATTAGCAACATATATATAGATATTTCCAGATTTTTAATTTTACCTATTGGCCCTTTAAGAAGCTTCCTGGGTATATTAAAAATTTAAAAAAAAATGTTTCTGATAACTTTATGTCTACTTCAACAAATCATCAAATCATACTTGGATACATCCTTAATACATTTGTTGCTGTAATATTCTATAGTATCGCTGCCTTATTTTTATATTTTAGCGTAGATCTGACGTTTAATTCGTTAATCTAGACATACCCAGGAGTATATTTTTAATTCTGACCTTATTCCCTTCCTTTAACTTCCGACAAGAAGTAAGGATTTGTTTTTAAATTTCCCTAATAAATCATTTTTATCACAAGTTATCTACCACCGCCTTAGGAAGTACAATCTTAGTACTGAAACATGAAATTTTTGTGTAGCGATGTAAAATGTTTAATTCTAATTATTATAATATATATATATATATATATATATATATATCATGACTGTCTACCCGTTTCATGAGCACTCACTCAGGTTGACTCGTCAATCTCTATTGCAGATGCATGTGGTTTGAAACTACACTGAGCCTTAGTTTTCTGGGGGAGAGCGCGCATAATCTGGCACGAACAGCCGTTTGAACAACTTGTAACATCGTGTTTGCTCAACGATCGATGTCTAATCAATTTCATGCACTGAGGTTGGATCAATTCGTGGTAGGGTTTCAAAACACTTTCCAAGGTTGCTACATATTGGGATCGTCTGCCTCGTCCGATAAGGTCACAAATTGGTCAGGGTGAGATTCGAAACCGGCTCTCATTGTTGGATATGGAATGTTTTTCCACACATACACTGATATATATATATATATATATATATATATATATATATATATATATATATATATATATATATATATATATATATATATATATATATATATTCTGTTTGGTTGAGCCAAGAACTGTTCAGCATAATATATATATTTTGCATTTTTTTATACATCAAAATTTATATAAAAAGAAGAAAATTTACGCCTTAAGCGTAAATCACGTAAAAAATGTGAAAAAATTTCTGAAAACTTTAATGAAACTCGGCAACTAGTTAAATTTTACCTTTCGGCTCTTCAGTCTGCGATTGCCGGCATTATGGAAATGCAGCCTGATGAGCCGAATGTTACTACTATTATTCATCTCAGATATATATATATATATATATATATATATATATATATATATATATATATATATATATATATATATGTGTGTGTGTGTGTGTGTGTGTGTGTGTGTGTGTGTGTGTGTGTGTGTGTGTGTGTGTGTGTTGGATACAGAACAGAAGCAGCAAATTTTTAAGAAATACTGCAACTTTGATCTTGGACTCATTAGATCGATTTTAGTGCAGAAAATAAGAGAAAAAATAAATAAATGGAGCCGCCATTATTTATTTACATCAGGGATCATTGCACGTTCACATTGCAAATCTCTTTATCCTGCTTTTTTTTCATCTCCAAGACGATTGTGAGTTAATGCCAAACTTCAAATTGGACACGTGACTTCTCTGCCACCTGCGACCGGCCAAAAGGCCTCGTTAACCGGAATTTGTTCAAGTAGAATGAAATTTCATCGGACGATACGCAAATTACCTTAGTGTTCATTTTAAATAACAAGTTGAATTTTTGCAAGTAACATAAAAAAGTAATGCGAATTAATCGACACATATGCATGCGCTTTCTTTTTCTCCCATATATATATATATGTGTGTGTGTGAGAGAGAAAATATATATGAAATATCTATATGAAATTGCAAAGATTGTGTTTCGTCAAAAGAGTGAATTTTTCGGTGATAATGTTTTTTCGTCAAGTCTTTTTTAAATTAAAATAATCAATATTAAGAAAATATAATCGTAATAACGACAAATGAAATTAGTTGGGCAAATTGGACTCGGATTTTCGCAGGTATAGACATATCTTAATATAACAAATCACCAAGTGGACAGATCAATAAACACCAAACCAACTAATTAGTAGTCTGCTAGAGCTATATATTTGTATTAGATACAAGTGAAATCTGAACTTTTCTTTGCATTTATTAAATAAGCGTGCCGGTTTAATAAACTTTATTTTATCAGACAGGGATCAAAATAATCCTGGTAAAATAATCACCAGACGCTTTTGCAGTCTACCGAGAATGGAAAGTGAAGACTGGACAGCTACCGCAAGAGTACTCCATTTTCGACCTGATCTGACTCTTATAAAGGTAGAGGATAACAGGTGGAGTTAGGTACTTACTTGAGATTACAAAAAAATGACCATTTTTTTCCTGCGTCTTTAGCGATGGAATATGAGGTCTGGGTTAAACGGGGCGACCCTGAGGGAACATTTATTCATAGTGATAGATGAAAAGTCTAGGCTCGCCAGCGATGATGGAACGTTAGTAGAAAAGAATATAGAAATCTCACACAGTTAACTTCTCTAAGAGAATAGCGGCAAAAATCCGTACAATATTTGATTTTTAAGTGTTATTCAAGTTCTTTCAGACTGCTCGTTGTTTAGAACACAAAGGAAAAAATACATATAAAGATTCATGCAAACATAACAAAGATCCGATAAAAAAAGCATATATTTATGGGTAAAAATAATTAACGGAGATTCAGAACAACGTCCCTTACCACAAGGTTATTATAGTCACAAAGTTGAGACAATCATTTATATGTTTCATAAGTAATATTGTTTTTCCATTGACTTCCCCCACAAAAAAATCTTTGTCCGTAAATCTGTATAGAAGAGATTCGCCATATGCATCACCAGCAGCATTTCTTGGTTTGACTAGGCATCTGATCCCATGGAAAGCCGAAGTAATACAGTGGAAGCATTGGTCAAATGTCCAGCAGCAGCAACCTAACTATACTAGTTACCGACAAACCGTTGGTTCTGTTGGAGAACTCATCCGACTGCCAAAGGGAGCAGTGGTGGAAAAACAGTCTGGTGCAGACTGTGTTCGGCAACTGCAATCCACCAGCCTGTCGCCACTGGCTTTCCTGTATTCCTGACACGAGGAGCTTGGGAATTGCTGACTTGCTCAAGGTCTCGCCCAGAGCTGGATTTAGGCCCTAAGAGAGCTCGAATAGAATTTAGGGGCCTTCTTTATTATGTATTTTCACCCCTCTTCAAGGTGCCCCGCCGAATTTAAAAAACTTACTCCAACTAGAAGGGCCCAACTACACTAAATTGTTTTAAATTAGTTAAAGGAGCCCCATTACATCTGAAAATAAACAAATCTTCTCTGTTCTTATATATATTTACTTCAAGCCAGATTCTGATACAAGGTTAGTTTTTAACGTGGGGACCCGAGTAAAGACACTCGGGCCACTGGTCTTAGCTGGCCATAGCTTGTTCACGCTGGTCGTAGCTGGTCTTAGCTGGTCCAAGCTGGCCAGAGCCGTTTCAAGCTAGTTATAGCTGTGATTCTACCAGCGCAGAGACGGATCCCTGTGACCGGCAAGTATCCGAATGTGTATACCACTCGAGAGAGCAGCTTACAAACTCAATATTTATTATGTAAAATTACCTAATTAGGGCACAAGGCTAAAAAAGGGGAGGGGTTGAGACTGGTCTTAACTAACTATCCTATACCAAGCTAATCCGATTCACGACCCATTTATACATTACAATTTTCACATCCACGACAAGAACTCGTCCGTCACCAATCAATCCTTCATACACCATAATACCACATTCTCATTAGGGAGACCTACAAAACGCGCCCCGTGACATAAAAAATTACTAATGCTAAAATATATATAAAAATTTATGATGAAAAAATGAGAGGGGCGGGAGATGAACCCAATTACAAACTAAAATATTAACACAAATCAAATTAAACATAACCGATGTTAGTAGGGCCCGTCCAACCCTCAAAACAGAGAGGCCACTGTATTCTGCCCATTGGACAAAATCAAGCAGCTATCTCGCTAATAGAGTGGGAAAAGGATAAAAAATCATACGGGCATGGGAAAATATAAAGCTGACCCAGTCGGGATAAAAGGGGGGCCAAAAACAAACTGGGGAGGTTGGGAATCTCAACCTGGATCATAACCAAAGATGTGACCGGGAATAACACTTACTCACATTAACTAGGTACACAAAAGCTTGTCTAACCTAACCAAGGGGAGGGCTCCAGAGGAACCACCCCGGTGTGACGTAGGCTTGACCTAAAAGAGAAAATCAAGGCTAGCCCCGTTCAAACGAACCAGAGCAGCTTACACACTCTCTCCTCTGTTCTTATATCTTTATTTTTTATAGATTTGTTTTGATCTTGGAACTTATGGGCTGCAGTCCATACTCGCCTATATGCAAATCTAGCATTAGTTTCACTTCAACTTAGCGGATGGAAGGATACGGTTGACTTCTCTCCATTGTCGAGCTACGATCAAAAGATTGATCTCACTCCACCGCCCATTGTTCTTCTTTTAAGTGACGTATCCCTTCAGGACGTAGGCGATCATGGCCCTCCAAAACTTCTTATCCTTTGTAGCTCTTAATAAATTTTGCCTTTTTGTTATTTCTCCCAAACCCTGTTCTACCATCCATTTGCTCAAGCTCATCATTTATGTTACGCGCTGCTTTCCTTTGTCCCTCTGTCCTGTGAGTATCAGATTTTCCAAGCCCTCCTTTCTTATTATGTGCCCAAGAAATTTCAACTGCCTCTTCCTGATGTTAAGTTTCCTCTTTGTTTGCATCCTCTCCAAAACCTACACGTTGCTCACGTGTTCAGACCTTGGTATCCTCAGCATCTTTCTGTAGAACCACATATCTGTTGCTACAAGTCCTTCCTTTATCTTTGGGAAGATTGTCCAGCATTCGCTGCCATGCAGGAGGACAGATATCATGTAACAGTACAATGCTCTTTTCTGTTTCTTAATACTCTGCATAGATTAGATGGCATCTCTGTGGTGTGACGAGACGACCACATTCTATACATTTTCCTTCCAAGCACTGCTATAAACACGAAAAGTAAACGGAAACGTTATAACTTAGTGTGTTTAAGGTCAATCTATGCCAAATGGCTTCCCTCTGCGTAATTTAGCTCCGTTACCATAGCAACAGTTCCGATAATTTTTGATTAAATCTCGTGTTGTAAAAAAAGTTATGCAATGGATAGCAGATTCGTTTTCACTGTAGATTTATATAACCTCGACATGGTATTTTATAATGCTTTATTAAAACGGGAACATTCATATTTTCAATAAAAGGAAACACTTTATGGTTTCTCTTTGGTATATTCAAATTACCTGCATCCCTACACTAGTCCTGGGTATATCTGGCAGCAAGGCCTTTAATCGAGACATTGAAGGTTTTCAGGGGCGTGGAATCATCTCTTAATAGCTGTTGTATCAAGGTTCACCCAAACTTAGGGTGTTAGTACCTGTTAGGATCTCAGATATGGACAAACAGTTAACCCCCCCCCTAAACAAAAAGAAAACGCTATGAAATTATAATAATACATAATTATAGTAAAATTACCAACAATACAATTTTAATGCAAAATGGCCAGCAACATATTTTATAGTATACAATGCATTTTATATACAAAATGACCAACAATACATTTTATCTCTAGTTAGGCATAAAATTGTCCTAAAAACATTTGCTTGAAGACATTAAATTGTGTTCAAAATATTTAGATTTCGGTATTAAATAACCCATAGAGATGTTGATATGTAGCTAAACAAAATCAACCCCTACCCTCTACACTGGCGGTTTGGGATCATTATTAAGACCAACATATGGATTTCTGGATTTGACCGCAGGTAACTGAAACGTAGACGGTGAAAGCGCACATAACTGCATTCTGATATTTAATCGACCATCTGCTTTCGATCTTTGTATGGACTGGGTCGTCATGCCTCGTAGTTAGTTTGCATCGGCTGATATGCAACACATAACAGTTAATTTGGCATCAAAATAATAATAGTTTATCTACAGACAGCTGTCTTACCAGACGGTTTGTGAAGTTGTTTACCAAAGCTCAGAATGGTCAGGCACAAGGCCGGAGTATCGAGAAACCCGTTACCTGAATGAATTACTTACGAGAACGAAATTGCTGTATACATGTAAGATGATGTTCATTAAACGAGCCGTGGGAGTGGGAGTGGGAGAATAACCCTTTAATTAGATATGAGAGCTTAAAACACTTGGGACGACTTTCTTAATATATCTATGACCAGTCTTGACCTAAATATTTTGGTCTGGAACGAATTCGGGCTGGGAGCTGTGATCTATTATTTTACCTGGCAGTAGGGAGGGGCCAAATCGATTTTCAGGCATTTTGCATCATTAAACTGTCAGTAGTACCGGACTGGAATTCTTAATGTTTTTTAGGGTTTTTAAACAAGATTTTAAACATAGACATAATTTTTATTTGCAGTAGTTCTATCCCAGATGTTAAGCACTGTGAAAAATAACGACAGTATTATCTTTTATTTAAATTGAAAATACTATATATATATATATATATATATATATATATATATATATAAGCAGTGTGAAGATATAGGTATCAGGCCAGACGATTGCGTTTAAGTATGAAACCGACTGTCACTACATTTTCTGATACCTATGTTCACACTGCTTATATTTACATACTCTCTATTCCTGGTACTGAGCTCTTTTCTTCCATAAATATAAGATTTTTTTAAATCATTTCACCCCAAGCAATGCGGCAGTACCACTAGGGCGCGAGGAGTGGGGGTTACATGGAATGAAAGTATGAGAAGACTTTAGTGAGGGGGAGTCAGGAAAAGAATAGGGTTCAGGAAGACAGAAAATAGCGATTGAAGTTATATTTAAACTTTTAAAGTTTGTAGTTGGCAGGGAAGCAAGAAATCGGAAGGGATTTCCACTGGTGAGAAAAAATCGAGAAAAGAAACTGTTAGAATACAAGTGCTAGTTGCATTTGTCTAGTTCAGCAGTAAAATGTTGGGACCTAGTTGCCAATCTAGTAGCACGCTTAGATTCATTTAGTCGAAAAACCAGGGGAAAATCTCTTGGCTAATTACCATGAAAAGACAGAAGTGAGAAAGTGAATATAGGCGAGATGCCATATCTGGAACGATTATATTACAGATCCTTCTTTGAAATTTGTCAAGAATCTTGAGATATATAGCTGGAGAACCAAACCAGATATGGTAGCAGTATTCAATGCACCGACGAATAGCGTCCTGGGTATGACGATAAGCCACATACGGCACCAAGATCTCTGATCAGTAGATTTTGAAGCGCTTGGTATCACCTCTTACATTATTACAAAAATATATATAACTGTAGAAAAAACAAATTGAATAAAATAGACAATAGGAAAACAGGAAATAGGAAATCTTTATTTTATTAACTTTGTCTTTTTTTATTTATTTAGTTGAAATAGGCACCATGTTGATGAATGACTGTTCTCCAACGTATCTCTAAATTCTTAATCCCATCTTTAAAATGATTCTGATCCTTTGATGTCATAAATAGTTTAAATGCTTCACTGTTCCGAGTACCACATTTGTCTGTTTGTAACCTCTTTAAGGATACAACACAATTAAATATATTTTGAACGCAGTTGCATGCCTTCAACTAGATATTTTGTACATAATCTTATACATTCAGGGTAAACGTGTGTTTTGTAGATATATGTTTTGTAAATAATATATTGTAAGCGTTATATGTGTTAGAATAAACTTATTTCTTTAAGGTATGTTGATGGTTTCAGTATTTTGAAATAGTTTTCTCATATTGAATTCTTTGTAGCATTTATGTCTTACAGGTGCGAGGTGTGTACACTCAGTTAAAATGTGATTCACCGTGATTGAATCTTGGCCTGTTGTACACGCTGGTTGATTTTCATTCTTCAGCAAGGATGAATCGGCGTGGTATGTGTCTCGCCTACGTGCACGCCAGCTAATATTACGTCATCCTTTCTTTCTTTTCTACACACCTGCCCCCATTCACCCAGGACCGGTTTGATTGTGCGAAGATAGTTTTAGGTCCCTTCTACGGACCTGAAAAAATTTAAAAAAAAACATTTTCATTCAACAGAAGTGGTAGAAACGCTGGACTGAAAACGCAAATAACAAGTTTCGCACAATCAAACCGATCCTGGACGAATGGGCGTAGGTGTGTAGAAAGGATGAGGTAACGTTAGCTCGACTGCAAATAGGCTACACATGTCTCACCCATTCATACTTGATGAACAATAAAGATAAACCAAAGTGTATAACACGTGTACCTGGACATTTTCTTTATTTCGTAAGCGGATGCAGCATAGCGTTATTTATTTACTGTTGGATAATGAATCCAGCATGTATAGCATTTTCACCAGCAGTGGGTGGTTAAGATTTTTTTTTAATTTTTTTTATTGCTGTTATAACTGATAGGGGATCAGAAAATATGTTACATATTTTATTTTTTATTTCTAGAGAAGAAGTCGAGTGATAAATGTTTTGCACAAACCTCTTCAATTGAAGTTCCACTTGGCAAATGTTTCTTTTTTTTATTTTCTTACTATAAAATTCTGTGCATCCTGGTTTGTTTTGAATTTTGGTCCATCCTTGAAAATGCAAGAGTGCCTGGGATAATTGATTTTGATTTGTTTCCAATCGCCCTTACGATATAAGTGGATGCGTAATTGTTTTACGACGTTTGTAAAGTTTGAGATTTATTTCCGGCATTCTTATGGAAAAGAAAAATGACAGCTATTGTTAAATTTTACTATACCTATAGGGAAGTGTGCTCAGTGCCGTTTATGAAAGCGTTGATATATATATATATATATATATATATATATATATATATATATATATATATATATATATTGTGGAAATTGTATGACGTGTTTCAACATTTTCCACTTTATCATAAAATTTCTCCAAATACTGTTCTTGATCTTTTATATATATCGTTATCTCATATATATATATATATATATATATATATATATATATACTTAAACCTACAGATCCAGACAAACCTACCAAGGTTTCACCTAAGCAAAACAAATAAAAAACATAACCACGTAGTTTTTTTTTTTTGTCTATAAGTATTCCATTCTTTTTTACCTTTTTGACCAGGCTTCCCTGACGATCTGCTTAGGTGAAACCTTGGTAGGTTTGTCTGGCTCTGTAGGTTTAACTAGGTCTGCTCTACTTATCGTATTGAGCACTTTATTTAGTTATTTTGCTTACTCGTATCGGCGTTTTTTCTTTGAGCTTTGGACTTGCATGCCAGACGATTATTTTCGGCTAACGTACATGTTCTTTGTTCTTTCTTTTTTATACCTTTTTCCCCCTTTGGTATTGGTTTGATTATTTGCAAATCAAAACACTAAATGCTTTCCGAACGAGTATAATTTCTTATACTTATAAGATTACTACTAATATATATATATATATATATGTGTGTGTGTGTGTCAGTGGCGACTCTAGGTCATCAGTGTTTGTCGGGCTGATTACAATCTTTAACAAAATATATTATTGGCATAACTTAGATACTAAAAAGATTCCTTTACTCTAAAATATATAATTTTTAAAAATCTCTGTGCATGAAATTAAAAGAAATACATTTTGTCATGTTAATATTAATTGTAATAATTCTATAAAAATGAAATTTATTTTAAAAACAATTCTAGACATGTAAGAAAAAAGAGTGACGACAACTTTATTGATATGTATCTGAGTTTATTGCCCTCTTCCCATTTTTGATTGTGTTATGGTCTGGTTATCATGGCACTGATGGTAGAGTGGGTGTTTATGTATCTTTCTGTCTGGGAATTTTTAGTTTAATTTATTGTACATTTATAATCTGTACTGCTGACTGATATCATATTTTCTCAACACTACCCTATTCACACTCCCACCTCAACCCTTATTTGACTAGTTAAGGCTGTCACAATCTTTGATTTTCGCCGAATTTAATTTGCCCGTTCTTAAAAATACATTCCGCTAAAAAACATTACACTGTACGGAATAAATTCTTTAAAATACATCTCTTAAAACAATAATTTGAAATAAAAATGTTCTATTTGAAAAACAAAGTATACAAGTTATTAGATAGTTAAAAAAATATTTATCAAATTAAAGCAAGAAATATATTGCCTGTTAAGTATGTCTCCAACTTCGATAGGGCTCAGATCTACGCAGCCCGACTAGCCAGAATATTTTATTTCATTCTTTTTTTTATTTAGTTTCTTTCTTTGTCTTTTTGTCTTTCTTTCTTCTTTCTTTCTTCTTTATTACGAACAATATCAACGAATTGTATTTCAGACAGTATTTTGAAGCATGGGTTTAGAACAATTTTGGATTCAGCTGAAGCCAAGAATTAATACGACGCTCTACGAAATATTTTTTTTTGCTTTGAAATAGATATACTTGAATGTTGACTCACTCGAGCTAAGCCCGACATTGCCGACCCCAGGAGTCGCCACTGATATATATATATATATATATATATATATATATATATATATATATATATATGTATGTATGTGTGCGTGTGTGTGTGTGTGTGTGTGTGTGTGTGTGTGTGTGGAGACAGAAAGCGAAAGTGAGAGAGAGAGAGAGAGAGAGAACGAGAGAGAGAATTGAATTTAAGTACATACATTGGATAAGATACCTAATCATATATAATTTAGTCTTCTGATTGAAGAGCATTTTTTCAGAGTAAATAAAACGATTATTATATCATGAACAGAAAAACTGAATACGAGAAGAAAAAGTGCGAGGGAAAGTAACGCATGAATTACGGCTTAAAAAACGTCGTTCAACTAAATTTTCGGGGAGAATCCTTCGAAAGAAATTCTTCGAAAATGAAGGAGAAAAGTAAGATATTAAATTTTGATATCTTGTAGATTAATGTTGTGGAAAGCATATCCAAGTCTTTCTTGGATGATTAATCCGAGTACAAAATGTGTGTACATACATATATATGCATATGTACAAAAATCGTACAGCCTTCTGTTTATATATATATATAAAGATATTATGTTTATACATTATTTATAATTTATATATATCTTTTTATTTTAAATATATCATTTATATATATCACACCACGTGAATATATATTCTGATTATAGTTAGATAGATAGAAAAGAAACTTAACTAGATAGATAGATACATACATAGATTGACATGAAAATAATTAGATAGATAGATATAAAAAAAATTATATATATATTTAAACATATATTGTGAAATATAACAGACAATGAATATCAATTATGTTTGATCAGGAGCCGTTCTAAACTTTGTATGGTTGCTTTAATTTTGGATGAAAATAAAGACAAAAATTGGCCTACATTTGGATATTTTTTTATTAAGCCGTTCCTTGATCTAAGCTTTCGGCTCACATGTGTCATCTTCAGAGTGGTTATAAGGACATTTAAACAAACACACATACATATAGATAGATAGATAGATATAAGGAATTAAAATATATATAAAGCAGATCATAATTTCGATTTCGATTCCGTGAAGGTATTAAAATATTTTCATAATAAAAATCTCAGGAGGATTTATGAAGCAGGTATAATATCCATCTCACGCACGGTGAATACTAGACCTGGTTTCTTTAATATTTCCCCTTTTTTAGCGAGATTAATGCTCGACAAGCATACACATAAAATTTTTTAGATCCTAATAGAATTCTTTTCATTTTCTTTTTCATTCAAAATAATCAAAAAAATTTAGGAATACGTTTTGAAAGCGTCGCCCATGTGACGACAACGTGACCATGCTAAACGGAAAGCTGATCATTTTAAAAATTTTCAGTTATCTGTTTTGGATAAGACTTGTTGTTTATGTCCATCGTCTTTGTCAAATTGAACTGAATTGTATTTTAATGAATATTGTCTTGAAAAAGGTTTATTAAACCGAAACGTCAAACGTCGACATTTCATTCATTTTCAACAACATAATTGCATTTAAGGATTTTTGTTTGTTTTTTCCAAATTTTTCTTCATTCTGTCGGATCTATATCCATTTACATTTTCTTACATATATATATAAAAAATTTCAATCGACTTTTTAATATTTTATTTTTTGGAAATCATCTTCGAATACGTTTTAACAACATCGCCCACGTGATGACTACGTGATCATATTTAAACAGAACGCTGATCTGTATAAAATTTCAGTTATCTGTTTGGATTCGTTGGGCTCTTATGTCCATCATCTTTTGTGTTAAATTTTTATAAGTTCTAATGTTAATTATGTTTAAATGAAAATGTCCATGAAGATGGTCTTAAATAGACCGAAACGTCCGACGTCGACTTTATTTTAACATTAATACTACATAATTGCATATTCAGATTTTGTTTGTTTTTTCTGTATTTTTCTTTCAGATAGATAGATAGATAGATAGATAGATACAAAATGATTAAACAGAAATAAAAAATTACATCTGTAGATAGATATAAAAAAGATGGCATAGTTTATGAAGATAGATTACATTAAATAATAATAATGACAATGATTAGGTGTTATAATCTTCGAAATATGAGCCAAAGTGAGTCTCATACACAAGTTCGTGTGACGTTCTAATGCAATATTAGACAAGTATCTTTTCCTGACTTGCTAGGTGAGTCTGCGTAAGCTGGCAAAACCTGCGACAGGTGCCACGTATATCTAAATATAGCACATCATGCTTGACTTCATCTGTTCTTACGTATGTTCAAGGCTCCATGGTACGATCTCATTTCTTTGCAACACACAATGACTTTTTTATGTACGTTCAAAAACATGTGCAACCGAAACCGGAAGAAAACTATGTAAACATTGTACGTGAGCAAAACGTAAAAGAGAAATAAAGACCATGAAAAGGAAGAAGAAACAGAAGAAAATGGAAAACGAAAAAGATAAACCAAGAACATCAAAAGAAGATGAAGAAAAAGAAAAAATGAAACACGAGAAAGAGAAAAAAAAAAGACTACCAAATGGGAGAAGACGGAAGATAAAACAATGGAAAATGAAAACGAGTTACAAAGACCATAAAAAGAGACGAAGAAGAAAAAGAAGAAACTTGAAAAAAAAGAGAAACAAAGACCACTAAAAGGACGAAGAAGAAAATGAAAATGAAGAGAAACAAAGATCAGCAAAAGGAAGAAGAAAAAGAAAAAGAAGAAAATGGAACAAGAGAAAGAGAAACCACCAAATGGAAGAAGACGATAGAGAAGAAAATGGAAAATGAACGAGTTACAAAGACCATCAAAAGAAACGAAGAAGAGAAAGAAGAAAATGAAAATGAAAAAGAGAAGCAAAGACCATTAAATGAAGAAGAAGAAAAAGAAGAAAATAGAAAACGAAAAACAGAAACAAGAACCATCAAAAAGGAGAAGAACATGACAAAATGGAAAACGAAAAAGAGTTATTAGGTTGGTGCAAAAATAATGACGTAATAATGTCATTTTTGACGTATTTTTTAACGTCAAAAAACGACATTCTTACGTCATTATTTTTGCACCAACCTAATACAAAGACCATCAAAAGAGACGAATAAGAGAAAGAAGAATCTTGAATAAAAGAGAAACAACGGCCATCAAAAGGAAGAAGAAAAAGTAAATGGAAAACGAAAAAATGTAATAAAAATCTATCAAAAGGAAACGAAAAGAAAAAAAAATTGAAAACGGAAAAGTAAAACAAAGATCATCAAAGTTTCTGGACCATCAAGTCTCTGGACATTCTCGCTCTCTGCGAGACTAACCTAAACTCTTCTATCGCTTCCTCCCAGATTTCTCGATTCCTGGTTACCTTTTCCTACTTAGAAAGGACTCTAAAGTCCACATTCATGGCCCGGAAGTTTATGTCTGCTGACTAGGGAACCCTCTCTTGAATCTCCTGATCACTCATATTTTTGTCTCTGTCTTTCTCTACTTAACTCAATCAGCTATCTCTTCTTTCTCTGCTGTTCCCCTTCCTCTCAAGACTTGCGTGTTAGATAGTATTTCCAATAATACAGACAAGGCCCTCTCGCTACACCCGCTTGCAAATATATTCGTGTTCGGTGACTTTAACGCCCACAAGACCAGTTGGCTTAAAAACTCTGTCAGACAAACCCTTAACTTCTCAATCACTCAATCTCTTACGCAAGTGGTTGAATTCCCCACGTGTTTCCCTAGTAAACCAGACGGAAATGCCTTTCTTCTCGATCTCTGTTTTACCTCCATCGCTGACTCATGTCGTACTACGCAGCTCTGCCTTCATGGCAATTCTGATCACATTGAAGTATCTGTAAACATCTACCCCCCTCCTCCCCCTAATATGACCCTCTTACCAATAGAATATCTTTCTGCTATCAACGAGCAGATTGGGACTCATTCCATGATTTACTTCGAGACTTCCATTGGAATTTGGTTTTTAATCACTCCGTTCAGAAATGCGTGGCTAAGGTCTCCTCCTGGGTGAAAGCCGGCATTGATGCTTTCATTCGAGCAAGGAAATACCAAGTTAAACCGCTTTCGTCTACCGCTCCTGCTTGCTCGGCTTCTATAGACCACAGGAATCACTTCCGGCTGTACCAGGGCGACAGATACGATTGCAATAAACGTCTCTTTGTTTCTGCTCAGAACGAATGCCAGCATGTCCATCAGTGAAGCCAGATTGAATCTGTTTATAGCATCTAGCGAGTTCGGTTCGAGAGATTATTGGCGGCTCTGCAAGAGTGTGCTGAAGAACCTCAACCCCTTCTCTATTCAACCAAATTCGAAGTCCTGACACCCACAGCAGATAAGGCTGAATGCCTTGCTCGGAAATTTTCATCCAACTCAACACTCGACTCCTCTGGAGTACCCATATCTGATTTCCCCCACTGATGCTCTACTGAGTGATATGTGCATAACACTGTCGCTTGTCTTGAACATCACTTCTAAATTAGACCCACTTAAGGCCATTGTCCTAAAGAAATGTGCTTCTGAGCTGGTCCCACTTCTCTCCAAATTATATAACTATTGCCTCGATGCTTCCTGTTTTCCAGCTTGTTGGAAGTCCTCGTCTTTAGTCCCTGTTTCAGGAACTCTGGTGAACATTCTGACTACTACCCTATCAGTCTCCGGTCGCTTTTCGGCAAAGTCTTCGTGATTTTAATCAACGCTGAAGTGGTTAAGAATCTTACGTCTCAAGACCTACTCTCTGACCATCAATATGGATTCCGCTTTGCCCAGTCTACCGCTGATGTACTCACGGCCATTACTGAATATATATATATTAGGTTGGTGCA
The DNA here is from genome assembly GCA_903632075.3 of Acanthosepion pharaonis. Lineage (NCBI taxonomy): Eukaryota > Metazoa > Mollusca > Cephalopoda > Sepiida > Sepiidae > Acanthosepion > Acanthosepion pharaonis. Next base: position 617,104 of record CAHIKZ030000175.1, read on the forward strand.
AAAATAATGACGTAATAATGTCGTTTTTTGACGTTAAAAAATACGTCAAAAAACATTATTACGTCATTATTTTTGCACAAACCTTATATATATATATATATATATATATCATGCTCTTGATAAGAATGGCGAAGCTCGATCTGTGGCTCTAGATATCTCGAAGGCGATTGACAGGGTTTGGCATGCTGGTCTTCTGCGTATTACAGGACGACTATTTGATTTAATCCAATCATTTCTTTTAAATCGTGAAATGAAGGCGGTTCTGAACGGGAACGCTTCCAGATACTTCCTTATAAATGCAGGATCCCACCCAAAGGCTCTATCCTGGGTTCTACATTGTTTCTGATCTTCATCATCAGCTCCAAAGTAGGCATCTATGCAGATGACACTAACATTTACTCCTGTCTCAATAGTAAACCCGGCAGCGCTGACAAAGAGTACCTGACCGCTGCTCTCGAAAAGGGCATCCAATCAATGGTCAACTGGAGTAGGAAATGGTTTGTAAATTTTAATGCCTCTGAAACGAAACTGCCCTCATTTAGCCACTACAAAGATAATTCCCTGTCCGCCATTAGTATGGTTGATGCTAAACTCTAGAAAAGTGACTCTGCCCGTTCTTGGCCTTACGCTTTCGAATGTCTTGATGTGGAACAACTATATTGAATCAATAGCTGCATCAGGAAACTTGACTCACTGTATCGTGCAAGAAGGTTCTTTTTTTCTCGTCAGAGTCCATTTTACATATCTACCATCCGTCCGTGCATTGAGTACTGTTGTCATATCTGGTCTGGAGCCCCGGCTGTTCATCTCGAAGTTCTCGACAAAATCCAAAGAGGATCTGCAATGTAATCGATGCTGACTTGTCATCTCGACTTCAGTCACTTTCTCGAAGACGTGATGTGAGGATTTCCTACAAATATTGTACAATCAGTGAAAAAAGACGAGAAAAATTAGCTGAATTAAGGTGCAAAATTAAAAAGGTCCAAAATTTGAAATTAGAAACTGGGGAAACATTAACAAGAGCAATAAGGAATGTTTTTATCATTTTAAGAGATTCATTGTGATTTCTTTTCTGATATTGTGGCGCTGCCACAATATCAGAAAACTCACTGAAAGGATCATGTGGAAGAAGAATCAGACTTTTTTTCTGCACACGCCTCCCGCCTCGACAACTGAATCAGTCAAGGGTTAAAAAAAGAAACTGATTTGTTTTGAACTTCAGTGATTCCTACTGGAGATCTCTGGTGGGAAAACAGAAATTCAAAGAAGGTAGAAAAGGGAAAGAAAAAGAATATAAAAAAAAGGGAAATAAAAACCGATAGAGACGAAAAGAAGGAGGAAAATCCGAGACAAGTGTGTAGAAGAAGAAGAAGAAGAAAAAGAAGAAGAAGATTTGAAACCGTCTGCATTAGTCAAGGTGAACAAGTACAAGTTAATGTGTCTGATTTGTTTTGACAGAGGCTTGCAGTCGGGCATAACAGTGCAACACCCGAAACGCATCCAAGATTTCCTTTCACTTCCAGCCTGAATCTCCCCTTCTCATCGATGCCATATTTTCTTTTATTTATATTCTTAAGCTTTTCTCCAGCCGTTTTTCCCCATCACTTTCACATTTTGTTCCCAAGTCTCGCCAAATCACGCCGAGTCCCCGTATTTGCGCGCCAAAAATCATGCTACGCACTTCAAGAACCGCTAACTGAAACCGAATCGTGCGTTAGATAAATGTTAAACAAACAAACCAATCTGTAAGCACATCCTTTGAGCTTAAGAAAAGGTCTTCTTGCTGATAGCAGAATTGATATCAATTATTGATTATTTTTCTCACGTGTGTAGTTCCACGTGAAGAAGGCACCTGTTTCCTAACTTTCATTGGAAATGTATTTATAATGAAGCAATAATTAAGCCTTGTTTAAATTAGTTGTGATATAAAATTGACTGTACACAAGCTAGCGAAGGAGAGCGAGAAGAAGGGACTAACCATAAACTACAAAAAAGATAGAATGCGTGGTTATCAGCAAACGGATGAACCCGAAATGCAGTTTGGGGACACTAAAATGAAGCAGGTGTGGAAATTTAAATATCTGGGAATTGTTTTGACACAGGAAGGTAAGTACGACGCTTAAATCTGAAAACGTATTGGGTGACCAAAGACGCATTCCAAAAGCCAAGCAGAGAATTACGAGACAGGAGAATTTCTTTGGTAACAAAGAAAAGAGTACTGATCTGTTACGTGACATCTCTTCTCCTTTACGACAGCGAATGTTGGACGGTCTCCTCAAAGATGAAGAAGAGACTCGAGGCAACGGAGATATGGTTCTACAGTAGGATGCTGAGGATATCATGGACCGATCGTGTGAGCAACGATGAGGTCTTAGAGAGGTTGCAAACAAGGAGGAGGCTTATACTTAACATCAGGAAGAGACAGCTGAAATTTATGGGATACGTAATGAGAAAGGAGGGCTTGGAGAATCTGATACTCACAGGGTGAATAGAGGGAAAAAGAGACAAGGGAAACCAACGGTCTTAAGCAAGTGGATGGCAGAACAGGGTCTGGCGGAGTCGCAAAGGGACAAAACCTATTCAGGAGCTACAAGGGATAGGAGCAAGTGGAGAGCCATGATGGTCTACATCCTGAAGGGACACGGCACATAAAAGAAGAAGTGATGGCTTAGTAGTTAAAACCCGGAACTAGTGGTAGAAAGCACTAATGTTCAATCATCGACAACCTTTAAGCATTGAAAGCGTTGCTGAAATGTTTTCGATTCCTAACATCAGGCAAAAAGACAAAACAAAACATTTTAAGGGCTTCTTCGAGTAAAGATCTTTTCAGCAGCTGCATCAAATTTGTATGTAAAATTTATAATAATAATAATTATTATTATTATTATTATTATTATTATTATTACTAAATTGAACATTTTAGTTAAAAAATGGCGCGTAGAAAGATTGTGCTGTACCACGCTTCCAACGAAAAAATCAGCATTTATCATCGAGACATTTATCAGGCCTCGAAAGTTGACAAGTGGCACCGGTGGCATATACGTTAGTATTTGAGTTAAGAAACAAGCCCCATGTGCAATACTGGACTGTTTGAAAATGTTGTTCGAGATTATTGGTGTGGAGATGTCTGGGCTAGGGATAATGGTTGTAATTTATTAATCTTAGCTTAGTTTGGTACAAATCTACGAGTATGGGTCACTCATTGAGGACCGAACTCAATATTCAATAGTAATGGTCAACCAGACTAACAAGTCCACATAAGGGACATACTGAAAGGTTGACCATCATATGGCCTGATATATTGGCCTAAGATTTGCGTTGGTTCTTAATTCTCTCAGATGGTTGAGACGACTTTTTTCAAAGTTAGTTGTACCTCAGTGGCAGGTTTTTCCCCAGTTCATTTGGTTTTCAACAGCAGATTTGAACTCCTCTTTAGGGATGTTTGCAGTATTTAAATTGTATTTGATTTTGTCCTTGAAGCGTAACTAAGTACGACCTATATTACCATGAAAGAGTTGGTTATACACGAGGATTTTGAGCATCCGATCATTACTTATTCTGATGACATGACCAGCTCATCTGAACTGTGATTACATCAGAAAGGATTCGATACCAACGATGCCACATTTGATGAAAAGATCAGGGTTAGAGATTTTGTCCTGCAATGTATAACCGCATATTGAACGAAGACAGCGTTTATGAAAAGCATCAAATTGATTGATGTGAGTCCTGTATATATATATATATATATATATATATATATATATATAACTATGAACTTAAAGATTCAGGCAAACCTACCTAGGTTTTACCTACGCGGATCGTCGGGGTACGCCGGCCAAAAAGGTAAAATTAGAACAGAATATAAATAGCTTACAACATAAAAACAACCATTTGCTCTACTTCGTGTATTGAGCACTTAACTTTCTTTTGTTTTACTCGTGTTGGACGTTTTTTTTTCTTTGGACTCTGAGCTTGGATTCTGCACGATTGTTTTCGCCTGAATTACACGTTCTTAGTTTTTCTTTTTTTATCCCGTATTTTTCCTTGGGCATTGGCTTGTTCAATTAGTGTTATAGGGGAACACACCTATTCTATAGTTAATAGACTCTCCCACCTATAATAAGTAGGAGTAGTAAGAGTAACGAGTCGCTCAGTTGGTCGGTCTGAGTTCAGTCTGAAGTCGGACTACCGGCTGACCGGTTGAACTCTCCGCCTTCGAGCGGGGAGGAACCCGAAGGAGGCTACGCCGAAGGGCGGATTCTCTTTCGGGGAGGTAAACCGACCCTGAACCCGTTTATACGAGTTCAATGGGCATATTTTTGACTGAGCCCATGGGCTCGGAGATCCCACGTTAAAGCGGCCTTGTGCCATATGATGCCCACGTGAGAGGGGGTGACTAAATATACTCAGTGGGTCGGTCAGTCAGTCGATGCCGGACGACCGTTAGTCGGATATTAAAGTATCAGCGACCACAACTAGATTTCTCTGCGTCATTACCTATTATATCAAGTTCCTAACGTTTTGTACGTCGAACCTATTTTAGGACCGACTTAGTACAAATACAAGCCTCCACTGTGAAACCACTCCATAACAATTACAAGTCAAAATACCTAAGGTTTTTCCAGACGAGTATAATTACATATATATATATATATATATATATATACACGCAATACTGATAAACAACCATCGGGTTGCATAATCAAATTTCATCAAATCAAAAAAACTTTATTGTAAATATTTATAATAAAATAAATATTGTAGACTAAGATATACATGTCATGTTTATCATATAAGTATATCTTGAAATTGGTTAACACGAATTTATTGCGAAAATATGAGTCCAACCGAGTCTTTAGAACTGAATAGTGAAACTACTCGCAGATATGATTTGATTATAGTGATGAAGGTTTGGGAACAACCAGCCAGACATTTTGGAAAGCTGGTACCACAAGTTTCTCAAACGACTCTACTCAGGTTAACAATTCAAAGATGTAGGACGGTTGTCACCAAAGGCTATAGGACACACTCTGACCTGCTATTTACCCATAGATGGATGGAGAAAAGATTGATAACTTTCCCAAAATTATTTGCACATAAGAGAATGTATTATATATATATATATATATATATATATATATATATATATATATATATATATATGGTGGTGGACTCTCCCGTCGTATTCGATGAATGAGTGTCAGCAACTCAGTTCCTAGGAACTGATAGCCAGACACCAGATTTGATTATAGTGGTGAAGGCTTTGTGCAGAACTAACCAAACTTTTTGAAGGGCCGAATACAGAGACCTGGTGCAAGCGTGCCACAAGGTCCCCTAAACGACTCTTCGCAGGTTTTGAAATCAGAGTTGTTTTTTCCTAGACCAGTTGCCAACCAAGGCTACAGAACCCAGTTTGTCCTGCTAATTACCCATAGCTGGTGGGGAGAAGAGGATTTATACCTTTCCCAAGGGTATTAGCACGAAAGTGGGAGTCGGATATGATTAGCCATGGTAGCCAGACAAAAAAACAAAAACAAAAAAAAACAACCCAACCTTACACGACTCCAAAAATTTGGCATATAACACTTAAATCAAAGAAGTGATTCCTTGATAATGAAAAACAAACCCTAAAACCTCCCCCCATTTCAAAATTATAAATGAGTAAAACCTTCCATCGCATAGTCATTCCAAACATCGCCTGAGGATGAGACTGCCACCCGGTAGTTAAGGTTTAATATTGAAATTAAACCTGAATACTGCTGACCAGTTTCGAAACATAGTAATTTCTGTGTCGCGATGGAATCGTATTTTTTCAAAAAAAAATTATAAGTTAGGCTCTACTTCCGTATCGAGCACTGTTTTAAAAAATAAAAACAAAAATACTAAAGAACCTCGGATCATCAATCTAACAGTTCTTTCCTATTATATCAACACACGCACGCACACACACACACACACACACACACACACACACACACACACACACACACACACATATATATATATATATATATATATATATATATATATATCCAAATGCAATAAGAAGGAATCAAATATAAATTCAAATGTTCATAACATTAATTTTAAAAAGGGCTCAATACAAAAATAGAGCTATAATTCTTTATTATAGGTTATTACATTCGAACATACATATTTCCGCTACAAAAACACATTAATGTTTCGATGCAACATAGCATCTCATCAGGCAAGGTGTGAAAGGTCATTTTTAACACCGCCTAATGAGATGTACTGTCGGCATCGAAATATTAAAAGCATTTTTGTAGCGGATATTCGAGTTCGTTAAATTCACTTACGTGCGAATAACTTCGACATGAATCAATCTATTCTCTCCCCAGATATATATATATATATATATATATATATATATATATATATATATATATATATATATTATATTGGATCCAACCAAATATGTTAGCTCTATCTCTGATATTGAGCGCTTTCTAATAAGTACCGCGCATATAATATATAAATAATTATACATATATATATTTATTTATATTTATATACACTTTTCACACACACACACACACACACATATATATATATATATATATATATATATATATATATATATATATATATATATATAGTGACGGGAAACAAATGTTCGTGCACATACAATTTTTTAATTTATTGTTTTTGCAATTAATGAATAAACATACTTTTCATATAATTAACTGTGCACAGATGCATAATAACTAAATATGCACAGAAAATAAAGAAAATTTTGATTTAATAGAAATAAATCACATTTAACCATTTTAATGGATGAAAAAATTATTCGTACAATGAAAATTTCAGATTTTTAAATCTTTTAAATTGCTTTAATATTTTCTTTAAGGAAATTAATACGTCAAATTAAACAAAAACCAATTGTTACACGGCATGAGCTGCAGGATGATTTGCCTTCATCAGGATTCTGTGTTACTAAACGAACAATAAGCAATGAAATTCATAAGAACAATCTAAAGTCAGCACCACCCCCCTCCCGAAAACTCCACTGCTATTGAAAAGACACAGAGATGCCCGGTTGAAATTCGCTCGTGCACAGAAGGATAGGAAAAAATAGTTTTGGGAAAAAGTATTATGGACAGCCAAAACCAAAACTGAATTGTTTGGACATAATTCTAGAAGTCATGTATGGAGGAAATAGGCCGATGTCTTCAAACAAAAGAACACAATTCCAACAGTGAAATTTGGTGGTAGTAGTATCATGATTTCGGGATTTTTTTTTCTACAAAAGGTACTGACAACTTATCAGTAATAAGATGGTAATATAAATGTCTCAGCATATCAAAATATTTTGGAATCAAATATAATGACTTCAGTTATAAATCTTGAACTTCTGGTTGGATCTTCCAAGTTAATGAACCTAAGCACACTGCAAAATCTACAAAGAAATGGCTTGCTGAAAATAATGTAAATATCCTGAAACCATTTGTCGTAAGAATCAATGATCCTTTGAGTTATTCAGCTCGAAAGAGATCAAGTTGAATCGTTTTGTGTCAGCCCCACTGTCTTCCTAAATGAACATTGGTGAAAGGAAAAAGATCATTCAGGCCTTCAGTAATGGTAACAACATTCATACTCTGGCTTCCATCTTCAAAAATCTGTACAAAATCTGCGCTAATCGGTGTTGATTTTATATGTGTGCTTGTGTGTGTGTTTAAAAATTCAGATATAACTAAAATATGTCTGTAAAAACTGTAAGAGTAAAGACAAAAGGAAAAACTATTCTTTATCAACACGCTTCGTTCTCTAACATGTCTTGTTAATACATTTATTACTTGTTTGTTTGAAATTCATTTTTGTCACTTTTTTTTTTACCCGGACTCACATGCAGGACAAATGTACCAGGAAGCATAAAATACTTTCTATTCATGTAACACTCCGTAAGATAGAAAATACATATTATGAGGTCTTTGAGAATGCAAAGGACATTTTTGGAAACTCGTGGAGATTTGCTGTCGGCGGTGACTAACGCATACTTCAGGTATGAAAATACAAATAGTATTAGTTATTATAACCCCGGGATACATGGCCCAGTGGATAAAGACGTTAGTCGGATCCAGTGACTAGATCCAAAGAGTTGTGGGTTCGATACCAGGCTACAGCAGTGGTGAACCAAAACTTGAAGAGTTGAGTTAAAGGCAAGCAACTGAGACATCCGGAATGTAGAACTAGAACAATCTACCCCGGTGGACGAAATAATGGTTGTGACCCGAAGAAGGCGGAAGCGTACAACGGCCGAAATGTTATGAAGATGAGGATGACAGTCCGAATAATGCAAGTATGTATTACAGTCTGATTTAATTTACAAGTATTGTATCCGTTCTGAAGTCAATGCTTTATAATACTGATCAACATTATTCCGGTTTTGACCTTTGAATCTTCGATACTTTTCCTTTAAAAGATTTTATATTATGCCATTGCCATTGCCTTCAAAACAGTAACAAAGCTTTTTTCTTCAATGTATATACACCAACAAACTGCATTAGAAGCAAATAGTTGTCCAATATTTTTAACTTGATCGGACAATATTCATTTGATTTTAACCATCCTAATTCTATTGACTGTTCATTTTTAACCGTTCTAATCCTATTGGCTGTTCATTTGAACGATTATTTGGGGATTCATTATTTCACTCTTGCTCCAGACAAAGATTAGCTTAGTAAATATCTATATTTAGCCACAGACATGACGCCATAATGGCAACGGTAATGGTAATATTAACCGTTTCCCTATAAGAAAACATTTAGTCTTCGGTTGAAATTTATACAATCTTTCTCTGAAAACAATTTCTCAGGAAAGCAGATTTCTCAAGTCCAGTAGGTGTTATAGGGTCCTAAGCTTTTATTTGAAATAGTGTAGAAATTTAACATCTTGATTATGTCATCATTTACTCTTCGAGTTTCACATGCTATCCATTCTAGTTGCTGCTTTTGGTAGTCTTAAAGTGATATGGTTTCTATTATTTGGTGCAGTTCTTTATTTGTGAATCTGTAGCACCAGTCCACTATGTTCAAAGAAGATCTTTTCCAAGACTCTCAGGTTTCATCATTGATCTTTGGAAATAGTGTTATGTAGCTGAGAATTTAGATATTTTTGCACAGGTTTGGTGCCATGCATGGTACTGGTTAACTAGCAAGTCTAGAAGACTATTATTACAGTTATTATCGTTATCGATCATCGTTTGGAGACTTACACATGAGACATTGTGTCTAAGATAAACTAAATTCTTATAAACCTAAGTATTTTTATTGAAACTGTTGTAGCAACCTACCTAAAGTAGGATGAACTCTTCCTCCTTTCATAAATACTAACGTGTGTGAGTGTGGGAGGAGCGGAGACGCAGTCTCTGACTGCGTGTGACTTCTGTCGAATTCTCTTCTTTGGCAGAGAGGAACCCGGACGAAGCTATGCCGAAGGGCAGAGTTTCGTCCGGGGAGTAGACAGACCCTGAACCCGTTTATACGAGTTCTAAGGGGCTTGGAGAACCAACGGTAAACTCGGCCTTGTGCCACATACAACTTTCATGGGGGGGACTGTTAAATATAACGGAAACGCAGTGTTAACCTACCGTTCGGACGTACACTTCTATCTGTTTATTACTAACACTCTTTCTTTTTATATATCTGTTATTTCAACAAACTTGTTCAATCTACCTTCGTCCTCCATGTCTACCTTTTCTGGTCCCTACACAGGCCACAACAGAAACAAAACGAATAATTCCGTTATTATTTACTTCTTTCGTATTTTTCAATGAAACATGACCCAGTGCACATGTTCGTATTTCGTATGTCCATTCCAAAAAGTCGTTCCTTGCATATTGACCACATATTCTTGATTGGATTTAAATCAGGAGAGTTTCCGAGCCGGTCGATAGTACTTTGATTTGCTCACTGGTAAAGGCTTGCCAGTGTATTCATGCAGCGCTACAATTTTCGTACGCTTCCTTGGAGTAACGTACATCGTAGACAATGGCCGTAGGACAACTAATCGACAGTCGAGACAATAGTGTTTTGGCGTGATAAAAATCTGAGGCAATCAAAAATGATGCAATATTTTTCAAGGCTAAACAACTTTCATCATACACCCCGAAAATAGATTTTACTGCACACTACTACAAATTTCTAATCTGAAGAAAAAATAGAAATCGATTGCAGCCTGTCACTGTAGTGGGTCTAAAACTGACCGTATGGTGAAAGAAAGGAAAGTAAAGCAGTTGTTTCAATTCATTTGCACAAGGCTGTATAAGTCTAAGTAAATAAATAGATGAGACAGCATCAATTCATATGCAAAAGACTTATAGCTAGGTGCACAAACCAACCATATTCATGCAAACAAGCTAGTAAAAGAAAGATATTCTTTACGAGACTATTATTAGTCAATAATCAATATTAGATATCCTGTTTGATAATTCCTTGACTAAGTCAGGTTATTATTTATTCTTTTAAAGAAAGAAGCTTTCATTTCTGAGTGGTGGGGATGACTTTTAGCTACATTTGGAGAGTGTGTGGGTGTGAGGTAATGGCGACACTGACAGGGAAATAGGAAGACCGAGTTCTAATTACACCCAGGTCCGTTAAATTCACTTACGCGCAAATATCTTTGGAAAATGTATAAAAACCTCTCCTTTCCCCAGCTATGGGTTAAATAGTAGGACTTGTATCTGGAAAACTCATTGCTATTCCCCAAAAATTTTAAATGTAATATACATTCGCAAAAACAAAGAATTATTCTTCCAACCCAAAATATGTTTCGGCTTTAAATAACCCACAAAAGGTTGATAAACCGTAAAACAAAGCAAAACATTACCTAAACTTGAACGTCGTGTTCAACCATAGTCCCTATACCTCCAAAATATTCTTATTCTTATTCTTTCTGGCGTATCTCTTCAGAACGTTGCTGATCGTGGCTCTCCACAATTTCCTGTCATTTTTAGTTCTTAAAATTTTTTATCTGTTTGCCATCTCTCCCAAAACCTGCCCCACCATCCATTCGCTCAAGTTCGCCAGGTAGGCTGTACGTTGTTTTACTTTGGCCCTCTTACTTTCAATTTGTCCCGTGAGCATCAAATTTTCAAAGCCGTCTTTCTTCACTATGTGCCTCAGAAATTTCAACTGTCTCTTGTTCTTTTTGCTGCCATTGTCGTTGTTCACTTGTTCGGTCCATGAAGTCGCATATGTAGGTTATCAAACGCTTCTCTGTAAAGTCATCTGGACAGAGACGCCAACTCATAAGGCCACCAACTCATAAGGCCAACGCATTTTCTCTCGGTCATTGTTCAATCCGCATAATGCACAATGCACTAAAGCTATATTCGTGATATCCGGTCTGATCAATAGTTGGCTTTTGAACAGTATCATGCGTCATTACATACGCCCAGCAGCTTTTATTGTTAAAAAATATCCGCTTGGCCTTTTCGCTATCGACCACATTTTTGTTGCCTTTATCAACCTTAGTAAAATAAAAGATCCAATGAAAAATTGAATGGTTGCAAGAAACTCCTAATATGTAAGTCTTGAAAAATGTTCTATATCTAAGCTAAATGCTTGGCATATCGGTTACCTGTTTTTGAGTCGATACTACTTGTACGATATATGCATCTATTGTACAAATAGTCGAATATTATATGCACGTTGTCAAGAGAGATGGGCTGAGTTCCAGTTATCCAATATAGTATACTGTTGATCTAGGGCGTGCAGCAAAATGTTTGCCTTCTTTTAAATAAAAGTATTTTGAATTTTGTGGATGTGTAAGGTAACGAAGCGGTTATCAGCTCTAAAAGTGAGATTGGCATTTCAAATATAAATTCCAGCTGAGGAAAATCACAGGAGAGACTGGGCTCTCTAACCTTGGTTGGAAATTATTCTAGGAATTGGAAAATCGGAATCCCAAACCGTTTGAATGTAGGGCTACCAACATCATCCTATATGGAAACCACAGCAGCAACACTTTTTGTTGGGTGACTGTGGGTTTATACTTCGCTGTAAGTCTACAGGGATAACATACATTTTTAATTTTTATCATAAAATAAACTAAACTTATTGTTACGCTAAAAACTTATGGATATTTTATAGTTTTCTCGTTGCTAAATATATTGACGAATAACTGTTGCTTATATTTGAAAGTAGGAGGTATGGTGGAGTAATGGTTAGCGGCTCGGATTGAGGAATCTGAGATCCGAATTCGAAATCCAGTTGAATCCATTACATTCACTTACGTGCTAATACCCTTGGGAAAGGTATGACTTCTTGTCCCTCCAGCAAGACAGACTGGGTTCTATAGCCTTGGATAGCAACTGGTCTAGGAGAAGGACAACTCTGAATTCAAAACCTGCGGAGGGTTGTTTGGGAGATACAGAGACCTAGTGCACTGAGTGCACTAGGTCTCTGTATCGGCCCTTCAATAAGTGTGGTTGGTTGTGCACAAAGCCTTCACCACTATAATCATATGCGCAGACGTCTAGCTGTCGGTTTCTAGGAATGGTGGGAGAGTCCATTATTCTATTTGAGTGGATAGTGATCGTTGGTAATAATGGTGCCCGGATTTTACATCCATTTTGATAGCTGCCATTATTGCAGGTTTGTACTACCTTCTGTCTATCTCATCAACTGGTCGGGGGTCATACTGCCATTGTGTCCTTTTCGATCCTTTCATTTTTCCCTAGCCACTGTCAGAGAATCCCTTCTGCGCTGTTAATTAACCTACAGTTTTTGGGAAGAATGACGGATTCACATATCAATGATGTTTGTGTGAAAGTGAATCCAACAAACTCGAATTCAACCCGGCGATTTCTCATTCCGAGCCGCTCGACATTACACCAATTGGAGGTGCTCCACATTAGTGTGATACAAATATGCAAATCATGTTTTGAATTTTTAAATATTTTCTGAATGTTTGTTTGTAAAAAAAATCCCAAAACATGTTAGCGATAAAATTGAATTGCTGAAATCGTCTGTCTTTTTTTTTTATACTTCGTCGCAATGTTACAGCTAACTCACAAATCTCGTAGGCAAATCCCGTATGCAAATATCATGGGGAAATCTCGTACAATTTCCTATTCTATGTATGCGGGATTTGATTTTTGAAGAGAAAAACGTCGCAAGGTGGGAAGACCTGGACAATATGGCGGTTGTCTGACCTGAGGAATGTTGTTCCTGGCTAAAAACAGCTGAAAGAAACCATGGTCACTAATGAAACTCCTGTGATGTGGTGAGACGATCACACGCTACACACTTTCCTTCCAAGCACTGCTATGAACAACGTAAGCGAGTGAGAGCGTTATAACTTGTATCACAGAGTTCAAGGTCAATCTGTGCCAAGTGAGTTCACACTGTGTACTTTAGCTCCGTTACCATAGCAACAGTCCCGATACTTTTTTTATTAGACCTCAAACCTCTTACGGTATTTATGCGCTTGGAATATTGGCTCAGTACACACACACACACACACACACACACACACACACACATATATATATATATATATATGTGTGTGTGTGTGTGTGCATGTGATTAAAAATAGTTTTAATTATACTATATATATATATGAGTATGCAACATCGACCATGAGAAGATCCGAACTCGTGTCTTATGGGTGGAAAGCGTACTTACTAAACATTTTACAAGGTCTTTAACGATGGGGTCAATTTTATATATATATATATATATATATATATATATATATATATATATATATATATATGTGTGTGTGTGTGTGTGTGTGTACACGCGCGCGTGCGTGTGTGCGCGTATGGGTGTGTCTGTTTTTCCTACCCGTTCATGTGTGTATGTGATAAATGCGTGACCTTTAACACAATATCTAGCCTTTTGAATAAAACAATTCAAGTATTCTCTTTGATATTACCTGATCTTCGAACTTTGTACAAAGAAACAGTGAGTCGCAAAAGAATAATTAAAAAAAAATAAAGAAATGCACACCGATCCTGCAATTCGGATTATATTTGAAATTCTAACAAAGTAAACTCTTCTTAAATTACAAAAATACCCAGACATCTGAGAGTGATTTGGGGGAAAATTCTATTGGGTTATCAGTTATAGTGAAGTGTATGAGTGTGGAAACAGATTAGTTTGATTTGGCCTTGTTAGTTAGATAGCCCACCATAACAGGGGTATAAAATAAGAAAATCAAATTGTAAAATGAAACAACTAATTTATATACATATAAATCAATTAATGTCTCTACAAATAAAATTAATGTATTTTGGTACAAGGTCGTCAAAATGTAGTCCTTGCAAGAATGAGTTTATGTGTACGTAGGCAGTAACGTATCTGTGGATGTATGTATGTATGTATGTATGAGCGTTATCGTAGGAATGTCTTTGAAGTAATCGCTCAGTCGTAAAATGTTCCGTTAGTTTATCAAGTATAAAAGAGGTGAGGGATAAGGGTAGAGATAATAATAACGATCGCTTGATGTTGTCAAGGGACGTGTTAAAACGCTCGTCTGGTGACAAGCGAACTTGCCCGTCTTTTATTTTGCTTGTGGGAATTCACTCCCGGATATGATTTGGGCTTTTCCATTGGACGATGAGCAAATTTCGGCTCGAAAAAAAGAATTTGTTTCTGAGAATTAAAGATTATTTGAATTTTGTTTTTAAATGATTCCTAGTTTTCTATTGGCCGAAACACATTTCGCATCAAGGTGTGAAATTTCACGAGTTTTGTTTTGGATTCGCTTTTTGCGTGTGTGTTAAGCAAAGTTTGTAAATTCGAGTCTTTTTAATTTATAACACAATCAATGAGTCAGAGCTTAGCATTTGAATTTTAAATCTAGATCTTGTTTTGTTCACTACATATAACGGGGGGAATTCTGTGCATTTTTTGTTTGTTTCAGTAGTAAAAATATGTGTTGTGTTTTTTCCATTTAATGGTACTACTGGTTTTTGTTTTAATTATTTGTTTTTCATCATGAGCTCCATCGATATGAGATTGGAAATCGTTCAATTCCGAATTTCTTTCGACAAGATCTCTTGACTTTGTATTTTTAGAAATATATGCTGGTTTTAGTCTGTTAATGGAAGCTTTATTATGCACATTTTCAGATATTTTGATCGTAAAATATTAGTCATGTCATCTTATTACTTGGAATCGGCCTGTGTCTGGCGCTTCTAAAGGTTTTAATACTCTGTCCGTTCTCAGCCAAATATATTCACAGTTTTGTAAAACTTTAGGAATATATGACTTAGGTATAGAGTGGAAATGTCCGCGGGAAAAATTTTCCATGTCAAATTACCCAGACACCAGGGAATGATTTTGGGAAGATAATATTTGGTTGAAACAATGCAACCGGGTCTTCTTCCCGCTGACAGCTATTTTGAAACTATTATTCATATTTCACTCAGTCGGTTGGAGTCAAGAATACACCGACTGCATCCATGTGAAATGGGCTACATCCTTACTCTCCCTATATCTATCTATGTCTTTGTCCTGGGTATGACGATAAACTACATCCAGCAGCGAGGTCTCTGATCCGGAGAGTGAAGGTTTTGTGGAAAATGGAACCACCACTTAATTGCTGTTGTTCCCAGGTCCACCCTGACACCGGATGGTAGCAGCTGTTAAGGTCCCAGGTACCGGGAAACAGTGAACCTCCAAGCAAAAATAAACAGTACATTTTATAGTAAAATGACCAATAACACATTTTCATAGTAAAATAACCAATAATAGTTTTACAGTAAAATTACCAGCAATACAGTTTTTATAAAAAATAAATTACCAACAATATTTTTTTATAGGAAAATAACAACAATGCATTTTGTTTGTAGTTGAAACCAAATACAAAATGCTTATATTTTGATATGCATAGAGGCTACTATGCAACTAAAAATCAACTAACCAATATATATGTCTACCTTTCATAAACTCGTACAAACCAAACCTATGTCTAACCTATCTATTGTTCGATTGCATTCTGCAGTAAATAACCTGCAAAATTAAACGAAATCTTTCATATTAGGAAAACAAAAACTACCTACGTAGTTAAGTGTATCTATGCTTATAATATTACCACGAATTTAAAACACTCACGCTTCAAATTTATAATTCCGTTTCTAGTTTATCGAAACAATGAGAAAATGTATACGCCTTAAAACTCCTACACATAAATAATGTCTACACATACCAGACATAAAATACTACACATAGAATACTACACATAAAACTCCTACACATAAATAATGTCTACACATACCAGACATAAAATACTACACATAGAATACTACACATAAAACTCCTACACATAAATAATGTCTACACATACCAGACATAAAATACTACACATAGAATACTACACATAAAACTCCTACACATAAATAATGTCTACACATACCAGACATAAAATACTACACATAGAATACTACGCATAAAACTTCTACACATAAAGTCGATGAATTCAAATTAAAAGCTGACATAAAAAAATTACCTACAATTTGTTGTTAAATGGGGTAAGGAACGGTTTGTTAATTTTAACGCCACGAGAACAAAACATCTCTCTTTTAATTATCTGAGAGAAGGAAGAACTCTTTTTACCTTCCATCAGCATGGCTAATGCTAACATCCAGCAGACACCTTCTCATATTAACGTTTTCAGCTGACATGAAGTGGAAAGAGTATATTGAATCAATTGCTAAGTCTACAGATGAGAAAGTTTGGTTCACTACGTCATGCTAGACAACTTTTCTCGCCAGAATCTATCTTATATATTTATACGTCTACCCTTCGTACTTGCTTTGAATATTTCTGCCAGATCTGGTCTCGTGCTCCAGCTATATATTTAGAGATTCTTGATAAAATCCAAAGAAGAATCTGCAATGTTATTGGTCCTGATCTGCCATCTTGGCTTCAGTCACTTTCCCACCGCCGTAACGTATCTTTCCTGTGTCTTTTTCTATAAATAATTTCATGGTAAATGTTCTCATGAACTTTCTTCTGAGCTATCTCTCCTAATCCCTCTTCTGCCAACCATTTACACAACCTCATTAGGTAGGTTATTCGTTGCGTTTCTTTCCCTGTCATGTGAGTATCAAATTTTCCAAGCCCTCTTTCCTCATTATGTGCACTATAAATTTAAACTGACTCTTTCTGATTTCCTCGACACCTAAAAGATTTGTACTATAGTTTATTTTTATTCATTACAACAAATATTATTTATTACGATTTAATATTAAAGACTAAAGAATACATTCATATCTATCCATCGTTATATATCTGTCCATAGATTAGTCTTGACCAACAAAAAAAACAAACAAACATTAATAATCTGATCCATATCCACTCGAAAATCGGCAAAGAACGGTTGGAACTGCTTGTTAACCTTAACATGTTTGGGAAGAGTATTAGAGTAATCCAGAACTTGTATTGGCAGAAAACCGCTTGCATACAAATAGCAAATGAATTCAGCAAATATTAAAAAAATAGAAAATGGTACAAAAAACAAGGATGTGCCTAATTTATTCAACCTACACAGTGAGGCGATTCTGTGAGAATTAGAAGTTCTACCAGGATTCATTATTGGCGGCTATAATCTTAACAATATAAGATATGTAGATGACACCATGTTGAAAGTAAAAATGAAACTGCAGAAACTCTAACAGAAGGTAGAAAAGAATATTCTTACAAAAGACTAAATATCAATTGCAAGAAGACAGACTGCATGGTTATTAGCAAGAGGAACAGTCCAACATGCAAGTGACAAATTAGAGGTCCCAAAATCAAACACGTACAACAATTTAAATATCTGGGGAAAAAGGACGGAAAGTGCACACAGAAATCCGAAGACACATTAGAATAGCGATAGCTGCCTTCCAAAATTTAAGCAAAGTATTAAGAAACAGGAAAATTGTGTTAGAATTAAAGAAAAGAGTACTGAACTTTTACGTAATATCAATCCTATTAAATGGCAGGGAATGCTGGACAATCTGCTCACAGATAAAGAAAAGATTTGAAGCAATAGAAATATGATGCTACAGAAGAATGTTGTGAATACAAATAACCAAACATGTGAACAACAACGAAGTTTTACAATAAATGGCCATAAAGGACACTCATATTTAACATAAGAAAGAGACAGTTAAAATTTCTAGGGCGTATAATGATGAAAGAGGGCTTGGAGAATTTATCATAGGTTAGATTTAAGGCAAGGGGGACAGAGGAAAACAACGCTTAACCTACTTACTGAACTTGAGTAAATGGATGGCAGAACAGGCATTAGGAGAAATAACATAAAGATAAAATTTATTCAGAGCTACAAAGGACAGTAAATTTTGGCTATTCCTGGTGGGAAACGTCCTGAAGGGACAAGACACGGAGAAAAAGATGAAGAATTAGCAAAGTGCATTCAAATAAATCATGAGAATTCGTGATACCATTTATATTAAGTCTAAGCAGCCTTTCCTCTTTATTGCTGAATCTCTGGTAGTAATTTTTCTCTGCCTCCTTTGTGTACATATTTTTGCCTGCATTTGATTCTGAAAAGCGAGGTTTGATAACCAGTCAGCCCTTTTTTATTAATTCATTTTTGTTTTCGATTTCTCCATTTTACGGTCAGTAATTTCTTTTTCTTATCATTCTTCTTTCGCCTAATTGTTTTATATTTTGTGGTACCCTCCCCATCTAAAAGATTATTTAATTTTATTTCAGCAACACCATTTGTCTTCCTAGTCAAATATTTGGCTATATGCCAAAATTACTCTTCCGAAGAAACCCAATCTGACACTGTTACATTTTTTCTTTTCTTTTTTTTTTCTTTCCTATGTTCTGGTGGGCGTTAATGCGGGTTGGGTATGCAAATACATGGCAGGCGGTCCCCCGGGTGACAATGACTCAACAACACACAAAGTTTTAAATGTTTAAATATGATCAACTTATGGCAATATCAAATCTACGTAGCCACCAGAGCAATCTTCTGTAGCATTTCTTTCCTAAATTGTATATTTTTTTGTATATTTCTTTTAATTCAGTTTACTTTAACCCCTCTTATTCGAATAGCATATCACGTGATCAGGTTTTTCGGTCAGGTGATATTGCTGTCTCAGACTAACCAAAAGATTAAGCTATGCCATATTACATCTTGACCTTTCCAGCTTTTTTCCGGGCGGGTCTTAATTCTTATGCGAACTTATGTGCGTAAGTTAAATTAATTTTTCATGAGGATGACTTGCATCGAATCACCTTCTTACAAATATTTACCGACATGATCAGTAGGAAAACAAAGAATGTAAAATTGTGTGTTCATGCCTTCTGGGGATATTTACTCAAAAATAAACCATAGTTTTGAAATCATAATTTAAGGCTCTTTTGAACAAATAAATATTTCCAACTGGCATCTAAAAGGAGATGTGACTCATTTTTACTCAGTAATATTAAAAGTGCGCTTCAAAATGTATACAAAATTTGACAAACAGCGGAGTTTTCATTTTTCTAATGAGAAACAATTTCTAAAATTCAATTCAATAATAAAAAGTTCATCATCTTCGTCCAAACCGAGCACAAATATCTGGATTTGTTTTACGCTTTATAAACATTTATGAATAGGATTTGCATTTGATCTTGTAATTCTTGTTACGTCCATGATTAACGAATCAGGTTTAATTTAAAAGACCAACCTTACTACATTTTGAACTGTAAGTTAGTAACCCAAATTAACCCAGGTTATTTTAGAGTTAGCAAACTTATCTTTAACCATTTCACCCAAAGAAAGGTGATAAAAGTCTATAAAATGTGAGAGATTACTGAGAGTGAAAGGAACAAAGAGAACAATAAAAGAACAAGATTCAAAGACACAGAAAATGACGATTGACATTGCATTTCATTTTTTGAAGATTGTAGTTGACAGGAAACCAAGAATCCGAAAGATAGTTCCACAAGAGATAAGTGCGGGAAAAGAGACTATTAGCATAGGACTTATGGTAATAGACATCTAAATTATTGTAGCGTTGGGCTTTGAAATATAACTCAGTCTGACAACCCTGGTTTCGTTTCTAGATTTCCAGACATGTTTCCAGGGTGTTATAGCGTTTCTTCTGATTACCAGAATTTCGGATTTGGTATTCAAAGTTTTGGAAATTGATACCCGTTTTATATTTTTTTTCTCTACAACGTCATTTTCATTGGAATGCGCAATGTCGGTGACGTTTGACATTAATTTCTTTTGACAAGGCCACATTGACGTTTTGTATGTTTCTAAGTCTGCATTAGTAAAAAAAAAAAAAAAAAGAAGGTCTGCTTTAGAAACTATATATTGTATTGTTTTTTTACTAACCTTGGGCTAGTCTGGCTCAAGTACAGAGCACCAAGTGAGGATCGACATCATTATGTTAATAATTGATCTGTTAGACTAGCTTTCGGAAAACTGCTCTTTTGTGAGGTGACCATACATACCTAGCAAGTATTCAAGAATATTTTGAAAAAAAAAAAAAATAGAACGAGTAATATCATGTAATAAAATCACGGGACGACTTTCTTGCATATAAAAATGGATCTTTTTATCCGAAGGAGTCATTCAAAGGAGACAATTGCTCACCATAAATTTAAATCGAGAGATTTTGCATAAATTGTTGCAATTCGATATAGAGCAGTATTATCATTATTATTATTATTATTATTATTATTATTATTATTGATTTCTGGCGTTTACACATTTCTTTCCGGGTCCCGCCCAGAGACCTAAGGTTAGAAATGGCATCATGACACTTTCCACTGACAAAAAAAAAAAATACATAGATAAAGCCCTTCGTAAAGTGTGGGCTGTACTTGTGAGAAAAATTTTTTGTATCTCTTTGAGGCATGGACTTCCGGGAATTCCTTCAATTAGTCTACTGGAATCTTTTCCAACCAATGCTAGGGCTCCAACTACAACAGGGATTGTTGATGTTCCCATATGCCACATTTTCGAGATTTCTATTTCAAGGTCCTTGTATTTTGACAGCTTTTTGAATATCTTCAAAGATACATTGCAATCAGCAGGGACTGCCATATCAATAAGGAGGCACTTTTTATTATCATTACTGCTATTATTATTAATATTATTACTCTTATTATTATTTATATTATTATTAAAATTATTATTATTATTATTATTACTATTATTATTAATATTATTACTATTATTGTTATTACTATTATTATCTGTCTATATTTCTGAGATGAGGTATTATGTACACTATTTACATTATTCGGACTATTGTCCTCATCTTTGTCACCATATTTTATTACAACGTTCCGGCCGTTGTACGCTCCGGCCTTCTACAGGTGGTTGGAATGTCAAACTGAATCCTTTTTTTCGCTCACTGGGGTAGTTTGTTCTAGTTCCACGTGTCATGTCTAATGGATGTCAGTTATCATTTATCCTCTGATAATTACCCTCCCCAAGTTCTCCACCGCCTTAATCAGGTATTGAACTCACACTCTTTTGGGTCCTGTCACTGGTTCTAACTAACGCCTTTATCCACAGTGAAGAATGTCAGAGCGTACAACGGCCGAAACGTTGTAATAAATATAGCAACAAAGATGAGGATAATAGTCTGAATAATGTAAATAGTGTACTATTATTATTATTAATATTACTACTATTATTGATATTATTACTATTATTATTATTATCATTATTATTATTATTATTAGTAGTAGTAGTAGTAGTAGTAGTATTTTTTCCTAACACGGAATATTTTTCTCCCCTGTACCTTCCGTCTAGATTACGCGATTATAAATGTCCGGGATCGATTCTCGGAATAAATCCATTTTTCATCATAAATGAATGTCTTTCAAAAATGTCTATGTGGAATAAGAGAAAATTAAGTTGATTAAAGTTCTTTTTCGTAACTGAATGTAAAAAAAAAAAAAAAAAAAACTTTTTTTTTTCTCAAGACTTGTAAACGACGTACGGCAGTTAACTAGTTGCATAAAGAGCTAAATTAATTTCAATAACAATTCTAAGATTTCTCTAGCATTGTGCAAGAAATAGAAACTTAAACCTTTCTAACATTTTTTTAAGACATACTTATTTTTGATTACTCAAATGTAATATTCTTAGATATTTTTTTTAATATCATACAACCTCAAGACATAAGTGATCATGACTCTATACATTTTTATTTTCGTTATTATCTGTGAATTACCACAGATTTTGAGGAAAAATAATGGATTTGTTTCCCGTTACCTTCTTCACAGTTTAAAATTCAGAGTTTCAATTCCCCTAAACTGGACGCCACTCAAGGCTAAAGATCCCAGTCTATCCTGATATTTAACCCAAGTGGTAGTTAGATAGGTCAGAAGGATTTCCATTGTTCTTAAAAACAGAGATTAGAACTTCCAACTGTCTGGAAAGCAAGAGTCAGAGAGGCAATACTAATATAGATTGAAGAGAACTGGAACCAGCACAGAAACACATTTCTTTAGGACTACGGCTTGTATCCCGTCACCACCACTTGCTTTATGAGAGTCTAATTTAGAGATGATCTCCAATACCATCGATGGGGTTATGCTCATCTCACTCAATAGAGACTCAGTTCTAGGGGGAAAATAAGATGTGGGTAATACGGACGAGTCAACTTTTGAGTTGGATGAGTATTTCCGAGCAAAGCATCCAGCCTTATCAGCTGTGGAAGTTAGGACTTCGATTTGATTGAATAGATTAGGGATTGTGGATTTGCCGTTGTTCAGAGTCGCCAAGAATCTTTAGAAGTAAAGTGAATTGAAAAAGCAATAACATTTTTGCTCTTGTATATAAATACTTGTCACAAAATAAAATCGCTACATTTGCTTTGATAAAGTCCCACAGAGTACGAAACACATCGTCGAAGATAAGTTTTCGTTTTGTCTTTATTAATATTGCCCTTTACAGATATACTCTATCTGAAATTTTATACACACGCACGCACACACACACACACACACATATATATATATATATATATATATATATATATATATATATATATATATGCGTGCGTGTGTGTGTGTGCGTGTGTGTATAAGCCAGTTAGCTATATGATAGTTCATATACTAACCTACACGTGGTCAGTCTGATTGATATTTATATCAACGGACGGCTTATTACTCTGTCAGCTTGTCATCTTTTCAAAAATGGCGGGAAAACATAGCGTGTGTCAGATCGATGTAGTCGCTGAGAAAGTCAATTACGCCTTAAATAGAAATCGTTCACTGAGCGACGAAGTAAAATCTAAGATCTGTTGCATTGTGTAGAACTGACCTTTTTCGACAAAAGGTGAGACTTGTCCCAGCAGTGGACACATTCAAAATGCAGAATTGATGTTCAATGATTATTATTATTCGACAATGATATCCGTGTGAAACCAAAAACAACAATCTGATAATATAACTTCTTTTCAGACTTGTTTCTACTTGCCATGGATAACGACGACAGTCTT
Source organism: Acanthosepion pharaonis (assembly GCA_903632075.3). Taxonomy (NCBI): domain Eukaryota; kingdom Metazoa; phylum Mollusca; class Cephalopoda; order Sepiida; family Sepiidae; genus Acanthosepion; species Acanthosepion pharaonis. The sequence goes on from CAHIKZ030000175.1 coordinate 640,547, forward strand.
GGAGAATTAATCAGAAGAGGGATAGGTAAGTCAAGACCTTGAGTGACAGCATCATTTTTAAGAAATTTGCTATCATTTGGCCTTCATAATGAACTATCCAGAATTCATTTTAGAATAGTTAAAATATCACTCAATCTATTACTAAAACCTTTCGAGTATTACTTATTTGATAAAAGAATTGTATGTATTGAAGAAATATTTTCAAGACAACTGCTCTGACGAGCTATTTTCACTGCTACCCCAACTGCATGAATTTAAGCGTGCTACTAGGTTGGCATCTCACTCCCACCCTTTTACTGTCGAAAGGGTTAAATGTAACCACCTCATCTACTCCAACAGCTTCTTCTCCTGCACTTCTCAACAGTAAAACTCCCTTCCCTTTACTTGTTTCCCTGATAACTATAATCTTCAAAAACTTAAATGTAATGATAATCGACATCTTCTAAACCTTGATTTTGATCACCACCCTTCTCTTTATCCTTTCCTCAACATCCTTCTTTCCTCTTACTTTCACTCTCTGTAACTCCTTGCGTGCTTGTGGCACTCCCGCCTTGGTTGGGGTGATATGCTTAAAAAAAAATATCCGATGTGTTTTATTCCTCTCGGCCACGAACTTCATTGACGATCAAGTGCTTTTCAATAATGACTTTAAACACAGATTTTTCCTAGACACTCAAAATATACAAAACTGCTGTCTCGTATCCTAACGTAAACAAAGCAATTTCAAAAAAAGTGGTGGATTTTTATTTATCAATCCTATAGATTTTATTACTTAAACATTAGTTTTAGTGGATAACAATATTAATAATATCTAATAATATAATTTAATAATATTTAATAAGAATTATTGAATATTTAGGTCAGTAAACTAAAATAAATATATTGTTTACTGAGCGTCTACCCAAATATGGGTATCCACTAAAAATAACGTTTAAGTAATAAAATCTGTTAGATTAATAAATAAAAATCCATCTCTTCTTACATATATATATATATATATATAGAGAGAGAGAGAGACTACATTTTGTCGATTTTGTCAGCGGATTTTTTTTTTTTTTTTTGAGGCGTTAAAGTTTTTCAAACTATTCCTTGCCTCAGTTAACCACCAATGGGGGTAATTTTTGAGAGCATCTGCCAATTTTACTTCCGTGGACCTGCTACTAATCATTATTATTCGACCGTAATTGGGACCATCAATCAATGCAAACGATCCTTTCTTTTAGCTGTATAAGTAATATGTGCTACAGTTTTGAATTCAGAGTTACTTACTCTTCTAAACCGGTTGCCACCCAAGGCTATAGAACTAAGTCTATTCTACTACTTATCCATAGCTGGGGAAAAGAAGAAGAGGATTCATACCTTTCCCAAACACATAAGTGAATGTAATGGATCCGACTGGAATTGGAACTCGGCTCTCCGATTCTTCAGTTCAAACCGTTATCCATTACTCCACTGCTAAGACAGGATTAAATAGTTGTGTCAGCATAAATACCTAGTTAGGAACTGATGATACCGAGAAAGTCGTTCATAAACATAAAAAAACAACGTAGACCGAAGAATAGAGCCCTGGGGGCGGTGATGACGGCATTAATGTAAACGTATCTAGAACCGTTTCCGATCAACACAAATTTCATTACACAATCTTTTAAGAACTATTGGATTAAGCAAAGCAGAGATATATTACAGTAATATATAATATATCTGGCTATTCTAATGTTGTATTATATTCGAGTATACGAAACATCGGGTTTACAAAGACTCTTGATTAATTGATGTATAGCTGGTCTTAACTCTGGGTTTAATGTATGATTTACTGACCAAAATCGGCCGATTCTACTATTGTATTTTACTTTTCGTTACAATTTTTCACCTTGAAAATATGACATATTTGAAGCAAACAAAATGTGTTTCTATAAGTTTGAATTGAATCAATATAGCTTAAGTAGGAAGGGATATAATTTTGGATTTCGAAGAGCATATTTCTAGCGAGTAAACAGTACAACTGAGGTTTCAGAATGTTCGTTTCGAAGACTAGAATACGAGGGTTGTTCAAAACGTTCTAGGCCTCACCCAAACTGTTTGCTTGAATCTTTTGTTCTAAGTGGTGAACGCAGATTTCATTTTGGGTTATTATTTTGCTGGGTACATTCTCAGGGTCCTAGAAATATCAACCCTTTTCAGCTTTTTCTCTGGTGTCAACATTCTCCTGGACAGCGTGCTCGTCTCCCAAGATCTCAGTTAAAACAGTATGAACAGAACCAGAACTAATGCCGATGGACTCTGGCATTCAAAATCATACAGCATTAATTTGTTCATCAGTGGTTGAGGTTTTTGGACAACCTGACCAAGGGTCATCTTCTATGCCGGCCCCTGCCCCGCTTGAATTCCGCAACCCACTTTTTTCACAGTTGCATAGGAAGAGGAGTTCTCAGCATGTGTCTAGACACTGATCTCATGGATTAATAGTTTTCCAATATTCCAGGTAGTCTATCCTAATTACACCTTCAGACCCCCATAACCCCCCCCATACAAAAAGCCACCAACCTATTAACAGACACTGCCTGCTGTGAACGCCGGAGTTGGAGAATCAGTGTGTTTCCACTCTTAGCTTTGAATCCTTGATTCAGATTCGAAGTGATGAACCCAGGTTTCATCTTGAGTTACTAATCTGCGATAGAAATTTTCAGGGTCAGCCTGGAAGCGAGACAGAAGTCCTGGAAATGTCAACCCTTTTTAGCTTCTGTTCTGGTGTCAGCATTCTAGGACTAATCTTGCAGACAGCTTGCTCAACCCCTGGATCTCAGTTAAAACCGTATGGACCGAACCAGAACTAATGCCTAAGGACTTATCTATCTGTTGGACAGTAAGACGTATGTCATCCAAAACCATACGATGAATGGTATCAACTTGTTCATCAGTGGTTCAGGTTTTTGGACAACCTGACCAAGGGTCAACTTCTGTGCTATCTCTGTCCCGCTTTTTCACAGTTGCATAGTAAGGAGTGTTCTCAGTATGTGTCTGTACCATGTCCTCATGGATTTCCTTGGGTGTCATACTTTTCTTCTGCAGATACTTTATGACTTCTCGGGACTCTGTTTTGTCCATTTTTAGATTTGTCGCCCACCTCTCACTTTTGTATGGACTTCACCTGCACAGAAATTAGGACACAAATCTGAATTAGTTTTTCTAGTTATATAAGCGGTGGTAGTGTGTTGCCACAACAAAATGTCCAGTTATGACTCTTCTTTCTTAGAGGCTTAGAATTTTTTGAACGATCTTCGTATTCAACAGACTTATAGGCGTTGTCAACGACGATTAATTTAAAAGAAAAAAATAGTTAATATCAAAAATAACTTAGAATTTGTCAATCCTTGGAGATTTTGATATATTTTTTTCTCGACATTTGACTCAGGTAGAGATAGTGGAAAACAAATCGAAAAAAAAATACTCCGCATGAGATGAAAATTAGAAACCTCGTTGATTTGAGTTGTGATCACAACAATGACGATTTATTCTTGAAACTTGTTATTATATGTAATGAAAGAAAATATTTTACGATATCACAAATGGATATTCTCAGATGGAGTGTATCTGTAGAAGGGAAAAATTAATAAAAAGAAACAAGAAGAAAAACTATATTTGATCTTAGTATAGTTTTCCTCTTGTCTCTTCATATATATATATATATATATATATATATATATATATATATATTATAAAATGATAGACACACTGTACGAGGTCCAAGAACCACTGTACAAGACCCAAGAGGTAGAGCGTTGCCGTGTAAAAGCTACGGTTTATGGGGATATGTGGGGAAGACTGGTTGCCTAGCCTTAGGTAGACAACCAGTCTGGGAGAAGGAAAACGCTGAATTCACAAGGACGATTTATTCCTGAAACTTGTTATTATATGTAATGAAAGAAAATATTTGACGATATCACAAATGGATATTTGGATTGAAATATTTTTTTAAATGACAACATGGCTTAGCTATCGACGTTTTACTTGCAGAATCTATATTGTAATCCTTTGCAAATACTATGACTTTTTAAAAATTATTTCACCCTATGTAAGGCAATAATGCCAATAATAGGCAAGAGGTTGCTGGGAGTGGTAGCGAATGAGAAGATTTTAGTGGGGAGAAAGAAAAGAACAGGCTTCATATGAAAACAAAAGATGGCGACTGTAAAGTAGCAGGGAAGCAAAAAACATCGAAGGCGATAAGTGCAAGAAAAGAATAAAACATACGGTTGCATCTAGCAATTCCAACAGTAAAACGGCGATAGCTAGTTGATAATCTAGTAAGACGCTTAAATTTGATACAGAAAGTAAGCTCGCCAGAACAATTGACATGGAAGCATTTATAGAAAAGACAGAAAGAAACCACGTCGGTGAGAAAGTAACTGAAGTCGAGATGCAAGATCAGGATAGATTACATTTCTTTGAATTTTGTCAAGAATCTTGAGATATATAGTAGGAACACCAAACCATATATGACAATAATATTCAATGTGCGAACGAACGGTAGATTTATAAATGGCGCAAGATGGATTCTGGTGAGAAAAATGTCTAGTAAGGCAAGTTGAACTAGTATTTTTAGCAACAGGCCTAACAATTGATTCAATATAATCACTCCACTTTATGTCAATGGAAAAACGTGAGGCCAAAAATGCACAAAGAGTTCCTCTCATGGAATTGAACATCATCCATTCAGATAGCAGACAAAAAAGGTTCTCTATGGTGAGGAAATAACAGTATTTTTGTTTTGGTGGCGTTAGAATTTACAAGCCATTCCTTGCTCCAGTTAACCACTGATTGGAGATCATTTTTCTTGTTGTTTTTATTGTTATTATTATTACACTATGACTGACGAAGATAATGCAGAAACGTTTCTTCCCTACTTACTCTTCTTATTTTTCATTAACGAAACCAAGTAAACTATTCTGTAATTAGCAGTTAATAGACCTGGATTTATCTTACTTGGACAGACATGTTTGTCAGTTCATATTTATTTAAAAGTTACCCTGAAGCAGGTAGACCAAATGAAGTAGAAATTGTTTTATTCTCCTGGTTAGAGAATAAAAAAACAAAAAAATGCTACGTTGTTCCGTTTTTGCTAACACACAAACATACAGCAATCGTGTAAATGCAATATAGATATAGCGTTTTGCTTTTGTGTATCAAAGCTGGAGATTTTATATGATAATAAGTAATATTTTATCTGTTTCAGCCTAAACCAAGATTCACCGGATACCCAAGGGAAACTCAACTCTCAAAGTAGAAGTCAGTTTATGGGAATCAGATGTAACCAGTTTCATTATTAACTTTGAGAAAACTCTCTATTCTCGACTTTGATTGATACTAGAGGATAAATATTTAAATTCAAGTTTCTGGATTTAAACCACAGATCCATTGGCTTTTTTTTTATTTATCATATCCAAGGCAACTCAGAAGACCCACTTGAATGATTGGCGCAGTATAATCTTTCTATCAACCTTTGATCTTGTGCCAGACTAAGATAAATATGTATTCATGCTTATTTTCAGTTAAGTCAACAAATTGATCGATATGAATCAAGGTGAAGGATCGGTTTTAAATGTCAAGTTTCATATCCAACCTGATCATTTATCCCTAGAGAAATTAGTGTTATTTTCTCATGCGATAAATTTGGCCTTGTGTCAGACGTGGTTGACGCCAGTAAATCCCACTAGAATTAATGTTGTTCAGAATATAAATGTGTCGACCTCCGGGCTATATATTACATATATAATCGATTATATTGTGAAGCTATGAAGAATCGTATATTTTCATTAGAAAATAAATCATTGAGGTCATGGAGTCTTTTATGTCAGGCAAAGGACATAACGAACAATGCATTTCACGCATTTGATGTTATGGTTAACTACTTGACAATATTACAGATTGATTATTTTGTATTTGTTGTCTTTATATGAACGTTTCAAGCGCCGTTCCTTCCGATTTTCTTCAGCTTCTTGTCTCAGAATTTCAAACGAAAACCATTTGGCATTGTAATAAACCCGAGCCAAGCGTCTGGCTTAGAACGATTTCCAACACGCATGTCTTGCAGACTAATAGCTTGTGTTGTGAGTTTATTCACCACAAGTGAATCACTATACAGATTTTACACGTTACTTTTTGTATTTTGTTTTAATATTTTATATCATTTTCTTATATATATATACTTTCGACAATTTCAAATTGTCACCTTCAAGGCGCAATTTTCGTATATATAGGCAAATACTAAGACGAAATATGTGTCTTCCATCTGATAACTCGAATATAAGAATATTATTATTCAAGGAATTGATAGTAAGTTAATGCCTCATTAAGTCTTGTTAGCGAATTGATTTCAGCATTAATGACATTAACATTGCTACTTAATTCTTTATATAAATTGTTTCTTTATGATATAAAATATAAGCTGCACACATATTTATTTATATGTGTGTGTGGAGTTTATATGTAAATGTTCTTAGACGGAGGGTATCTGTAGAAGATACAAAATGAATAAAAAGTGACAAGAGGAAAAATTATATTTAGTGTTGTTCCTCCTGTCTCTTCATATATATATATATATATATATATATATATATATATATATATATATATATATATATATTATAAAATGATAGTCACTCTGCACGAGGTCCAAGTGCTACTGTACAAGACCTAATAGGTAGAGCGTTACAGTGTAAAAGATACAGTATATAAGGATATGTGGGGAAGGAAACGGTTGACTTCTGACTAGAACAGGTTAAGATCGGGGAAGTATCTACGTGGAAGACGGCTTCACAAAGAAGCGCTTCATAGGAAGAAGCTGCTCGATTGGAATTTACATCTCACCAATGGAATACGAAAGGAATGAGGCTGGTTTGCAACAATGTCCCTGATATGGCGGGTCCTAGCCGCGAAAGTTAGAACCGCTGAAATTAAGTAATGTAGTGCGTCTGAAAAATTTCGATGGAAATAGCAATAGAGCAAAGAGAGGTTTGTGATGTTTCGTCTGTGATAAAGAGATTCCAGGGTGGATATTAATTCGTCACCCATAAGGACGAGGGAACGTTTTCAAACTATATATATATATATATATATATATATATATATATATATATATATATATATTTTTTTTTTTTTTTAAGCATTGTGCCCCAAGCAAGGCGTGAAGCCACTAGGATGCAGTGGGTTGCGGAAGATTTGGAGCGAGAGCAGATAAGAGTGATAGGAGAAAGGAAGAGGAGAAGGATAGTGGGTAGATCAAGGTAATTGGAGATGTCGATTGACATTACATTTAAATAGTTGGAGATAATAGCTTTCAGGGAAACAGTGATTGGGGAGGGTGTTCCACTGGCGAGAGGTGCGAGGTATGAAGCTATTGGAGTAGAAGAGACGGCTACATTTGAAGGTTTCTACGGTGTAAGGGTGAGAGCAGGATGCCAGCCTCGTAGGGCGCTTGAATTCATGGAGTCTGGGAACCAGAGAGAGCAACTCATCAGAGCAGTTACCATGGAAGTATTTGTAGAAAAAAAAAGACAGAGAGGCGACGGCACGTCTGTGAGAGAGTGACTGCAAACAAGACGCTAGATCAGGGCCAATTAGATTACATATCCTTCTCTGGATCTTGTCAAGAACTCCGAGGTAAGCAGAAGGTGCTCCAGCCCATATATGGCAGCAATACTCCATGCAAGGGCGAATGGTTGTTTTATATATTTGAAGTATCGATTCAGGGGAGAAAAATTTCCTGGCGCGGCACAGAGAGCCAACTTTCCTCGCGGTGGAAGAAGCAATTGACTCAATATATTTGTTCCATCTCAGGTATTATTTTTCATTTTTATTTTATTTTTATTTTATTTGTACCAGTTTTATTTTATTATTACCAGTTTTTATATCGCACTATTTTACTCATGTTTATGAAAGCCATGCAGATGATGTAATGAACATCAATGCAGAAAAAGTAATCGGTATTCCGAGTTAGAATTTCGGATAAGTTTGTTGCATTCACTTTCGCAACAAATGCTCTTAGGAAAAGTATGAATCTATCTATTCTCTCCACTGTTAGCTTTGGTTTAAATAACACGGTAGAATAGACTGTCTAGCCTCAGGTAGCCAACCAGTCTAGGAGAAAGAAAACGTTGAATTCAAAACCAGGGAAACGGCAACGGGTTAACATTTCACTATATTTGTTAAGAATGCATGTCAATTCCCAGATTATAAAGAAAAGGAACTGACGGAGGATTATGATCACCTGTCTCCTGAAGGAACTTGATATTTAAAGAAAAATTTCATTAGATTTACCTTCGCAGTAAGGTAGTGAATTTTGTTCAAAATGGACACTCCACATGTATAAATGTAGTAATTAGATGCATAGACATTAAAACATAAATTACCTAGATCAGTTACAACTTAAAAATTAATTTATTCGTGTTCGTACGCCCATATATATATTATATTACAAAACGTGTTCGGGCAAAAATAAAAGTACATTTAATGAGGACTGAACTCAAAACACGCTAGTGGATGACCTGAGAGACGAGCTCACTAACAACCTCATTTGTAAATTTTTAGAATTTCTGATTTGAGTAGTTATTTTTATTTACAGTCGGATATCCTTATTTTTGTTGTTATCCCAACATTTCGGCTTTTGTGTTCCCCGGCCTTCATCAGATTGGAATAAACTTAAGGTAATTTCAGACTGAAACCTTTAATCTGCTAGGGAAGATTGTTCTTGTTCTTCTTGTAATGTATAGCGTCCTCATTTTTGAATAATCAGGCCAAAGTAAGGATGGAATTCACAAGGTTCGTGGATGTTCTATGACTAGTTTCATAACAATTAAACCCAAGAGTAATCGGGTGTCGAAAAGGCCCGGAATCACTACACTACAAATAGTCATCAAGTCTAATTTGCACCCCAAACTTCTATAGCAGGCCATACCTATTTACTAAATTGGGTTGTCAAGATACAATGCTACGTAGTAATGGAGGAACGACTGAATGAAATACTCGCCCAGTAAAGACAGACATGAACGAAAGGCGCAGTGGACCGTTATCCAGCAACTATTCGCAACAAACAAAAAGTATTAATAAGGACCTGAAATGTAAGAACGCTATACCAATGTGACCAGCTTGAAAATATAAGCAAAAGATGAATATATTAAATGTAAACATTCTAGTCGTATGTAAAACTAGCTGAGCAAGTAATGCCGATTTCGTAAGCGACACACATGATTATACATGTAGACGGATAGAAAAATGAAAGAGGTGTAGGGTTAATATCAGATAATGACACGAGGAAATGTATTCTGGGATACTGCCAAATCCGAGACAGAATCCTATTAGTTAAACAGAAAGGGAAGTACTTAAACAGAGCAATTATCATTGTATATGCACCGACAGCACAGAGCACGGAGGAGACGAAATATTCGACAAGTTCGGACTAGGATGCCGAAATGAGCGCGGCAAAAGATGTGTCCAGTGGTGCACACCCAACAATCAAGTAATCACCAACACCTGGTTCCAGGAGCGCCCAAGACGCATGGTGACATGCAGAAGGCCATCTTCCAGTCTTGTGCTATATCAGGGAAAAAAAACTAAAAGTTAATTCAAGGCTTAAATTGCAATATGACAGACTCCTGAAAGACCCAAGTTACAAGGACATATACAAAAATAGTTATATATGAATATAACCTGAACGAGACAACAAAATCAAAGAGGGGTATGTTGAGAGAAACAGAAGTGACGGCCAACCCAGGGAAAATGAGGCAAGAAAGAAGAAAATTAAGTAACGAAATAAACGGTTCAATTTGAAATTCCAATCACCTGAAGAATACCGGAGAGCACAATGGCCAAAACGTTGTGACAATGGCAATGAAGATGAGGATAACAGCCCGAATAATGAGGATAACAGTCCGAATAATGTAAATAATGCAAGTTATATATATATATATATATATAATGACGATAATAGTCCGAATAATGTAAATAATGCAAGTTATATATATATATATATATATATATATATATAATGACGATAATAGTCCGAATAATGTAAATAATGCAAGTTATATATATATATATATATATATATATATATATATATATATATGGGCGTGTGTATGTGATAGGATAATGAACAAATACGAAACATTTATAAATCTTACATGTTTCACTTTTATTAAAACTTCATCATAGAATGAGATATGGTGAAGGAAAGAAAGAAATTCTGGTATTTTTATTTTTGTTTTGTTTGATTTTCATTGATTAATCAGGTTTCATGTGCTTTTCACTTGTTAATTTATGTTATGGCATTCTGAACTGAAAGAGAAATGATGTATCTTATTTACATTATTCGGACTATTGTCCTCATATTTGTCGCCATATTTATTACAAAGTTTTGGCCGTTGTACGCTCCGGCCTTCTTCATGTGGTTGGAATGTCGAACTGAACCCTTTATTTCACTCACTGGGGTAGACTGTTCTAGTTCCACGTGCCATGTTTAATGGATGTCAGTTATCAGTTATCTCCTGTTAATTTTCCCTTTGAGGACACATGGCACAGTGGATGAAGGTGTTGCTTAGATCCAGTGACAGAACCGAAAGAGTGTCAGTTCAATACCCGGCTAAAGCAGTGAAGAAATTTCAGAGGGAAAATTAACAGGAGATAACTGATAACTGACATCCATTAAAACATGGCATGTGGAACTAGAACAGTCTACCCCAGTGAGCGAAATAAAGGGTTCAGTTCGACATTCCAACCATCTGAAGACGGCCGGAGCGTTGTAATAAATATGGCGACAAAAATGAGGACAATAGTCCGAATAATGTAAATAATGTACATAATACCTCATCTCAAAAATATAGACAGATATTAAATGACGTATCCTTTTGAAGCTCCAAAAATATATAAGTGTCGTGGGCTACACAAAACTTCTTTTACAAAGCGAATAAAATAAATAAGCATAAGGTATTAAATACTTGTTAATGATTATGTAACAGCAATCCATGCCAAGTAGTGGAAAAGAATAACAAACATTAGGCTTTCCCGATCTTAACATTTTTAACGTTAAGGCTCAGTCGATATTTATCCTGTAAATCTTCATAAATTTCACTTTCTACGTTATCCTCTTGCATTTAATTAGGTAATCATCTACCTTGAGTAAGAATTAAGTCTTCTATTGAGTGAACACAAGGAATAAAAAAGTACCCTACATCGAAAAATCTATAAGGGGTAGATAAGTAACTAAGAATACCATCGTAACGAATCTTCGAAAGCATTTTCTTTTTATTCCTCATAGAAATGCGACTTAAAGCAAATGCTATACAGTAACAAAAGTTAGGAATTATACGTCACTTGCGTGTAATGGAATTCTACTCAAAATGATTACGTCACAAATAGTCGGCCAGTATGAGTGAAGGTGGCACAGCTTGACACAACATATTTTACTATCAAGAGACGAGAATACGAAGTGAAATATCTGCAGGAAAATTGTCCAAGGAAAATAAATGCTTGCTTGTCTTTGAATTGTAAAATAACAATAGAAAGACAAGCAATCAATTATTCACGTTTGGATGTAATCAGCGACTCCAATAAATATCAACCACGATGTATTTATAAGTAAAAGAAAAATCTTGGAAATGAGGAACAGAATGCTGCCTGGGAATTTTTATTTTCTCTTATAAAACGGCAACATTCATCGATATTTTAAATCAGGGGTAACATTAAACGTAAGTTAGCTATATTTTCAACACACATACACACACACACACACACACACACACACACACACACATATATATATATATATATATATATATATATGAAATGAGAACGAATCGAATATAAATTCCAACGTTCTTAACATTAATTTAAAAGAGGGCTCAATACAATAGTAGGGCAATATTCTTTATTATAAGATATTACATTGAAACGTGTAGAAAAACGCTACGCAAATGCACTCATGTTTCGATGTCTGTCAACACACCTCATCAGGCGTTAGTCATGTACTAGCACGTGATGAGATGTGTTGATACACATCAAAACATGAGTACATTTGTGTGGCGTTGTTCTACATGTTTTATGTAATATCCTATAATAATGTGTATGTATATGTATGTGTGTGTGTGTGTGTGCCTGTGTGTGTGGATGTGTAAGGAGAGAGGGGGAGTTTATCAACTTATTCGCCTATTTCCTATAAAAGTGAATAAACATTATTTAAAACAAGGTAAAAATCAACGACCCCCGAGAGTGGCAGGACCTTTTCACATTGAAGATCGGCGCAACACCATATTTATATCCCCGTCAGATAGAAGTAAGCTAATCACAACTTTATTTTCTCATTTTTTTTTCTTTCAATTTCGCTCTATCTCTCTCTGTCTATTTATCTATCTTTCTCTTTCTCTCTCTCTCTCTCTATATATATATATATATATATACCAAATCGGGTAACAGCAAAATTCGGAAATAAAAGAAGTATGTATCAACAGACCAATTTTCTTTCGTCTTTCAATAATCCGCGAATATGAAAGGATCCTACTGAAAAAGTAGACAGAACATGTCTAAATTGTTTAACGAAACAATTGTCAATGAAAACAAGTATATATATATATATATATTTTGTGTGTGTGTGTGTGTGTGTGTGTGTGTGTGTGTGTGTGTGTGTGTGTGTCTTAGCATGACAACACTAGCGAAACTCTTGAAAATCTTTGCTGCGCTATCCGTCGACATGTCCCACTCTGTCAGCAACGTCTACTGCCCACTAGAGTTGCTGCCGACAGGAGACTCCACAGGAGACGATATTCCTTAACTAAGGAATCTTTATATTTCTTCTATTGATTCCTTCTCCTCCGCCAACAAGAAACTAGTTTCGCGAACAGGTGGCTCTTTAGGAGACTATGATCCATCATCCTCACCACAGGAGACACCGTACCTGAGATTTTATATGAAAAACAATCTCGACTTCATGATGTGGCTTTCCCTTGTCTATAAATATTATCATGTCATGGGCTTTCCACCTTGGTACCTTGGTTGCATGTATTCAAGCATGATACTAGATTGGCATCTTGGTCTCACCGTTTTACTTTTGAACTAGCTACCGAAGTTCTAATCTAATAGGTTCTTTTCTCGCCTTTCGATTTCTTGCTTCCCTGCCACTTACAATCTTCAAAAATATAAATGTAACACCAATCGTTATCTTTTGTCTTCTTGAATACTGTTCTTTTATTGTCCTTTCTCCACACTAAAGTCTTCTCATTCTCTTTCACTCCCAATAATCCCTTGCGTCCTAGTGGCATTATCGCTTTACTTGCGATGGATTTTTTTTTAAATCAACTAAGTAACTTGTGCAATAATTTAAGCTTGATCTTGATAACGGTTCTTAAGTTAGAAAATTGAAAAAGCATCGAAAAACATCTTTGCTAGATGAGCAATTCTCCTTACCCACAACAGATCAATATGCCGATACTTAATTAAACAATTAGAATTCACTTTGTAATTGGATTCCAATTTCTGGAGTAGTTGAAATATTTGTAAGCGAATGAGTTTCAAATATTGCCGAAAGCAAATGTTCTGCAGGGAAAGTTTCCGTTTGTTTATTTTTCATTCAGCGAAATTGTCAATTGTTATCGTAATCAGTCTGACGTCAATGTGCCAGCATGTTTGCATTCTTGATTAAAATGCAGGGGAGGAAGCGGAAACACAATCCTAGAAGTAGTTTGGAAGATAATAATGAAAATAGCGTGCTTTTTGGGGGAATTAACCAGCCTACGCGATCAACAAACCAAAAAACGTGTTAGAAATTCTGAGAGTTGGAAATTGATAATACTGCCAACTTATTATTCTTATTTCAATAAAGAAAAGAGGAGAGAACGACTAACCTATAGTAAGAGTTGATTTCACAGATTTAAAGCTGACATATAGTATTATAATATTTATCTACTTCCTTGTATGTACGATAGTTACGTTTTACAAACAAGGAGTGGACTCGATAACCGTTGCTCAATCTGAACCACGGAAATGTCGGTCTCAATTGTGTCTTCAAACTTACCTTTTAATATCTCCCTACTATTTCTTTCTTTCTTTCTTTCTTTTTTCTTTTTTTTCTTTTTTTATATATTTATTTCTTTCTTTTTTATATATTTCTTTCTTTCTTTTTTTATATATTTATTTATTATTTCTTTTTTTTTAATTTTTCTTTCTTTCTTTCTTTTTTTATATATTTCTTTCTTTCTTTCTTTTTTTATATATTTCTTTCTTTCTTTCTTTCTTTTTTTATATATTTCTTTCTTTCTTTCTTTTTTCTTTCTTTCTTTTTTATTTCTTTCTTTCTTTCTTTTTTATTTCTTTTTTCTTTCTTTCTTTCTTTTTTCTTTCTTTCTTTCTTTTTTTACATATTTCTTTCTTTCTTTCTTTTTTTTATATATTTATTTCTATCCTAACTAATTTATTTCTATTCATGTTGTTTATTAATTTTATACGTGTAAATTTATAATTAATATATATAAGTAAATATATTTTCATTGTAGGATTTACGCTATTATATCCTTTGATTTCTGGCATTTACACATTTTTCCGGGTCCCACCCAGGGACCTAAGGTTAGAAATGGCATCATGACACTTTCCACTGACAAAAAAAAAATACATAGATAAAGCCCCTCGTAAAGTGTGGGCTGTACTTGTCAGAACAATTTTTTGTATTTCTTTGAGGCATGGACTTCCAGGAATCCCTTCAATTAGTCTACTGGAATCTTTTCCAACCAATCCTAGAGCTCTAACTACAACAGGGATTGTTGATGTTCTCATGTGCCATATTTTTTAGATTTCCAATTCAATATCCTTGTATTTTTATAGATTTTTTAAGATCTTCAACGATACATTACAGTCTGCAGAAATTGCCATGTCAATTAGAAAGCACATTCTGTTTTTGTGCTCTTTGATAACTATGCCTGGGTAATTAGTTTTGATTGGTCTATCTCCGTGTATTTTAGTGCCCCATACAATTGGTGAAGTTCCTATTTCTGTAACCGGACTTGAAAGTTTCCTTCCCATAAAAGTTATAGATTTCCCAGCGCACATATTGGCCCACCATGGCATGTTGAAATATATATTTGGTGTATGCTAATACCGTTTAACCTAATACAAGATGGTCAGTTGTTTTGTGATATTTATTACAGAATGTGAATTTGGGATCAGCACAGTTTGTCAATGTTTTTGCTTGATAATTTCTGGTTAGCAAGAATTGGCCTTGCGTAGTAAGACTAAAACCTCTAGTTTCGGCTTTTAATCATGCACTACGCAACGACTGATTGGTATGGGTTTGTCTACATCAGCTTCGTCCTTTAAGCCTGTATTATTATTAACAATAATAATAGCTTCACAATACGCATAGTCAGAATAATCAATCTAATCGCCCAGACATCATGATCAAAGATCACAAAAACCAAATATGGTTTCTTATTGACGTCGTGGTCCCTGCAGATTGTAATCTTTGAAAGCTCAAAAAAATACAAGTGTCTTGAAAGGGAAATCTAAAAAAATGTGGCACATGAGGACATCAATAATTTTAGTTGTAGTTGGAAACTTCGGATTGATTGGAAAATCTTCCGATAGACTCACGGAAGGGATTTTTAGTAGCTTTAGTAGCTCGTGCCTTAAAGAAATACAAAAAATTGTACTCACAAGTACAGTTTACACATGACGAAGTGTATTCTCTCTATGTAAAATGTGTGTACTCTTAGGTGTTTCCTGTGAGGTTATAAAAATGATGTGAAAAATGTCATGGAGCCATTTCTGACCTTAGGTCTCTGGTTGGGAACCGGAAAGAAATGTGTATACAACCGAAATCAAAGGAAATAATAATAATAATAATAATAATAATAATAATAATAATAATAATAATAATGAATGACTGAATGATGTCACAAACTGTGATGGAGTGACTATACTTTGGAATTTCCCAATCCTCACAGACAGGAAAATTGCCCACAGGATGCCTGTGTTTCTAAAAAAGTAATTTCAAAACCTTTCAAATTATAAGGACCTGCAAATCGAAGTAACAAACATGTGGAAACTTAAAATTACAATTATCCCTATTGTGATAGGAGCATTGGGTATGATAAAAAAAAGGGTAAGGAAAATCATGTGAGTAATATTCCTGAACACATCAGCATCTCAGAGCTACAAAAGATTACTTTGTGTGGAATTGCACATATCATCTGCAAAACCCTCTTCACCTAAACGAAATGTCCCAAATGCGCATTGATAACTCTTCCACACTGTCCATTTTACTCGCAGAACCCAGAGGAGACCCAGTAATTAGGCACTTAAAATTAATCTCGATCCTGGCAGGATGATACCACATATAATAGTATTCATGTTTAAATATGTCTGTCTCTACAAATATCCAGAATCTTCCTCACCATTCACGCATACTCCACTTTACCATGATCTAAAGAGTGTCAACGCTTCCTCTAATCTTTCCAATACTATTTCTTTTGAAACAGTTTCTTTTATTAAGCCTTGACTCTCATGTATTTACTTGTGTGTAGAACATATATTCCAAAAAGATAGCAGATATGAATAACTGTACATCCACCCAACTTGATATTAAATATTTCATTCCATTTACCATTGATATCACTATGAGATAAGACCTTCTTCCTAGCAAATAAAACCAAAAATATCAAAACGGATTAACTAAACAGTATAAACACCAAGAATACTTCTGTTAATCTTTTCGTGAGGAATGTTGTGGAATAACTAATATATGTTATTTTTTATTTATCAACTGTGTTCCTGTTTCTGAGTCACAACATGTGAATTTATGTTCAGTTCAAATTTTAAAATGACAACAGTACAAACACCATATTAGCTATTTGTAGACTTTCAATATTTTTTCTTTGAAAACTGCTGATAATGGTTTAAAGAACCCAAGTGTTAAAATTTAATTTCGGTACGGTTCCTTACAAGTTTTTATCTTAAATAAAGCGACACCAAAAGAAACAATAGAAATTATCTGCCTATTCTATTTAATAAAACATGTTTAGATAGATAGATAGATAGATAGATAGATAGATAGATAGATCTGTGTTGAGTTTTATGTTCAAACTATATATATCTATAAACGTTCCGCTCTGATATTGAGCAATCTTCTGCTACAAATATAGCGAATTTTGTTTGAATAAGAAACAAGTCGGAAAACTTTTATAAATTTGTCATGTTTCTCCATTTATTTAGCTTAATCAGTTATCTGTGAAGAATTCTGGGAAAAAAAAAACAAATACCTCTGATGAAACTAGAAAAATAGCGAAACATTTTCCTACTTGTTCCTTATTTAATCATTCTCGATCCGGCTAAGAAACATTCCCTATCCTTATAAAACTAAAACGTTTGATTATTTGATGTGGGAAGTGTATCGGGCCGAGAAATTTTTATTACCCTTTCTAATATATAAAAAGGGTTACGGCCAAATCACGTTGAAACTGCTGTTCACATACGATCACCGAAGTTAAGCAACCTCGAGCTTGGTCAGTACTTAGGTAACTGCTTGTAAGCTTGTATGTGCAAGTAGTGTAATAGATAATGGCTCGGAATTGTTAATCAGAGAACCGAGTTCCAATCTCTGTTGGGTTCATTATATTCACTTACCCTTGAATACTCTTGGAAAAGGTATGAATCCGTCTCTTCTTTTGTATCATTAAAACATTAGTATCTCGAAAACAATTTCTTACGATACAAAATTATTTTCTGGCCTTAAATAACCTGAAAAGGGTTGACAAACAGTAAAAACCAATCAATCAATCAATCGATCTAATATTTAAAAGCAGGGCATGTAGAAAATGGGTTACAGATTCACAAACGCGACAAACAAACACAGAAAGAGAGAAACTTTGACAGAAACACAGATTTATTGTAATGGTAATTCTATACTAAAGAAATCAATATAGGCTGAAACTGACACTTACTTTCTGGATAGCTCGCTCAACCCGTACAGAAATCTTTAAATTCTCAGCTGTATACAACCGCTTTCTCAGATCAATAATTAAAAATGGCTTCCAGCGAATGAAGCCCTTAGTTAGTGTGCTGGCGTTACAGAATCACAAGCAAAGAATTGTATCAAATAACAGAAACCACCTCACTTGAAGACTTTCAACAACAGCAACAACTAAAATGGATGGCACAAAGAGAAAATTTCCACACTACTTGAAACAAAAAGTTAGGAAGGAAACCTCTCCCCCATCAGTACTGGAAAGAGAGATAACACTTACTGGATTTGAGAAACCTATTATTCTGACATTGTCATTCGCTCTTCGGCCAATCAATGTCGAATGTTTCCTTATAAAGAAACGGTTAATATTACCATTACACCTACACACCGGGAGGAATAAACGTTCGGAAAAAATTGAACAGAGTACACAAAGCGAATGTAGTATGGACATTTTCTCATGCCCTTTTTGAGCAGTACTCTTTGTGAGCCCATGTAAATATGTTCAAGTGGAAACTGTTGAAAATTAGACGCTAATGTAATTAGTTATTTTCTTTGCTTAACTTTTTCCGACCTTTTCAGTAACGGTTCGTGGAATTTCCTGTTTATTTATGGACGGATTCTATCGGAGCTGTTTACAAGTCACACTTCCATGATCAATGAATACGTGCTCATCATCACAAGGTCAAATTTTCATTCAAACCAATGACATGTAAATGGCCAGGATAAGTGACTTGAAAACAGACGGACGCTCTTTGATCTTCCGAACAAATAGCATTTCCGTTCTTCCAACTTGAGAGACACAATTGTAAATATCAAAGAACAAATCGTCCAAAACATGTTTATGCCTATCACTCATTTGTATTAGAGAACGGAACTGGCCAATTAATTGTATGACCAGCTGACCAGGCATTGGCTTCATTCACGCGCCTTGGATAATGCAATCAATAGCCGACAAACTCGTCTCTACCCTTTGTCCATTCTTCTTTTCCGTCTATCCGAGAAGCAGCATGCGTTAATCAATCGATTACTTCGGCCTGTGCGGTGGATCGGGGGTGGGGCGACGTATGGAAGCAGCTTAATTAATTTAGTGCAATTTGATGTTCCGCTTTAATGAGAAAAGAAATATCCCACGCCATCGTTTTGGGGCTAAAAGCAGGCATTTGTAACAGACCTACTTGCAGATATGAATGGCAAATGACCAATTTTCTATTCAATACTTCTATTGAATTGGAACTTTCGTTGCCTACCAAAACGAAGTTTTGCACAACAATTTACTAGTTTAGTGAGTTCTATCCCCATTGGGTACCTAACCTATTGTCTTGTGCCAGATTGAGCTAAGCTTATTAATTAATTATATTTAAGATTAATTCCACATTTCAGAATTCTAATATTCTGAATGATTGATTTACTAATTTAGTGAGTTCTATCCTCATTGGGTACCTAACCTATCGTCTTGTGTCAGATTGATCTAAGCTTTAATATTTGAAGTTAGGTCAGGTTTAAGAATCGTTAAATTAGTTCGATTCAAAAAGAATTTGTGAAACAACCAGGATTATAATTGGATAAGATATGTGTCTTTTTAGTAGATAAAATAGTAGTATATACACTGGTGTTCAAGCTCATTGAAAAGTTACGAAATCGAAACCTGATTTTCAAGTCAGATAGGCCCTTCCCACTTGTTAGTTTGCCATATTACATTTTATCATGTGACGGAATAAGCTAAGTCTATAAAATAAAACCCTTTCGTCTTGAAGCTCATAAATAGAAACATTTTGTTTCTGTAAATCCGTTTCCTATTTTTCTTAAATATCAGCAGAGTGACTTCTTATGGCTTCTCGGTAAACCTTTACCACTGACATAAAGAGGAAAGATGATCTTGCGAAAAATGGCTAAGTTTACTGCTAGGAAAGTTAGTTCACTGTGCCATGTTTTTAGAATTTTCTCGTCAGAATTTTACACTTTTATAAGCCTACCATTCGTTCTTGCGTTAAATATCGCTGCCATGTCTGATCTGGTGCTTTTTGCTATGTATTTAGAGATTCTTGATGCTGACCTGGCATCTCGACTTCAGTCACTTTCCCATCGCCAAAACGTAGCTTCATTGTGCCTTTTCTATAAATATTTCATGGAAATTCTTCAGATGAGCTTTGGTACCTGGACTTTGCACATTTAAGCGCAGTACTAGATTGGCAGCTAGGTCTCGGCATTGTACAGCTGAAATTGCTAGATGTAACCGTACGTTCTATGCCAACAGTTTCCTCTCACACTTCTCGTTTTTAGAACTCAGTTCCGGTCTCTGGCTTCCAGGTCAACTTTGATCTTCAAAATTTTAAATACAGTCAATCATTATTTTCTATCTTAATACGTGTTGTTTTATTGTTCTCTATCCTTTTTCTTTTTCTGATATTCTTTCTCATACAGTAACTCCTTGCGTCTTAGTGGTTTTATTGCCTTCCTTGTGGGGGGGATTATTTTTAAAAATATCAATAAGTATTTTCTTTTTGGCATAGGGATCTAAAAATAAAGTTGGTATTAATGATTAAGCTTTAAGGAAATACATTTGTTTACTTTATTGACAACGTTCTAAAAAAATCTCTTCCGAAAGTGTAAAACGTAAGAAAAATTAGACTTTCCAGGAACTAACAGGACAAAAGAAATGCTCATCAACAAGATGCATAAAACCCAAGGATGGGACACTTGATATTAGCGGAAAATACTTCAGGGATGGTACGGATACATCGGAGAACTCATCCAATATAAAAGAGGACAACCTGCAATGCACAGAAATATCAAAGGACTAAAAATATTTAAATCTGAAGAGAAATCAGGACACAGGCCAAATTGAACATAAAGCAGCGAATCGCAGCCATAGATGATTCCATCATTGACAAGATTACAGATATAATAAATAAAATAGACAACAATGGTGATATACTGAAAGAACTAAGTAAATGTATTTTCATAGCAATGCCGAAGAAGTCAGGTGCAAATGAATGTAAACTCCAACGGACAATCAGTCTAATGACACATAAGAATTCAACATCCGAATTCTGATGAATAAAGCAGGCTGTAGAATCATACCGGAAAAGACACTCGAACAAGGAATATGATAGAATCAGACCGTTAAAGACACTGAAACAAGGAATGAGATATAACCAAACCATTAAAGACACTGGGACAAGGAATGTGAAAGAATCAGATTGTTAAAAACACCGGAACAAAGAATATGATAGAATCAAACTGTTAAAGATACTGGAACAAGGAATGGAATAGTATCTGACCATTAATGATACTGGAACAAGGATTGTGATATCTATGCTCAGATAGAGCAATACAAATGAAAAACCGGTATGTTGTATACATAATGCATAGCGTTTGATAAGCAACAAATTCAATAAATCAAAATATATAGTTGTCAGTAAATCAAATAATCTAACATGAAAATTGACAAAAATCAAGCAAGTACAATTATTTAAATATATAGGAATTGTTTTAATAGAATAAGTAAATTGCGACTCCGATATCAGAAGGCGCACTGGGAAAGCGAAAGTTGCCTTCTAAAAGCTAAGCACAGTATTAATAAATAGAAAAAAATCGTTAGAAACAAAAAAAAGTGTACTTAACTTATATGACAGTGGACGCTGAACAATCTCATCACAGATAAAGATAAGACTTGAAACAACAGAAATGTGGTTCTACAGAAGGATGCAGAGAATACCATAGACTGAACATGTGAGCAACTACGAAGGGAAAATGGTAACAAACACTTATGCTTAACAACAGAAAGAGACAGCTGAAATTACTATGGCACATAATGAGGGTAGAGACCTTGGAACAATTAACACTCACAGGACATAATGAAGGCAACAGGGACAGAGGAAGCTAGTGCGTAACTTACCTAACGAACTTATGTAAATGGATAGCAGAACAAGGTTGAGGAGAGATGGGAAAAAGACAAAATTTACTAAGAGTCCTGAAGGGACACTGCACATAAATAAGAAGAAGATATTAAAGCAACATCAGGTCAAGAAGTCGCATTCCCAGATAAATTTGAACGTGAAACAAGGAAGCTTTGTAAAAATAAAATAAAATAAATAAACGTTTTGAATCATCGTAATTCTCAAAGAGTATCTTTGAGAATTACGATGATTCAAATCGTTTATTTATTTTATTTTTATTTATTTTTTACAATTTTTTCTTGTTTCACGTTCAAATAAATAAACGATTTGAATCAAATAAATATACGATTTGAATCATCGTAATTCTCAAAGAGTATCTTTGAGAATTACGATGATTCAAATCATCAAAACTTGAAAATCTGTCACTTTACTTAACGGCAACTTTTCTACTGAATGTGATATAATGCTTTGTTAAATTATTATTATTATTTAAATAATAGGTATTTTTTATTTTATTTATTTTTATTTATTTATTTTATTTATTATTTTATTTATTTTTATTATTTAAATAATACGGATTTTTTAAAAAGTGACAAATTTAATTTTTCAACGATCACATTTTTATACATGAGCCTCTTTTCATCGTCTTTTTCAGACCAGCGAAAATCACTGATTCATTTCTCATCTGTACGTTACTTCTGAAGGAATTTTTACATTCACGTATTAAACTCAAGCATTAGAATTTGTTTCTTGTCAAAACGTATTTCAATGTTCAAATTTAATTTATTGAATCTTTTCACCACATTCAAGACAATAAAGCCACTAAGACTGATGCTACTGAGTTTGAATGAATATGATAAAAAAGAAAACAAGGAGATATAACAATAAAAGAACGGGATTTTTTAACATAAAAGTTGAGATAAAAGAAAGAAACCTACATAGCCTTCCACGAGTGAAAAGTGCGAAAGAAGAAACTGTTAATATAGAACCTACGGTTACATCCAGCCATTTCATCTGTACAATGATGGGACCTTACAGCCAATCTAGTAGTGCGCTTCAATTCTTACCAAAAACGAAAGCTCATCATGAAAATACCTGCAGAAGATGTTTAATTTACTTCCATTTGATTTATAAATAAAAGCAATTGGTTAACATTAGCCTCACTTTCGTCTTAACATCAGACTTCGCTAAGAATTACTGTAAATGTAACAGGGGATTTTGACTTCGTGTTTTTTCTAAGAATATAAATGCGAAATCCATGAACAGCCGACAAATCAGGATCGAAGCCATTTTCATAGTTCTGTATGCTATATCCTATTCATTGGATCAAGGTCCTTGTTAATATTTACGCCATATCAATAATTCTTTCTTTTTTATCAGAAGACTCAATGCTTACTATAGTTTAAAATTGATTTTCATGGAAAATGTGATGGATCAAGTCAGTATCTTTGCTTGGATCTCCCATCCAAAAATCCATAATTGTACGAGTGGAAACAGTACAATCGCAGTCGTATTATCGCATATTTTACAAGTAGATGGCAATCTTCAATTTTATATGACTCCACGCCAAAGAGGATTCGAATAAATAGAAGATACTATTCTAATTCTCTAGTATTCGTCTTCTCTTTATCATATGCATTTTTATCACGTATCGTGAAGTATTCACCAAATGGGAGAAGAATATTAATTCATGAAATTTGAAACTCTTTTGAATATCTGAAAAATACGGTCGTTTCCTGGAACGTTTGGCTAAATTTAAAAAAAAATGTCACGTACATTCCTACCATTCGGTCATGCCAAAAAGAAACAAAGAAGGACGGCCATTTTTCTTTATGTTAAAAGTGTTTCTTTTTACCGTTTATTCTTCTTCTCTTCACTTTATTGTTTTTGTGCATATTATTATTATCATTTGTGTATGTTGTTTCCAACTTTGTATCCTGTAGATCCGGGTCCTTAGGCCCCATACGAGAATTGTCATTTAATTGATAGCACTTTTCTTAGTATATAGGATGTTCCTAGTAGAGCGATCTTCTGGGCAACTTGTTGTTGATGTTACCTGGGACACTATTAGTAAAAGTGTCCATTCCTTTTCTCACGAGGTCCAGAGATCCGATTACTATTGGTACAGCCTCAGTCTTCACTTCCCACATCCTGTTAATCTCAATCTTCAGGTTCCTGTATTTCTCGATAATTTTCATGGAGGTGTTTCTCTCTATGTCAATAAGCATACCTACGGATGATGATGAATATGTCCCCATTAACATAAATACAGTAGTAAATACTGTATGTTGGTCTGCAGTCGGAGATTTGTCTCCAGCTGTGCAGGTCAAACTCACTGCCTCCGAGCAGAGAGGATCTCCAGACGAGGCTATGTCGAAGGGCAGAATCTCGTCTCGGGTAACAGCTACCCGACCCGGTTTTATACGGGATCTACGTGGATTTTTTGGCCGAGTCTACGGGCTCGGTACCTAACATTAAATTCGGCCTTGTGCCACATCTGACCGAGTGGGGCGGAGATTCGTCTCCAGCTGTGCTGGTCAAACTCTCTGCCTCCGAGCAAAGAGGATCCCAGATGAGGTTATGTCGAAGGGCAGAGTCTCGTCTCGTCTCGTCTCGTCTCGGGATCTACGGGGAATTTTTGGCCGAGCTTTTGGCCAAGATTCGTCTCCAGCTGTGTTGGCCAAACTCTCTGCCAACGTCCGGAAAAAACACAGAACATAGAAGATGTTGGTAAACGAAAATGCTATTCCACTACTACATTTGTCTATGGTCACAGAAGAATTCTGCTCTCAAGCAATAAACAATTAAGATATACAATAATACACAATTAAGATCTACGTAACTAATATTAGCCGAAGGTTATGGACCAATTCTTTTCTATGATAACGTTTGACCAGCCACTTTACGAAGCACTGATTAGAAATCAATGACATTTTGCCATATTTATCGCACATAATAAACTCGCTCGAACGGATTTCCATGTTTTCAGACAACTAGAATATTTTTTATGAAATAAATAATTTGAAAGTCATTTGCACTTGTAAAAATGGAAGAATTCGGATCATTATGATATATTGAGTTATGTTGTAACTTAGGGAAGATTACTGAATAGAATAATTAACTGAAGGATGGTAACGAACGATAATACTTAGGACAAGAACAACACATATAAGATTCACCAGCGGCGCGTGGAAGAAGTAGTCAACTGCTAGAAGTGAATTTCACAATCAATCTCCATCTGCACGATATCTACCAACCGCGATCAGATGTGACATAAGGCCGAATTTAATGCGGGGTATCCGAACCCGTAGGCTTGACCAAAAATTCCCCGCAGACCCCGTATAAAACGGGGCCGGGTAGCTGTTTCCCGAGACGAGACTCTGCCCTTCGACATAGCCTCGTCTGGAGATCCTCTGTCCGGAGGCACTGAGTTTGACCAGCACAGCTGGAGACTAATCTCCAACTGGAGAACAACATACAGTATTTACTACTGTATCTATGTGAATGGGGACACACCCTTTATCACCCGTGGGTATGCTACAACAGTATAACAATCGTGGAAGTATTTGCTATTACTGTTCGTTTTTTTCTTGGTACCCTTACAATACACAAAAAAGATTATCAATGTCGTCTGTTTTGTTGGGGTGTCTTTGCTTTGGCTACGTCTGTCACGATTAACAAATATGTTGAAAGCATAGACACTCTACGGGATACTTAGTCGGGGTCTGTCTGACTTTGGGCCTGATCTTGCTTTGTTATCTTATAACGATTTTTTTATTGAATAAGTGATACAAAAGTATGTAAACGAAAAACAATGCAGGCAAAAATTAATGACAGATTTTGTGCAAACTCAGACGCACGCTCGCACACGTAGATGCATAGTGTCATATAGGAAAAAAATTCGTAACTACCAACACTAAGGTTCGAACGTGAGACACTTGGCTTATGAATATGTTTTCCGCCAGGTGTATAAATAGCGGTGTCAGGCTGGAAGTGATTATCGAGTGACCATTGACTGTAACTATCTAGTCTAATTAGTGTGAATTACTCTGCGTCGATGATTTGAGTTTTAATTTAGGATTTATCAGACGTTAAGCCGAGCCGCGCTACTAACAAGGTATTCACTGAAATGGTTAATTATCTTTGGTTGACTTTTACTTATTTGTTTATGTTAAGTATTTATTTGCAGTTGTAATTCAATACTGTTTTATCTTGAAATTTTAAGTTATACTTAATCATTAACGGCCACCGTACATTACAAATCGTACATATATGCATACAATGGGAGTAAAAAGGAGACTTCTATTTTATATGAAATTAACAAATGATAGAAGCATTTTGTCCGTGGTTCTGTAGCCGTTGTCCTTGCTAAGAGCTACATGCTTCATTCGCTCGAAGTCATTTTTAACCATTGATTTGAAAAATTGCTTGCATACATTTTAGAGTTTGTATATTTCTGAATGGGTTTGCTGTCATGGATGATATTCAAACTCAATCGAGTTTTTAGGGTAATTTTTTGGTTTTGTAGTAATTTGTGGTGTTTCGCCAAAGTATAGTGGGGAGCTTTGGTTTCGTTTCGTTTCGTTTACGGCATATCAACCTCAGTGGGTTATTTAATGCCGACAAATTTTTTATTGCTGGTAATATTCTTTTCCAAAAATGTATTTCTGGTACTATTTTCTTCAAAAAATGTATTACTGGTAATATTTTTAAAAAATTTATTGTTGGTAATAAAAACTATTTTCATAGTGTTTTGATCCCTGCTTGGGGGTTAAATATTTTCCCATAGCTGGGACCCTAACATGTGCTACCACCCCGTGTCAGACTGGACCTGAGAACACCAATAATTAAGAGGTGGTTAATCGCTCCTCAAATCCTCCTGATCAGAGGCCTTGCTGTTGGATGTAGTTTATCGTCTTGCCCAGGATGCTGATGTAGTTTATCGTCATACCCAGGACGGATACGGGGGTAGCTATGATCACCCTAGTCATGAAAGGACTTGGAACATTAAAAAAGAAGAATGATTTTCTTGTTTAAGGACTGATCTGAAATATCTTTTGCTGTAATCTTCTTTCTTTTTTTGTTTTGTTTTCTTTGTTTTTTTGTCTTACTATTGTTTACCTAATACAAGAGTCAGTTGTGTTAAAAGTGTTTTGTTGAGGAAAACTTGGTCTATACAACGATATTATTATGCTCACCTCATCTGCTTTAATTTCCATCGAAATAAAT
This sequence comes from Acanthosepion pharaonis, assembly GCA_903632075.3. Taxonomy (NCBI): domain Eukaryota; kingdom Metazoa; phylum Mollusca; class Cephalopoda; order Sepiida; family Sepiidae; genus Acanthosepion; species Acanthosepion pharaonis. The sequence continues at coordinate 667,673 of CAHIKZ030000175.1, forward strand.
TGAATGCATTATTTTTCGGAAATTTACTTACATACGTAAGGGCTTTTTGTATGGTGACCATAAATTAGTATTCCTTCTAGATATTTTCGCCGTAATCAGTTGTGTCTTTTTTTATAAGGCTGCATTTTTTTTTTAAATCAAAATTCTGGACTCTTTAGTTTCTATATGTTACTAAGCAATGTCATGTGATGGCAATAAAAGTAATTTACTATCACTATATGCAATAAATACCCACTAAAAACACTATTTTATATCACCAATATTCATAAAGCCTATACTTAAAGAAATGAAAGATGATTCCACATTATTACAATTCCAACATTTCTGATGAAGCTAAATCCGTTGCCAAACATGTCAAATTTATGAAGATTTTCAAAATTGTTCCTTATTTAATAATTGTAGTGTCGGATTTAATCCCTACTTACTTATGTATTGATTTATACACACACACACACACACACACACACACACACACATATATATATATATATATATATATATATATATATATATATATATATATATATATATATCCGAGCCGCTGGCTTATTTCGTATAGAGAAAAACATTAAAATTCCTTTCCTACCGTGCGACGGTGGCCTAGAAGCAAAATATCTGACTGATGTCAAATCAGTTGGGTTTTGATCCCGGCTTGAAGCAATCGGACGTCTAGCCACATTGATGAGCTTTGATAGAGCGAAACAGTCTGTCTGTGAATGACTATATATATATATAAGAGGGAAGCATAATTTTTGTGTAGTTTTTTCCAACTTACAATTTTTCCGCTTGGTGGGAGTAAGGCGTGTAAAGATTGTCCATATTGTTCATTATGCGATGCGCTTTCGGTCACTTTTTTAGCCATTAGTGGTAGGTATTGCTAATGGTTTGATATTTTTTCATTTTCTGACTGTTTTAGATGTATATTTTTGTGTTGTTTTGAATACTAGTAAGATCGTTTAAAGAGAGCTTTCGCATGTTGCAATTCGAGTGAGGCTCTTACTATTTATTTAAACTTTCACCGCACCATTTCCAGTGTTAAATAAGGTGAGGTTGATAATGGAAGAGAGATGTTTAATATAATGGGCCACTCTTATAGCATGATGATTCCAGTAATGCGATTTATATAGAATTTTAGCCTTTTGTGGGTAGATGGACTTTTTTTATAGCACTTTGATCTGATACGTGAGGCATCTACTCAAGCACTTTTATAGCACTTTGATCTGATACGTGAGGCATTTACTCAAGGAGGTGGTAGTGTGTCCGATATAGGTAGTCGATTTATTAAAGAGATACACTCTTTAAAAAAAAACGGGCAGCTTATTATGGTGAAAATAATTCATTAGATTTTCCTTGTCTGTCATTTTTAACCAAAGATGCTTAAAATAAAAATATCTGCCCAAATAATATATATATATATATATATATATATACTCATTTATGTATTTATTTTATATATATATATATATATATATATATATATATATATTCTTTTTAGCGGGGTATATGTGTTTGAGTTGCTATTCCTGTTTTGGGGTTTTTATTAAGCAGTAAAATTAATAACAGCCGGCCTAGACTGAGAAGTCTTACTAAAAAAAATGTAAAGAGTCGAATCAGCGGCCTTTTTTACTATTATAGAAATGGCTTTTTTTTCCGCCCAAACCCGCCGCTACCAGTTTGGGTCACGGAGACCAACCTGAAAGATCAACATTTGAATTGCCTATTTAAAGAAAAGACGTTTTTCTCATTGGGACTTCTACGAATCCAAATCTCCTCGCTTCAGATTCGTACTCGACACGTAAACAACAGTAGATTTTTAAATAATGTTTTTATCCGACATTATTTATTTTTACTTGCTTGGAGCGAAATGACTAAAATAAATAAATGAAATAGACATTTGTCTATTTGTTCTTTTTTCCTCTCCTATCAAAACAGGCAAACAGAGAAACTGAAATCAATCCAATTCTTGATACTAGAATGCTGACATGTCTTTCGCAAAAATAATGAATAGTTGATGAACCTTCTTGTTGACTCCCATATAATCACCATAATCTGGTTGAATGCAATGGCTTCTTTAAAAAGAAATGTTTGCGAAAATACCCGGTAAGCATTATCGAAAACATTTAAGCATAGAATAAAGGATTGTAAAATATTCGCCATTCATCAAAAATAATGGAAAAGCGGCTAGGAATTCTTATTATTTCGGAGAATTGCTTTTTTTAAGGAAAAAGACGTTTTTCTCGTGGGACTTCTACGAATCCAAATCTTCTCGCTTCAGTTTCGTACTCGAAATGTAAACAGTAACTTTTTAAACAATACGTTTTTATCCGACATTATTAATACTTGTTTCGAGTGAAATGATTAAAATAAATAAATGAAGTAGACATTATTTTTAGTGACGATACTTGTTTTAGTTGCTATCCCTGATTTGTTTTTTTTTTGTTTTTTTTTTTTTTAATTTTCTTTAACAGTGAAATTAATATCAACCTGTTTAAAATGAGAAGTCCTACTGGAGGGGTCTCGTCTTGTATAAGAAAAAGTCCTGAATGAAGACAATCTTGACTACAAACGAGCCACCATCCTTCAAGTGAGAAGGATAACTCAGCCTTGTAAAACTCTGTTCCCGCCAACAATCTTTCTGTTTAAGCATGCGGCACTGTCGAGGTGTTGAATTAAGAGAGGAGTCAAGACCTTCATTCTAAATTTGACTTGCGATCACTTTGACACCTGACTCATGGTACACTCTGCACATGTACAGTTGGGGCTTTTTGTACGGAGAAGAGAATTCTTTGCGTTGCACATACAGTTGAAACAATGATTAGTGAAGTTTCTTAGCACACTCATAAAATCATATGATGATGGAGAAATATCTCCAATGGCAGGTGGAGAGTGACAAGTGCCTTTTTTTAATTTTGTACAGAGGTGATAAATGTTAGATGGCCGTCATTCAGGACAACGCCTGGAATTCCTCGATTCTTCCCCGCCTTTCTCATTGAGACATTGCTCCTTAGGGACGACACGGCGCATTGAGATGACAGGAGCATTGAGACATTGCTCCTTACGGACGACACGGCGCATTGAGACGACAGGAGCATTGAGACATTGCTCCTTAGAGACGACACGGTGCATTGAGACGACAAGAGCATTGAGACATTGCTCCTTAGAGACGACACGGTGCATTGAGACGACAGGAGCATTGAGACATTGCTCCTTAGAGACGACACGGCGCATTGAGACGACAGGAGCATTGAGACATTGCTCCTTAGAGACGACACGGTGCATTGAGACGACAGGAGCATTGAGACATTGCTCCTTAGAGACGACACGGCGCATTGAGATGACAGGAGCATTGAGACATTGCTCCTTAGAGACGACACGGCGCATTGAGACGACAGGAGCATTGAGACATTGCTCCTTAGGGACGACACGGCGCATTGAGACGACAGGAGCATTGAGACATTGCCCTTAGAGACGACACGGTGCATTGAGACGACAGGAGCATTGAGACATTGCTCCTTAGAGACGACACGGTGCATTGAGACGACAGGAGCATTGAGACATTGCTCCTTAGAGACGACACGGCGCATTGAGACGACAGGAGCATTGAGACATTGCCCTTAGAGACGACACGGTGCATTGAGACGACAGGAGCATTGAGACATTGCTCTTAGAGACGACACGGCGCATTGAGATGACAGGAGCATTGAGACATTGCTCCTTAGAGACGAGACACGGCGCATTGAGACGACAGGAGCATTGAGACATTGCTCCTTAGGGACGACACGGCGCATTGAGATGACAGGAGCATTGAGACATTGCTCCTTAGAGACGACACGGCGCATTGAGACGACAGGAGCATTGAGACATTGCTCCTTAGGGACGACACGGCGCATTGAGACGACAGGAGCATTGAGACATTGCTCCTTAGAGACGACACGGTGCATTGAGACGACAGGAGCATTGAGACATTGCTCCTTAGAGACGACACGGTGCATTGAGACGACAGAAGCATTGAGACATTGCTCCTTAGAGACGACACGGCGCTCCAGTAGGTGAAGTGGCATCTAGAAATATGGCCTTAATATTGGATGCTCGAAAGCATCCTCTTGTCATTAATTACAAGTGACTGAGCATCCACACAATGGACAAGTATGCGTATATATATATATATATATATATATATATATATATATATATATATATATATATAGTAGTGAAAGAGATAATCACCTACCTCGAAAAAGAGTTCGTGTTTTTTCTGCGATCTGCCGAAGAAAATTACCAAAAGTAGTTAGCAAAAATCTACTACTTTAGTAACAGAATCTATGCTAATATTCTTTCCTCCCCTGAATGGCGTGGCCAATTATAAAAATATCTCGGTGAATAAAAGCCGTTGTTCTTTCGCTTACGCGGATATTATTCTGAGCTTGATGAACGAATATGCGTTTTTTGCTGGTGAGAAGTGGCCCCAATTTGTCGTTTCTACGTTGCCTGTTGAACTGTTACGATGGACTATCGTTTGAACTGTGATTTGGCTACAATATATATATATATATATATATATATATATATATATATATATATATATATATATATGCCAAAATTGCTGGTTCGGTTTCCGTGGTTTACTGGTGGAAAGACATATTAGGTAGACAAGTTTTTTGTCATAAAGTGCTCCATATTAAAAGGTAAAGATAGAGTGTAAATAGAATTAATGCAGAGAAACTTATATATATATATATATATATTCCTTTATTTTAATCAATTCCTCCTAAGCAAGGCGATAAAAAATAGGTGTAGGATGGGGAGGCACGGTGGAATAATGATTAGCAACTCAGATTGTGGAATCAGAGAACCGAGTTCGAATTCCAGTCGAATTCATTGCATTCCTTTACGTACCTTGGGAAAGGTATGAATCCATCTCTTTGGCTAAAATAGAATTATAGACTGGATAGCCTTGTGTGGTAACCATTTTAAGAGAAGGAGCCTGTGAATTCAAACTGGATCGCACTATCCTAAAAGTGTGCATTGGGGACCGTTTGTGAATCACTGAAACTCCTCCTATGGATTTGCACGTCAGAAAGAATACGACCTCTGCTACGCTTGGTCAGCTTGTCTTCGAATACGGTGGGTTCGTTTGACGTAGCTGGGTCAACCAACCGGATGAATGCAGCAACAGGTACAGTTACATGTAAGCAAGGCGATAACGCCACTAAAACACAAGGGGCTACGGAGAGTGAAAGAGAAAAAACCGGAAACCCAATCCTAAACATGAGACAAGAAATAAACCTATACTCCTGTTGAAAAAAATATGTAATATTCAAATTTTTACAGATGACGTAAACTAGTATTATGCGTTCATTTTCCAATATTTGTTAAATTTATCATGCAGACAGCCACTAATGGGCGCGTGGCCAAGTGGTTACAACGTTCGCTTTCCAATCACAAGATACGTGTTCGAATCTCAATATTCGATTTGTTGATGGAAGAGGCGATGCCAATGTGCGGGACTTATGGAAAGTGCTTGAAAACCATACCGCACGGGTTAACCCAAGCCTTGTGAGGGGACGGAATTGTTCGTCGATGCTTGTGCTAGCATGAATTCATTGTGACAGAGGGTATGAACCTACTGGACTTGTTCAAACTATTGATCACCACAGATAATGCGGTCTCTAACAGAAACTGTAACTAAGGTTCGCTCAGGAGAGTTGCAGTAGAAACAACAGGTGGACCCTATGGGTGCTGAAAAAACAGAAAATGTGCACGTTCAGCCTGACTGTTAGCCGCCCACGTAGACAGATATTGTCGGATACGAGAGACCAGCCATTTACATGCACTAAAAACCCAATTTTTAATACATATTTTCGTTAACATTGCAAGTGTTAAACATAAACACAAAGATGGTAAGGTATACACATGACGTTTGCACAACCAAACAATAAAAATGCTTATTGAATCGTGAAATTATAAGATATTGTAAATCCGGTGGGAGGAACATCAATAATTACTAGAATTTCGAGACAGAAAACATTTAACGTAGCTGCCATATTTGAGACCAGACTATCAAAAGTAAAGAAGTAATCAGGTATTTTCTTTTTAAATCATATCATCCAAAGCAAGGCAATAATTGCACTAAGACGCAATGGGTTACTGAGTATGAAATAATACGAGAAAAAGAAAAACTTTAAGGAGAGAGAACAATAAAAGAACAGAAATTAAGAAGAAAGAAGTTAACGATTGACATTGCATTTAAATTGTTGAAGATCAAAGTTGGTCAGAAAGCAAGAAATCAGAAGATAGTTCCACAAGCAAGAAGTGCAAAAGAAGAACCTGTTAGCATAGAACTCACGGTTCCACCTAGCCATTTCACCTGTAAAAGTTAGCTGCCAATCTAGTACCGCGCTTAAATAACTAATCTAGATACCAAGAAGGAAAGTTTATCAGCACAATTACCATGAAAATATTTATAGAAAAAGGCTCACGATACGGTTTGAAACTAAGTGAAGGCCAGGTCGGATAAAATTGCAGATTCTTCTTTGGAATTTATCAAGAATAACGAAAGACATGGCAGAAACAAACAGACCAAATGTGTTATCTATATTGAATGCAGGGACGAATGCTTCACAAATAGACTGGAACCTCTATCTTAACAAAAGTTTCTCTTTTCGTATCTAAAACGATACAACAGTTACGCATCCATTTTGTGTTGTTATATTCCTATAGTAGGCTGCTTTTAATTCTAGTCTTCAAGAAATACTGTGAAAAGCCAAATTGTATACTAAATGACTTCAACGCTTACCTAGATAATGATCATGTCTCCCGACCAAATTTGCTAGGAAAATTCTAATGGCTTTCTATTGTTGCCTCTCTGCAATGAGTTTCATCTCCTTGTGACAAATGCAGTTTTTCAGCACGCAAAGCACCTTAAGACTATCTAGACGCATTCTAAATCAAGTTATTACCGTATGATTGATTATATAATCGTTCGTCATTGTGACAGACAGGAAGTAAACTCGTTCGCACGTAATCGAGGTGTGTTTGTCAGACGACAAAGTCGGTATATCTCATATCAATATGCATGTGAGAAAGGACATTCGTAAGAATTGCAGAAAGATTGACGTCAGTAAATTGAAGAACAAAACATACTTTAATTCTTTGTCTGTTCACATCGGGAAGGAGATCGAATCGATACGGGCAGTCATTAGGTATTCAAGGTATAACTCTGTAAAGAAACAAAGAACTACGTTTAGCGTAAAAAGCTGGATCGTTTTGATTCCAATGAGCCTTATTACTGTACAGATGCTGTAAGATCATGATGTCTGGAAAAACATATAATTCTAAAGGAACCCCATCTCTATAGAGCTCTTTCAGTTACCAGCATGCTGAATGGGACTCATTCAAGGATTTTCTTCATGACGCCCCTTGGGACTGACATCTTCACCATCTCAATTGAAAATTGCACCACTGAGGTATCTACTTGGGTCAAAGCCGGTATGGATATTTCTTGGAAATCCTAGGTGAAACCACAATCCTCTCCATGATTCACACCAGCATGTTCGGCTTCCGGCACGTGACAGCTCTCGACATAACAGGTGCCTATTCGCTACTGCTCGTAATAAATGTAAGCGAGTTCCCGAAGGAGCTAAGCACCTGTTTGCCGAGAGAATGAGGCACCGTATAGTCTCTAACAAATTTGGTTCTCACGATTAATGGCGTCTCTGTAATAGGTTACAAAATAAGTGCAAGGTTTCTATCCCCACCTCTTCAATCAATTTGAGGTGTTAACACCTGCTGAGAAAGCTGAATGCTTTGCCTGCAAATTCTCAAACTCTACTCTTGACTCATCTGGAGTAACCCTGCCTAACTTCCCTCCTAGAACTGAGTCTCTGTTGAGAGATATGCATATAACCCCCTTCCATGGTTTCTGTTGCCATCTCTTATCTTGATCCCCACAAAATATATGGATCCGATGATATCCCTGTAATTGTCATTAAGTAATTTGTTACCGAACTGGCTCCTGTTTTCTCTAAACTATATAATAAATGACTCGCTGCCTCCTGCTTTCTTGCCTGCTGGAAGTTACCGTCTGTTGTTCCACTTTTTAAGAACTTCTGGTGAACTGTCCAACCCATCCAACTATCGGCCTATTAGTTTTGTGACTCTTTTTAAGAAACTCCTAGAAGCCCTAATCAATGCTGAATTGGTTCATCATTTCTCATCACAGGGCCTTTTCTCAGACAAGCAATATGGCTTTCGTTTCTCCAGGTCAACTGCTGAAGTACTGATAATAAATACGAAAGATTTTATCATGTTCTAAATAAAAACAGTGAAGCCCGGGCTGTAGCATTGGATATCTTGAAAGCTTTTGACAGGTTCTAGTATTCAGGTATTCTACACAAGCTGAAAAGTTACGGCATCTCCGAGGACATTTTTGAGCAGATCCAGTTGTTCCTATCAAATCGTGGAATGAAAGTTACCCTGAACGGCCATTCTTCTTTCATACTAACGCGGATGTCCCCAGTAATCCATCCTTGGTCCTACGCTGTTTTTAATCTTCATGAACGGCCTTCCCGATGACATCAACTCTCAACTTGGCATCTTCGCTGACGACATTACCATTTACTCTTGCCTTGAAAGTAAATCTGATCAATCCAACAATGTTAAAATGACGTCTGATGTACAAAACAACCCCAAGACAGTCGTTAATTGAGGCAAAATTTGGCTTTCGGGTTAACGTTCTCAGCTGGCATGACGTAGAAAGACTATATTGAATCCATTGCTAGATCAACTGCTAAGAAAATCAGCTGATTTTGTCGGGTGAGACAATTTTTCTCTCCGGAATTGCATGTCTACACTTTGTTCATGCTTAGAATGTTTCTGCCTTATATGGTCCAGTGCACTTGCTATTTACCTTGAGCTCCTTGATAAGATCCAAAGAAGAATCATCAATATTATTGGTCCTGATCTGGTAGCTCGGCTTCAGTCACCTGCCCACTGCCATAAGGTTGTCTCTCTGTGTCTTTTTATAAATACTTTCATGGTAATCGTTCGGATGAGCTCTTTGCTATGGTACCTTGAATTTAAGCAAAATACTTACGGAGAGATCTCATCAATTTGCAGTTGAACTGGCGAGATGTAACCGTAACTTCTATGCTAACAGTTTCTTTTCTCGCACTTCTCGCTTGTGCATCTCCCTTCCAGCTCCATGATTTCCAACCAACTTTAATCTGCAAAAATTTAAATGAAATGTCAATCGCTATCTACTGTCCTCTTGATTACTCTTTTCTCTTTCTACTCATTACTAATGTTTCTGTTGCTAATTCCTCCGCACCTTGTAATGCCTTGTATGCTAGTGGCTGTAATGCCTTTCTTGGGGTGATAACCGATTTTTAAAAAAAGCACTGATATTCAAAATTAGCCAATAGCAAAGCACGGCTTGAGACGAAAGAGAACTGTTATTTAAATTCGATTTAATGTTCCTATATTTGCTATTATTACCCAACGTTTCGGTCGTTGCACTCTCCGGGCTTGTTCAGGTGACTGTTCATCCGCATAACCTTCAGGGAATTTTAACAACCATTTAATTAATCTACGAGAATAAATGTCTCTTGTTCCGCTGTCAATGTCTAGAGATTTTTCTTTGAATTTTTTTCTTCTTTTGCTAATGAATTCTTACAATGCCACCCAGGCGCGTATACGGAGAGTCGGGGTGGTCAAGGAGATCCACCCTTCACCACAGTCACTAACAAAACAAAAGCCAATTTCTTAAAAAATATCGAGATAAAAAAAGTTATAAATTGAAAAAGAAAAGAAATAATTTCAATTAATCATTTTTGTCGTTATTTCCTTTCAGGACCTAACTGATTATTGCCCTCCACGGACTCATTTTCTTTATTATCAGGCATTCTTAGGAAAGATCGTGGGGTGCTTTCCTATTACTTTTTACACAGTTTGGATTTTAGAGTTTTCCTTCTCTTAGACTGGTTGCCACCCAAGGCTATAGAGCCCAGTCTACAATACTAGATAACCTATAGTTGGGAGGCGGGTAGAGATTAATGCATTTCAAGTGAATGCAACAGGCAAGGATGGAATTTGAACACTTTGTTACACTTTCCGAGCCGAGCTACTCTGCCCGCATATCCTAAGTAATCATTAATTAACATTAAAAAACAGAAATTTCTAACACGACATTTATCACTAAGCTTGTTTTCCATATGTTTTTTTTTTTTTTCATTTGTATCCCAAAGATGCTCAAAAACTTGGATTCGCCTCTACGTCCTTTGAGCATTTTAAATAGATATTGTAGTGGAGTTATAACTAGTAAATAATATCAATAATTATAAACCCTCCTTACACTTATCTATACTAAAATACTCTTAAAAATGAGGAAAAGCAAGAGGCGGAAACGACAAATCGAATATTACATATTATCTAGTCGTTATGTGGTGTTGGAGAATATAAGAGACAGTAAGACCGCGTAAAATTGTGAGTTTGGGCTCAAATTTAAATCAGAATCCGACAGAGAAAAATAAAAAATATGCAAAATGTATACAGTCTTTCTCGCATGCCTTTTTTTATAGATGTGTGTAATGAGTGTCTAGATAATTTTGTTTGAAAATAATAGAAGTGTCTTGAGTTTTCTTACCTCAAATTTTTGTTGAGTGCTAAAATATAAATGTTAGTGCTAAAGTGAGAATGTCTCGTGTTTGTGTATGTAGAGGAGAAATGTAAGGTTGATTCTCATTGGTTGAGAATCAGTGAATTAATGATAATTAAAATTATTATAATTATTTTATTATAATTATTTTTGACACTATAATTAATTTTGTTTTATGAACACGACATCGTGACAATATAATTATTTTTTATTTATGTATTTCTTCACGGACATGACAATATCTTTAGAAATGTTTTTGCTTATAATTTTTATTATAAACAAAAAGTATTCAACAGATATTTAAAGTTATAAAAGCCAGCTCTATTATAATTCAATTGCAATAGGAAATCATTCATTTGCTAATTTTTTAAGAAACAAAAAACAGTTTTTTTTATAGAAATCCGTTGCGATAAACACCAAAACATATCACATATTTTCCATTTTCGTTCGAAGCCATCTTAAAAAATGCATTTTTTTTCTTGATTGACCGTCATGAAAGTATTGTAAAAAATATTTGGCACTACAAATGCACTGAAATAAACAGCAACAAAAATAAGAAAAGAAGTCAAAGATTTAGGATAATTCTCTGACAAATTCTGAGATGAAAAACGGAGACATTTTGAGCGCAACAGAATGCCAAAAGGTTATGGGCGCAGATTTTCTCCTGCGAACGGTGCAGACAACCATTAACGGCTTAATTTGTTGTGTGAATCCCTTCAAGATTGACGTCCCACTTCAATTAATCGGGAATATCACAAAGCGGAAATAGCCGATAAATAACGGAAATTGTCGGGAAAAAACGAAAAGTGACGGAAAATAAGCAATAGCTTTCCGGTGAAATTTATACTTTTAGAGGCGAGAAATTTAACTGAATGGAATATGATGGTGAGCACTCCAGCCTTTTCTGTCGTCTAAAATCACTTTCATTAATTTACAAAGTAGATAAGAGGGTCAGATTTGCGTCTGTCAAAATGCAAACGATTTTCTTTTTGAATAATGGTTCAACACATACACACATGCACATACATATATATATATATATATATATATATATATATATATATATATATATATATATATATATATATATATATATGGAGAGAGAGAAAAAGATAGAGAGAGAGTGCGATGGGTAAATTGTTGCCATTTTATATTTTTAATTTCGTACATGTGCGTTGTTTGTTTTTGATTTTGTTGACTGCACATTATAGTAGGGTCAGTTGGGCATCGTCTGTAAGAAAAAGAACACCATGAGTGAGGCAATTCACTCCGTCATGCTGTGGATTCGGAAAGAGTTGGATGGGTCTAATGGTGATTACGAAAGTCAAGAGGGTGGCTGCTATGAGAAATTGCTTTCTTTTCGTTTCGGATAAAATGTCGAGAAAATCTGGACAACTGAATTTGCTTTAAAGGCAAATACGTTTTCTCGAATGAGCAAGACGTTAGACGAAATAAAAACTATTTAAAATAAAACGGAGCGTCTTCTCAAATAAGTGTATCCACTAAAAATAACGTTTCATGTAATATGTGTGTGTGTGTGTGTGTGTGTGTGTGTGTGAAAAGTGTGTGTATATAAATATAAATAAATATATATATATATATATATATATATATATATATATATATATATATATAATTATTTATATATTATATGCGCGGTACTTATTAGAAAGCGCTCAATATCAGAGACAGAGCTAACATATTTGGTTGGTTTGTGACCCTGGGTTTCACGTTTTTGCGATCGTCAGACAAACTGATTAATTTTTTCTTTAATTTTGGGTTTATGTAGATTGCGGGTATTGGTGTCATTATGGAAGGGGGGAAACGTCGTCGTGATGTCATCGTGCTAACGCAAACATCGATGTATGTTCATACGCCCAATGAAGTACGCACACACACATACACACTTGGTCGTCCGTCGGGACTCATACATATATAAACATATGTGGACAGTTTCGGATGTGACATATGTATGTATACGGGTGGTGTTGTGTCTATACATACGCATTTGTATGATGAAATTCAAAGATTGGCCAAGTATAGGATTGGTGTATACAGAATAAATTCCAGTAACTAAAAATACTATTCTTAAAAGAGTGCTCAATACAGAGTAGAGTAAATATAATTTACTCGAAAATTATAACATAAATATGTTATAACATCACTACAAAAATAGCCATTGTGTCACAACATTTCTGGTGTCTTATCAAATGATGGTGTTGAATGTAGAATTTACATTCACTGGAGAGGATTGTGAAAGAAATGATGAGTGTAATAGTAATTACGAAGGTGTTTAGAGTGATCACCGATAATGGCGACGTTATGCTTCCTTTCATCTTTCCAGAAGCAGAACTCAGTGATGGTGGTCAGACAATTTCTGCGGTCACATCACCCCTTAAATCTGGCCACTTAACTCCCCAGACAGCACCTGTCCTGATTATTATTTGTTGGGCACCTTTAAGTGGGAGACAAACAAAACTCCTTGCAACACCAAAGATGAACAAAGGAGACCATCCAAAAGAGTTGCCGGATATTCCGAAGTCGTCTGGAGGTCGTGGTTGAAGCCAATGGCGATTTTATTGAATAAATTTGCACTTTAGTATTTCACATTCCATTTTAAAAAAGTGAGAAGAATAATAGAACTCAGGAACGCTATTCCTGGAATCCATTGTTCTTTTCAAACAGTCACCTATTTTAAAAAAGCACTAAGCGTGAAAAACCGAGCCGTAAATGAGTAAATAAATATGTCATTTTATGTGCATTCAAATACGCTGACATATATAAGGAAGTAACATGCAAATAATATATATATATATATATATAAATTATTTTATATTCCTATTTTAAATGAATATAAAATGATGCACCTTAACATACATAAAAAAAGGAATATACAAATAATATACTCCTCTCCTTAAGAATGCTCCATTTTAAATTCATTTAAAAAGCTTTTCCGTACACATACAGAAATGTCATTTTCTTTTATTTACCTAATTACATCGCTATTTCAAGATTAGTATTTGTTTTTGTTCTTTACTTTTCTTTTTACTTTGCTTTTCAAAGTTGGTGGCTGTTTTTAATAGCCTCCCTGAAATCTATTGTTTTTTTCACTTTTTGTAAAAGAATTAGTCAACGTGGCAACAGTTCGAAATAATTTAATTCGTTTTATTTATTAGATTATGCCCGTTCTTAGATTCTATATTTTGTAATTTCTCTTCCATCCATACATTACTCAATCTTCTTTTTTCCGACTTATCTGTTTTATTATATTCCATTCTACTATTGGCGTTTTTCTCTTTCAGTTTCAATTCCCATACATAGTTTGACAACATGGTGTTATTTTTATATTTTTCGTTTATGAATGTCCGTAGATAGTTTGCATATCTTTCCTTAAATTCTTTCCCAGTTGCTCCGATGCAAACCCCCTCCTCCCCTGCTTTATCTTTCGTTCTCAGATACCTTTGTCGATTAAAGTGATCGTCTTGCTTCAACTTGGTCTTGAAGTCGTCGCCATTTTTGTTGTATTGTTGCTAATCTTTTACTTCCGAGAGATATTTCCATTTCACTTTTATATTAAACACATATAATTTTTCAGATGAAAAGACAATAAGCGATTCATATAATACGAGGAGTAATCAATGAATCATAGATATCATTCAAAGTCCATAAAATATAAAAAGAACGGATTAATTAAACAGTTCATTGACTACTATTTTAGTTGTGAATTTTTTTTCTTATCTCCGCTTTATTGAATCCTAATACTTTATTTCAAATCTTGTTTCATTGCATCTTAATATTAAAATTTTATAACCATTACAGTCATTTTTGACGACATGGGTACACTAGTTTGATAATATTTATTTTATGTTTATATTTCAATTTTGTTTTTTATGATGTGGTGAAGATACGAACACGAACTGTTCATGGATGAGAAAAATGCAATAGAAAATTAGACAGACCATGAAGTTGATAAAACATGTTTAAATTAATTCTTGCTGCATACATATATATATATATGTGTGTGTGTGTGTGTGTGTGTGTGTGTGTGTGTGTGCCTGCGTGTGTGTGCGTGTCTTTGAGGTAAATATATAAGACAATGTATAAAACTTTTATTTTACATTGTTTGGCCAAAGAACCCGCGTCATTAAAAACAAAAGAATTTTATTTGACCAGATGATGCCGTTTCATCAGCGAATTATGTTAAATTCGCTTTCAAAATTGTATTATATATTTAGCTTTATAATTCCTTTATAATCTCATATATATATTATATATATATATATATATATATATATATATATATATATATATATATATATATATATATATATATTATGAAATGGACTAAGTCCGATAATTATTTTAAAGACATTTTTATGTTTATACATTCTTTTTTATACATACAAATATTTAAGTAAATGCTCTGTTTATAATAAACAGTATTAAACAACATGTATCGGCCTGAATGTCCGAGAAATTTTCACAGAAAATATTCGTTCTCCGACAGGAAAGTAAAGTTGGTTGTAAATCTAAAAGTTTCTCTAGAAGAAAAAGCGGATACAAGTTCGATTCCTGCCGAGGAAAATCTTTCTGTTATATTTCTCAGTCTAGTCTAGTCTAGTTGTTAATAATAAACGCGGATGGCAACTTAAATACGTGTACCAACTAAGAATAATATTTATACTAATAAGAAATACGGGGAAGTTTAAATATCTGGGAAGCGTCTTCACAGAGGACGGTAAGTGCGACACTGAGGTCCGTAGGCGTATTGGGATGGCCAAGGACGCATTCCAAAAGCTGAGCAAAGTATTGCGAAACAGGAGGATTTCTTTGGTAATAAAGAAAAGAATACTGAGCTGTTACGTGACATCTGTCCTCATTTACGGCAGCGAATGTCAGACGATTTCCTCAAAGATGAAGAAGAAACTCGAGGCGTCGGAGATGTGGTTCTACAGAAGGATGCTAAGGATATCATGGACCAAATGTGTGAGCAACGATGAGGTCTTAGAGAGGATGCAAAAAAGGAGGAGGCTTATACTTAACATCAGGAAGAGGCATCTGAAGTTTCTGGGACACATATTGAGGAAGGAGGGCTTGGAGAATATGATTCTCACGTGTCGAATAGAGGGAAATAGAGAGAAGGTAAAACAACGCATAACATACCTAGCGGACTTAAGCAAGTGGATGACAGAACGTGGTCGGGGGGAGGAAGCAGAGGGAAGAAACTTGTTGAGAGCTGCAAGCGATAGAGAGAGGTGGAGAGCCATGATCGCCTACGTCCTGAAAGGACATGGCACATAAAAAGAAAAGAAATATACACGAAGGCATTTAATTTATATATACCTAAACTGTTCATATTTATATTTAAATTTACATGTCAACCTGTCGCACCCTGTATTAGTTGCTATGGCTGATAAAATGATGGCTCTTGCTGTTATATAAATATGTGTGACTTTTGCCTGTCCTATTGATGTGTGTTGATGTAACAACGTGTGTAGATTGAGGACAACACATGAAATTCTACGGTGATTCCTTCCCATTCTCCCTCGGTCTCTTTTCTCTCTCTCTCTCTCTCTCTCTCTCTCTCTAAATATATATATATATATATATATATATATATATATATATATATATATATATTCCGTGAAGTAACTTTGAGAAGACAAAGGAAAAGAGAAAGTCAAGGAATGAGCAAGAGAGTAGAGAAAATACTGTAGCCCTAGGTAAAGGTCATGAACTTGACCTCGCAGGCGGATGTCACACTAACAACTCTTCCTATCCCTTCAACGAAATAACTATAATTGGCTAGTCACCTTATTAGGATTATTTAGTGGGGTGGACGAGTTTCTGGTGCCATTTTGAGTTGAGGGACAGGCAAAGAGGAAAGAGGAAAATTGTGCCAATATGAACAGAAGAAAGAGGCAGTTCAGAGAAAGAGGGGGAGAAATGGAGTTGCTGGCAGAGCTTATAGCATTTGGAACCATTACAAGTTGTTTAAAAAAAGGTTTTCATTCTTACATATACATATCTGAAACTCCATCTATATCCCAGATATAACCGTATACATTCAAAGTACTTTTCTCTTATCCAGTTTCTTCAAATCTATCTATCTATCTATCTATCTATCTATCTATCTATCTTTGTTCATATTTTTTTTTGTTAGGTTTATGCAAAGCCTACTCCACTATTATTTGACCAGATCGTTTTCACAGATAAATAATACAACCCTAAGTTCTTTTCTCCGGCTTTTGTATGATATTAGGTCACATTCATGCTAAATAGTATATTCAGTCATAAAAGAACGATTACAGTTTTAATCTCAGTATGTTTATTTGTTCTACTATTATTCACAATATAAAAGTCCTAGGAGACACTCATGGTAAGTGATTATTTAATTAGTTTGTTGCAAGAGGTGCATATAATTAGGTACAGAAACGGTTGACTCTAGACTAAATCGCGGAAGTATCCTCTTGGGAGTCTGTTCCAAAAATTATCAGTTCTTGGGAAGATGCTGTCTGAGTGGATCTTCCTCCTTCCTAATGGAATATGAAGAGGATTAGTCGACTTTGTGTACGCAAAATGACGAATACAAGCTGCGAAGACATGAACTGATGTAACAAAAGAATGTAAATCGTCTGGGCGTTTGCCGTGAAAATAACGATAGAGTAAAAATAACGGCGCGGTGTTGTGTAATGGATATTGGCTCGAAATGAGAAATCAGAGAGCCGAGTTCGAATTCCAGTTAGGTTCGTTACATTCACTTACGCAAAAATACCCTTCAGAAAGGTGAAACCCCCATCTCTTTTCCTCGCCTATGGGTTGAATAGCAGGACAGACAGGGTTCTTTAGCCTTGGTTGGCAACCAGTCTACTGGAGAAAGAAATGGCAGGCTAGCGCGGGAAAATCTTCTGCCTAGCCAGTCATGAATCGAAAGAGATATGATCGCCCAAGCGTGTATCACATATGGTACAACCGACTGAGCGAGGGACTAGCCACGTTTCGTTTGTGGTATAGGGATTGTAGAGTGAAAAATAATTCATCACCCACAAGGCTGCGTAAACGCTTTTGAACGCTATCAAAACTGGCCATCAAAAGCTTCATTTACATATTACTGCAATTCGTCACTTCCATTGGGAACAAATAGTCTGCATGAAGGTAGAGAACGATGTCATTGAATACATAAGAGAAGGCAAGGATGTATTTTTACGCAGGATTTATTTAAGCAATGCAGTGAGATGCTCCTAAGAGACTTAGAAAACCTATAAGAATTTATTATCATCGGACATCTTCCTAACAACGTAAGATATGTAGATGAAACAGTGTTGATGACAGATCCTGAAAAGAAACTAAAAGAACTATTTGACAAGGCTGTACTGAAAAGCAAGAAGAAAGGACTAACTGTTACTGTCAGAGAAGCCTGAATGCATGGTTGTTAGCAAAAAGGCAACCCAATATGTGAGTTACATATTGCGAATGTCAAAATCAAGTAAGTACAGAAATTCAACGATCTGGGTAGTCTAGTGGGTGACCTAGATCAGTGGCTCTCAACCTTTTTTTAACACATGGACCACTTTTACTCTTATTTTATTTATTTATTTTTTTTGCTGGACCCCCCCCTTTCATAACCATTCGGTGAAAAAGAAGCTCATTTTATTTTTTACAAATAGATGAGTTTAGAAATTGTATTATAGAAATAGTGAATGTATATTCTTTATTTTTAAGGAAAACTAATTTAATGACAATGAACTTAACAATGTATTTAATAACAAAATTCTATAGAAATCAAACTTTAGTGATATAGTTTCATCCTATTGTTTTCAATATATATGAGGAGTATCCGATATTTGAGAACATACTTTTAGCAAGCCATAAATGGACAACAACCTCGCATAATATTATACAAAATACTTACTTGTCTTTCAAATGTATCAAGAGAATTAACATGACAGATTCAAATATGATGCAGGAAATGAAAAATAATCATACCATGATCAAGCCAAACACAGTGATACAGAGATAGCCAGCTTCTTTAACATTACCAAATCCTTTGTATTCAGGTTGGAATCCTCAAGAAAGAATGGATCACCCATGGTACAGAGCAGTAGTTCTCAACCTTTTTTTTTTACCTATGGACCACTTTTACTGTTTTTTTTTTGTTTTTTGTTTTTTTTTTTTGTGGACCCCCATAACTGTTCGATGAAAAAAGCATATTTTAGTTTTTACTAATAGATAAGTTAAGGAATCGTATTATAGAAGTAGTAAATGTATATGCTTTATTTTGAAGTAAAACGGGGTAAAAATTTAATGAAAATAAACTTGTATTTAACAACTAAATTCTATAGAACATTTATGCACACTAGTAAGATGACTCATAATAAACCATTTTAAAATGGACCCCTGTAGACCCCAGTAATGTTACATGGACAGCAATGATCTAGATGATGAAAAATGTAACACAGAAATCAGAAAACGCATAGAAACATCGAAAGATGCCTTCCAGAAACTGAGCAAAGTATCAAACATAGAAAATATCATTAGCAACAAAAAAAAACTGATACTGATCTGATATCTACTGAACTGATCTGATATCTTGATAATATTAGATGCTTGACATGAAATGACATAGATAAGGTTCAACCGATGGATGTTAGTAATATTATGAAGAGAACATGCGAGCAAAAAGTTTTAAGGAAAATAATAACAGCAATTTATATTTACAGTTAAAAAGAGAACATTTCTAGTACACATGATGAGGAAATAAGGACTAGATAACTAAACCCTCGTGTGACATAGTGTAGGCAAGAGAAGCAGGGGAAACAGCGAGTAATCTACTTAAGCGGAAGGCACACCCGGAACCAAGAGAATGGTAGCAGGTCAAAAGTTACTTAGAGCAACAAAAGACAGGAAGTTGTTAAGAGTTTTGAAGAAAGGAATCAACTTAAACGTTCTTGAACAATCTCTGTTCATCATTTCTCTTAATGATGTCTTGTCACCAATGGAGACGATAAAAATCCGAAAGTGTGGTTATCTCAAATATACTTATCTCGTTAAAACCCACATTAAAAGAACAATCCTACTAATTCTCTCAAATGTTTCACCTCCTGTAGGTTGTACTTATTTTAACTAAAAGGGAGGAGTAATAACAAAAATGTTAGTAAATCACCTTTTCTTTTACTCTCTATCATTAGTTGGTAATATTGTAAGATTCGTAAGAGGCGACAAAATAACAATCTTGTTCTTTAAACATTTATCCTAAAAAGAAATTATATTTAGTATGACAAACTGATGTTATGTCTAATTTACTTTTAAATTTCTACTTCAAATATGAAGCCAAGTAAAAATAAAATTTTTAAAAGTATCTATTTAAATTGGTAAAGAATATATTTTCTTGCAAGCAAGGTAGAGTTGTACATGATAAATTATATGAATGACAGCAGTGTTACAAATTAATATAACGAAAATGGAGAAATATTCAGGAAAAATAAATGACTTAATTCCTTTTGCTAAATATGTCCGCATTCCATTCAACGTTTGTCTCAAATTATAGGCTCCAAGATAAGTCACTAATTCGAGAGAAAATAACCAAGATTCATTAGTAGCTATCATCGGTCGAAATAAAAGAAATAACCAAATCTGTAAGCAGGCGTGACAGAGAGGCGGGGAAAATAGACGCGGGAAATTCTCTTTCTCTTACCCAAACCATAAAGTTGTCTACGTTGACGGGTTAACAGTAGATTTAAAAAGAGAATGTTATTTCAAGAACAGACACACAAATACGCCTACGTAGAAAGAAAAACTACTTTGATAATTGACAGGGATTACTGACCATCAACCCGTGTTGTCTACTCAAGACAGTTAAGCTGTCGCTTTTAATAATGTGTTTTTGTTAAATAAAATGTCCCCCGAAATCCAAAGAGCACGAGGAAATGGTCATTTTTTTTCTCTGTGAAAGAAACTGGAATGAATTCGGATTTAAAGCGCCCTTTACAAATATAACAATGATTCGTTCGCACTTTCCAGGATAGATAAGTTTTACGCATATGTACATGCAGTTAGTTATTTTAGTATATAGTCGTATTTGAGTAGACGTTCCGTTTATTTATTCATTGGTATATTTATTTGTTTTCGCCTACCGGCCTGAATATTCGAGAAAAACATGCGCTTATTAGAGAAAAATATACACTACGCCGGAGCGCTCTATTGGCATTTCTATGGAAAATGGTGAGATGAGGTTTTATTCTTTCATTCCACTAGTTCAGGTATTCTCAACTAGGACCTAGCAAGCTATTTCCACGGAGTTAAATCATCCTCATTTCTTCCATGTTGCAAATCTAAGAAGGGAGTTCCACTCCGTTTTTGCCCTAAAAGTCTTATTTCATGGAACAGACTTCCAAGTGGATGCTTTCCTGAATAAAACAATTTAAAACTCTTCAAGAGTCAATATATCCTCCTTATCTTCATAATTTTCACTTCCTATCAACACCTCTTTCATTCATATCACACACCTTATTCATCATTTTGAATATAACCTTGTACTTCGGGTGGCTCTTTAGACTATTTTTGTGTGAATTTTAGTAGACATAAGTAAACAATAAGCTAGTCAACTTCTGCCTTCGGGCGGAGAGGAACCCATACGAAGCTCTGCCGAAGGGCAGAGTCTCGTCTGGGGTGGGAGACAGCTACCCGACCCTGTTTTTTACGGGGTCTACGGGCTCGGTTTTACCCCGCGTTAATAAAGGCCTTGTGCCACATTCTGGCACGCGGGGAGGTAAGGTAAATACCCTTACTTCGGCACCAGCTATGCAGGTCAAATTATCTGCATCCAGGGAGAGAGGATCACCAGACTATGTCGAAGGGCAAAGACTCTTCTCGGGAAACAGGTACCCGTCTCTTCTCGGGAAACATGCACCCGACACCGTTTTATACGGGGATTTTTTTTGCCGAGCATACGGGTTCGGATGCCCCACATTAAATTTAGCCTTGTGCCACATCTGACCGCGTTGGGTGGTTAGTAGATATCCATGCTTCGGGAATTACTAACTTACTAGCCGATTCCCTGTTTTTCAGTAGTGTATTCTCTTTTACAATAAACCTCTCTTTCTTTCATTTACGCTTGTGTTGTTGTTCCTTTCACTCGAGTACCACCTTTGTTTGTAACCTTCTTGAAGGATACAACAAAAATTGTCTAAGAGGCAAAGATTTCTTTCTATATATTTTTCCCTAGAATTCGTGGGTCAATCTTTATTTTCTTTTTCAATGTGTAGCAAACGAGTCCTGATAAATACGAATTGGACATGGCCAAGCTTAATGCAATGTCACATTTCTGATGACCCTG
The DNA here is from genome assembly GCA_903632075.3 of Acanthosepion pharaonis. Classification (NCBI taxonomy): domain Eukaryota; kingdom Metazoa; phylum Mollusca; class Cephalopoda; order Sepiida; family Sepiidae; genus Acanthosepion; species Acanthosepion pharaonis. Next base: position 689,662 of record CAHIKZ030000175.1, read on the forward strand.
ATGAGAATTAACTTCATTTTCAAAGGATTACGAAATTAACATACTGACCCCTTTTTTATAAAAAAAAAAGGAACAACTTTTTTTAATATATACTAGCAAAAAAAAAAATGACGCCATTATTTACGTAGAGCTCTGCATATGACAGACTTAAGTTTCGTCGCTCTATCAAAAATTAAAATGCTGCTTCCCAGTCATCTGCTGAGGATCAGAGTATAGTAACTGTACACTCTGCCAAAGATCAGAATGCTGCTCTGTCAAAAATGTTACAGTGAAGCGCGTGCACACCTACATCCACATATATAAGTTCTACACACACACACACACACACACACACACACACACACACACACACATATACACATGTGTATATATATATGTATGTATATATACCATACATTTACACCATTAAGGTTCGGTATATATTATTAGGAATAATGTACCCGAAATTCTTAAAGTCGAAGATATTAAAGTAAAAATTTAATCAGAAGGGGTTGTATTAGTTGTGTGGGGGGATATTGTTTTTTGGTAGTTATTAAGTAATAAGGTAAGATATATATTCTTATATAAGTTTGAACTTGGTTCTTTGTCTACATATTATGATAAAATATAGTTTCAAGTTATGCTATATTTATGTATGCCAAACATCAGAGATAGAGCATACTATATTAAAGTGGACACTGAGGTCAACACCAAGCGGTGACAGTCTGTTATGTGCTTAAACGCAATATTCAGACCATCTCATATATATATATATATATATATATATATATATATATATATATATATATATATATATATATATTAGATTGGAAATTATTTCCATTTATATATATTGATAGAGAGGGACAGCGAGATTAGTATCACGTAGCTGAAATGTCTTTACAGTTCGAAGTCCTTTTAATACGCGCGCTCCCAGATTGAAACAAATTTTATTGATAGCTGACTGCCGTACTTTTACTTGATGGTCTTCTAGAATTTCTAATCGTTTTTACACTTGGATTGTCAAATTTAGTGCAAGCATGTTAAATTTCGTTTGAACTGTAATATCATATATAGTGGCAGTATGTGAACCCACATTTCTTTCAAATATAGGACCGTTAACAAACCACACATTGTTTAAAATTTCAAACTTCATCGCTCGATACCTAAAACTGACAGTTGCCATGAAGTTGCATTCTATGTCCATATTATATATATATATATATATATATATATATATATATATATATATATACTAGCAACATGGCCCGCCGTTGTCCGTGCTTGATTCAAAAATCGTACGACTCATACAGCAATCGCTATCACTTGACTTAAAATATTTTTGCCCTTCCTTGCCTTTAAAGGAGTGCCCTTTGCCGTGCTGATGTTGCTACATGCCTTACTTCTTGCCTATCTCACACTGCGAAGTTTTCTAAGCTCTATACTAAACATTAAATCTGTTACGAAAAAAGAACTAAACAAAATGAACACAAAACGATCAGCTTTAAAAAAAGGACTCGTAACTGGAAAAACAGAATGAAAAAAAGGATGTTAACAACAAATACTTTTTCACATTCAACCCAGTTCTGCGGAATCAGAATCAACGTTGAGTTTAAGCAAGCGAATGAGCCAATTGGAGTAAAGTGCCATGCAGATTTAAATTTTTCCCACTTGGAACGAATGCAGCTATCGATTTCTTTTGCATGCTAGCATGCTAGTTAACATTCGTGTCAGTCGGCTCTCACTCTGGCCAGTACAAAATGGCCGCAAACTACAGGAAAACTGCCGTAGAAGCATGAAAAAAATCGATTATTTTCACTGTCGATGGGAGTTGGGAAATGCAAAGTCAGTCTTGGCCTTCCTGCTAACTTGGGGCATGTGCATGTAAATTTTGGTGCAAATCCGTCGAAAATTGCGGCCGTGCATTCGTTACACACACACACACACACACATCATGCCTTTTATAGATAGAGATATAATAGGCCATTTAATATAATTTGAAGAATAAAAGCAACAAAAGGATATCAATATTGTCAATAAAATATCTATTTATTATATATATTAATCTTTTGACGTAATTGAAGCACGAAGAGATAGATTTTAATGTCGGAATTTTTTGAGCACGCTTGTGTTCTTTTTCAACAATACGAGGAATAAACAAAGATGTGGGACTTTACTCTCCCGAGGAATGCTGTTGATTAGAGGTCTCCCAGTGGAAATTATACTCCCTGAGTAAACTTAAATCCCTGTTTGAATTTATTTTGAAAATAAATTTCAACACCTATCGGCGTCTTTCTTCTCGGCTGTTCAATAAAAGAACGCATCAGATGTCATCGACATTATGAAATGGTTGGCTGAAGTGTACAACGACAGATAAATTGTTTTAATTGTGCCTGATGTTCTTTTTTTTTTTTTTTTTTTTGGTTATTGAACTGAAGACAGAATTCTATTCCAGTTTCTCCAAAATAATTTTCTTTTTTGCATTTGTGGCAGAAAAGCAAATATATCAGATTTGAACTGTCACAATTCAGAGCATAAAATGGTTTTTTTATGAATATTTTCCTTTGTTTGATCGAGTTTTAAATACTGGAAATCTTTTGTTAAGATATGGGAAAGCTTATGAATGTTGTAATTAAAATAAAAAGACATGGGAATTCTGGAATTGTTCTTTTTTGCTTCCTACGTTAAAAGATAATTTCTTTTTTGTTTGGAAGCCTGAGTAATTGATTTTTTTTTTTTTTTTTTTGTAGTTTTAAGTCGGTAATTTCTATTGAGAAAGTAATTGAATTGTCGTCCTATTTTTTTTTTCTTTGTAATCCTCATTTTTTGAACAGATGCATTTTATGCGTAAATATTAACT
>CAHIKZ030000175.1:697500-707500 GCA_903632075.3 Acanthosepion pharaonis
ATTACAGAATAGTTTATTTTAATGAGAAAATAAGAAGAATAAACAGGGAAGATCTGTTGTAATCCGAAAAATGCTATTAGAAATGAGTTATATATATATATACAGTACATATATTTTCGTTGTCCTCTTATTACTGAGAGAAAAAACAAGAACAAAATCTATTCCATACCTGAGGATGTCTGTATGAACAGACGAAAGCTTGTAAAAATAATAAGAACTCAGGCAGCAGGAATTTATAAAAACAAGGATCTTTTCATTCAAAAACAGATTCGGGGTTTTTGTATATTATTTGAATTGTTCGCGACGATGGATTTCTCGCCAATTAAATCATTAACCTTTGTGTTTGTTTTTGTATGAATAATTCATGAATTTGTAAATTGATTGCACCTTTATATATATATATATATATATATATATATATATGCGCCTGCCGTAGAACGATTATGAACAAACTTTTTCACAAGGTTTCAGACCAGTTTGCTCATAATCGCGCTACGGCAAGCTTTTTTATATATATATATATATATATATATATATATATATAGAAGCGCCTACCGTAGCGCGATTATGGTCTGGAAAACTTGTGCATCAATTTCGATCCTAATTTGTACAATATTATTGTAATCGTGTGCATGAGAAGCGTTATGGTTAGTAAGCTATCGGACTACATCATTGTCCATGTATTATATTCGATCCTCACATGGTGCTCCAGTTTTGTTGCCTTATGCCAAAATAAAATATACTTAGTACCTAGCACTAATAACTCAATGTGGGGGCGTTCAGTATCTCCAGAAACGAACTAATAACGTTTTATCATCACCGAGAGCAGACACTGAATTTTCTCTCGTCAAGAGAATCAACGGTAATATTCTCAATGAAGTTCTTTTCTTTGAACTCCTACCAGAACTCCACAGACCTCAAGTAGAACTCATTTATACGAATCATCGCTAAAGATGTAGAAAAGAATTGAAAGAGTAAAAATTAATTCATCACAAATTATTTATCATCTCACTCCATAGATGTGTAACCGTTTGGTATTATGTGTAGGTACCGTAATGGATAATTATTAATTCTCGTTTGATTCGTTATATCTACGATCGAGAATCCTGTGACCCATCTAAGTAGCCGCAGAAGTGGTGTTTATTGGGAAAGATAACCTGATGGAGCCCGACCCTCTCCAGGTCGGTTTTGAATTCAAAGTTTTCTTCTTGTAGCCCGGTTGCCACCCAAGGCTATAAACCAGTCTGATGTACTATTTATCCATAGCTGGGGGGGGGGGAAGAAGAGGATTCATAACTTTCCCAAAAGTATTAGCACTTAAGTGAATGGATCCGAATGGAATTTGAACTCGGCTCTCCGATTCCTCAATTGACAATCCACTATTCCACTGTGTCTCCCTTCGTTATATTCACTTACGAGCAAATACCCTTGAGAAAGCTATGAATCAACGTCTTTTACCCCTAGTTATGGGTTAATTAGTAAGGCTTGTATCACTAAATCATTATTGTTTGTAAAAAAAAATCTTACAATTTAAAAATAGTTTTTGGCTTTAAATAACCTGCAATGGGTTGATAAGCCGTAAAAAACGAATCATTCAATCAAACAGGGGGTTTAATACGAGGGAGAAATGAAGATTACGAAGTTAGGGAGGATTTTTACTTACGTCCATTCAATAGAAGCCCCAAGAGCCTGTCAAGGTGGAGGTTTACTGAATGAGGTAACTGAACGAAGTTCTGAACTTAGTTCCACCAGTTCAGATCTTCACAGCTAAGACCCGCCGTACCACGCAGACGGGATCGAATTATCCTCATTCTCGTTCGTATTCGGAGAGATTCTTTTCAAGAACAGTTACTTTATGGAAAAGACTTCGAGTGAATGCTTCCCCGATCACCACGATCTTAACCACTTTGTCTAAGCTCAACTGTTATCTATCCTACATATCCTCATATGTACTGACTGCCCACTCTTAAGTCCAAACACGAATCTCACTCAGTAACACTATATCTTGAGTAGCTCTTGGGTCTTGTATCGAGTAAAAAATTAGTAAAGATGTATATATCTGTGTGTGTGTGTGTGTGTGTGTGTGTGAGCGCACGCGCGTATCATAGTAATGCTACAAACCCAACCGGAAATGCTGATGATCAAGCCTATCAATATAGGGAATGGGGCGATTGCTATTGGAGAACCCACCTTTGTCTGGTCATAACTTTCTCATTTTTGATTCAGACGTATCAAGATCATTAAGAATTTTTAATCTGACACGGGCACTAAAAGGCGTTCTCCGTTCGTGTCACTAGCTGCCAAGAACAACGGCGGTGATAACCGTGAAAGTCACCAGATTAGCAAGAGGAATGGCAGGCGCTTCTCTACGGATCCCGTGAAGGTCGCCACTGTGGTGCACACCATATTGACGATGTCTTCAATTGTCTTTCGGAATTGTGATCAATGAGAGCCATCTCACGGTGCTCCACTTCTGAAAGACCTCAAGGTCAGTGATGCATCCGACATTGAGAGGTACTGGACACGGCGATCAAGTCGTGAATTGGGGGATGACCCAGAGAGAGGGCTGGACTAAGAAAAACTAAAAAAAAAAAAAAAAGCTTTCTGATAATTTTCACGATCATATCACCCGCATCAGCTCTTCGGATTTGAATCCCCTGAACGATTTGTTAAAGGCCGTCGTCGTAAACGTGTTGGCTAGCATGAAAGAGAACCGTCCTGATCAGACATGCATTACTTTCCGAATTCCACCAACGATGTCCTTGAACCTGACCGCCTTTTTACTGAATAGATATTTTCTGTTTTTCTAAAGTGAATATTTATACAATATGTTTTGAATATATACTAATTTATCTCTCTGTCTCTCTCTTCCCCTCATCCCCCACTCTCTATTTTTTTAATCATTTAGCCTCAGGCAACGGGTAATGCCACTAGAACGCAGGGGGTTATAGGAAGCGAAATAGAATGAGAAAAATGAGAATAGAGAATTAATGCGCTTAATTTCATAACATCTAGGTACTTGTTGTGGTGTCCTCCTTCATAAGAGTCTATGTTAGACTCTTCCGCCTACTAAAAGATTAGTAGGAGAGAAAGCTTTAGGATCTGTGAATAGATTGAGCGCTAGTTCATTCGATACACTCTCACTAATCGGGTAACACTCTTCTGGTGTACTTACTGTTTAATATCCAATATATCTGCAAACCTGATTTTTGTTATTACTTAACCATTTACTTGGTCACAACAGTACCATAAGGGAAAGTTCATCAGAACAAAAATCATGAAAGTATTTATAGAAAAGGCAAAGGGAAGCTACATTACAGCGGCGAGAAAGAGACTGAAGCGGAGATGTCAGGTTAGAACCAATAACATTGCAGATTCTCCTAAAGGATTTTATGAAGAATATCTAAATATATAGCAGGAGCACCATACCAAATGCGGTAGCAATATTCAAAGCAAGGACGAATAGTAGACTTATAAATATATAAGGTAGAATTATTTACTAAGCGTAGCTTAGATGTGGCAGAAGACTGAAAATATGGAGCAACCAGTGAGAATCGAACTCACTACTCAATCGTAGTTGATCTAGCGACACAAGCTTGCTAACCGTTACACCACGTCGAAGTGTCCAAATGTTTTTCTAAGTTAAGCAGTGGCACAAGACCGAAAGTGTGGAGCAACCTGTGAGGATCGAACATCAAACCCTTTGAATCAAATTGATTTATGATGTCTAATCTTTCAGTCGTTTCCGCTTAAATAAATATTAAAATCTGTTGAACGTAAAAGGTACATAAAAACACATTTCATCGCTTGTCGGAGTTAACTTCTCCTTTAGTTCTTTAACCCTTTCACCAGAGATATTGTCGGAGTTAACTTCTCCTTTAGTTTGTAATCCTTTCACCAGGGGTCTTTCTTACCTGACTATAAATAGTCGCTGACCCTTCGCCTCTTTCTCTTTTTTCCTCAGGCCTTTGCGCCGACACCTGGAGGTAAATCTCTCTTTTTCCTCAGGCTTTCAACCTTACCATCTCGAAGATGTGAACGCTCACAGAGAGATAGCGTTTCCCAAAATGCTGGGAACACGCTAAGCACAAACACACACAAACGCACAAATAATATTAACACACACACTTTGTCCTTTTGTAACTGTTTCTATGTAACCTGTTATTAATATATATATTTGTATACATATATTATCGGTCTTGTGTTTTTTTTGTTTTCTTTGCATTCTTTGGACTTAATTAATAGTCCAACCTTTTCATGTAGTTGGACCAACTAGCAGGAAAATCTGAACCCACATGTGTTTCTTCTACGTCTACTCAACAACATCACAGCCACGGTCCACTACACGCTCTTTTATTACTTTGCTTATGTCTATAGTCACAATCAAAATACTGAAACACTTGCGACTTTTTAACATAATACTTATAGTGCACTGGTTGATAAACATATTTAATTAATATAGATGTAATATTAAAGTTAGCTTATTGTTAAATATTTTGTTAAAAACTTAGTTACATATTGGAATATTTTGATACCATTGTATAAAATGGAACGCCTTCAAAATATTTAAATACTTCTTAAATTGTTTTATTTATACCAAATATTTAAATTTAATTTAATCGAAAATTCCTTTATGTCTTTTCTTATGTAATGACTGGACATACAAACTTCAACTTACCAACCAACACCCAGAGAGATCACATCGCAGACTTGCGGGACTGTCAAACATAAATCTATCATATTCTTGGGTTTTCATTTTTAAACGTCAGTTTTGACAACATAAAATTTTAAGTGTATTCACGCTATGAGAAAAATGAACTTAAATACTGCTTCCGGAAAAAAAGACTTTAACCAACTTTTTAATGTCGGTGAGTACATTATTTGACTAACTGACAAACAACACACAACACAGAGTTGTTATTTCCGGTACCGTTTATTTATTATTATTTTTCACTATGGCTGAGTCTCAATTATGTTTAAGGGGAGGATCGTATTTTACCATCGTACCCAAATAAATTTAGAAATCGAAAAGACTGTCGTAGGTACGGCCTACAGCAAAATAAAAAAATTACATTGGACCAATCTACACTAGAATTAAAAAGACTGGCATACGTCTGGTCTATACTAGCAGCAAATAGACTAACATTGGTTCGGTCTAAGTAGAATAAAAGCAAGCATAAAGGTGCGACCTACATTAGAAATTTAAAATACTGATACAGCTCTATATACCCTAATATAAAACAGCCTGAGATATGTACGGTCTACACTTGAATGAAAAAGACTGACATAGGTCCGGTCTACACTAGAATAAAGAAAACTGTCGTAGGTCCGGTCTACGCTAGAATAAAGAAAACTGTCAAATCACAGTGCTGATAACAAATATTGCGCCAGTTTGTTTACATTAAGCAGATCAGTACAAAAATTTCAGTGATTGCGCAGTTCAGTGTTGCCAATTTTGTGTGAAAATTTTCTGGGAAATGATTGGACGGTTTTTGAAATATTAGGAAAAAAGTTATCTCGATAATAATTTGGCACGCAGTGTAGTATGCAAAAGGTGGGGAATTACAGGGAATGGAAGAGAAAAAGAAAACTGAGAATAGGGAAGTTTGAGAAAAAGACAAAAAATGAACGGGATTCAAGAACACAGAAAATGGCGATTGACGTTGCATTTAAATTTTTGAAGAATGTAGTTGTCAGGGAATCAAGAAAAGGAAAGTGAGTTCCACAGGTGGAAAGTGCGAGAAAAGAAACTGTTGGAGTAGAAGTGTTAGTTGCATTTAGATATTTCAACAATAAAAGGGTGGGACCTAGATGCCAATCTTCTATCACGGTGACTTGTGATTAGTACGCTGGTCATGTAAGTTATGTCTTTTTGCCTACCATTTCTCTCTATCTCTTTCCCCTCTCTCTCTACCTTCCTTTTTTACCCTCTCTATTTCTCTCTCTCCACCCCTCTCTCTCTCTCTCTCTATAGCTCTCTCTCTATATATATAGCTCTCTCTCTCTTCCTTTCTATTTCTCTTCTTCTTCCCGCTTCATGAGAATTGCTTTTCTCTCAAATTAGTGTAATATTTTTGTACTCTCTTTCTCCGCTTTTATCAACTTTCCATTCTATTAAATTACATTTCTTCTCTTTATTTCCCATTATTCTCTTTTAGTCTCATTGTTCCTCTGACTTTCTCTTTCTCTCTCTCTCTCTCTCGCTCTCTCTCTCTCTATTTCTATTTCTCTTTTTCTCGGTGCCCTGCTACCAGATGATTTTTCTTTCATCTAAAACACTATTTTCCTCTTCATTCTTTTTTTTCTCTTTTTACACTCTTTTTCATTTTCTTTTTTTCATCATTTATCACTTCTTATTCCTGATTTACACTTTTTTTTTTCATCAAAACCATCATTTTTCATTTCGGGTCTATTTTCTATTTTCTCTCCCTATCTCTCTCTATTTCTCCTCCTCTCTCTATCTGTCATTATCTGTCTGTATTACTGTCATTTCTTCTTCTTCTTCTTCCTCTTCTTCCCTTCTTTTTCCGCTCTCTTCTTTCTCTTCTTCCTCTTCTTCTTCAAGTTTTTTGCCATTCTTTGGGGTCTCCTTAATATCTTCGCTCATTTCTATTCTTTTTGGCTACTCATGCTCATCCACTTCGTATTCCTTTGATAAACAGGAAGTTCCAGCTTCTTAGATCTGTTACTTTGTGGAACAGACTCTCGAGTGGATGCTTTCTCAGACACTACAATTTTAATTTTTCAGGTGTAGGGTAAAATTTTATCTATCTTATTCAGTAACCCTCTACCTTGAGTGGTTCTTAGCCCTTGTTTGGGTAAACAAGTATATACAAACCTACTCTTTGTTTTACGCAGCATTCTCTATCTCTCTATCTATCTTTCTCTTCATCTCCCTCTCTACCTCTCTATCTCTTTCTCTATCTCTATCTCTCTCTCCACCTGCCTCTCTACCTCTATCTTTCTCTCTCTCTCTCTCTCTCTCTCTATCACTCTCTCTTTCTCTCTCTCTCTATCTCTCTCTACTTCTGCGTTTTGTTTTTCTGAACTTCCCGATTTCATTTCCAAAACGCACGGTCTGCCACTAGCCAAGTGGTGACGGTGGCTTATTGTAAACCTGCATTTTCAATCAAATACACTCAACCTGCCACAACCACTTAAACAAATCAATTTAATAGGAATATATTGTGGACATTACCACGACAAAAATATACTAACCGTGGGTGGCACAGTCTATAAAATAACTAGCGAAATCTTACATAGTTTTTTTTAATATATAAAAGGTTGCGTTGGGTATTTGGAAGTAGTGTAATGGTTAACAAGCATGTCTCGCTTGATCAATGACGACTAAATTGTGAGTTGGGTACTCCACACTTTCGGCCCTATGCCACATCTAATCTGCACTTAATAAATCGCTATAAAAGGTTACGCTGAAAAGTTCTCAAGCCCAAAATGTCAGAACAAGAACTTTTCAGCACCCCCTTCACGTAGATGTCGCTCCCAATATCTACAACCACTGTATTATTTATTTCCCTTTTTTGTTTTAGTATTTCTCTCTTTACAAAAACGAAAACCTATTTATATTATCTTCTATTCATGTATGAGTTCGGCCCTCTCTTGGAGCCCCCATACTTTCGGCCTTGTGCCACATCTAAGCTACGCTTATAAAATCATCATCCTCTATTCAAGTATTTTTGAGAAAGTTGCATTTATGTCTATATTTTTGAGTTGAGGTGTTGTTTACATTATTTACATTGTTCGGACTGTTGTCCTCATCTTTATTGTCATGTTGACGATATTTCTTCGGCTGTTGTACGGTCCGGCCTTCTTCAGGACCTGACTTTATATCTGAGATGAGGTATTTTAATTATTTATATTATTTACCTTGTTCGGACTGTTGTCCTCATCTTTATTGTCATGTTCACAGTAAAGATGGGGAAAACAGAACAAGCAATGTAAATAATGTAAATAAAATTGCATTTCGTTCAGTACACATGCAAAAACTAGTTTCTCTTTATTTATCTCTCTAGCTATCGTTGTTCTCCACAGCTTCCTGTCTTTTGTCACTCTGAGCAATAATTACTTCCTATTCGTCTTTGTGGTACTTGTTTCTCCATTCTTTTTCTATATGCCCTGTCTCTTCAGGATGTGAGCGATCATGGCTCATCACATCTTCCTATCCTTTGTAGCTCTTCGGAAGATTTATCTTTCCGCTCGTCCCCCTGATCCACATTCTGCCATTCATTTACACAAGCTCATTAGGTAAGCCAGTCTCTTTTCTCTGTCTCTTTTGCTTTCAGTGGATCGAGTGGAGTGTCAAATTCTCTAAGCCCTCTTTTCTGATTATATGTTATAGAAATTTCAACTGTCTTTTACTCAATTTTTTTTTCGAATAGTTTACTCTCTGCATCTGTTGCCTTCGATGTGTCCCGTGAGTGTTAAATTCCGGCAGCTACTTTCCTCATTTTGTGTGCAAAGATTTTCAGTTGTTTCTTTCTGATTGTTTGAAGCAGTTTTCTTTGTATTTCCTGTCTTCTGTAGAAATCATGTGTCACATGCTCTGTCCATGATATTCTTGAAATTCGTTGACAGAACCATATCTTTTCATCACTTTTTTTTATCTGTTAGGAAATTCTCCGGCATTCACTGCTATAAAAGAGGATAGATTAGCAAATGTTTCTCTTATTTTTTAATAACTTCACACATGAACAACATTCTGAAAAGTACATTTCACTATTGTTATGTGTCTTCGATTAAGACTTCTTTTCCAAAGTTTTCTTTAGACAAAAAAATATTTCTTAACATAATCTCTCACCTTTACAATGCACTTAATCCAATGATACTTCATTAATCAAATAGCTAGAGCATTATACAGTGGACAATTCAGATCAAAAATGTGGTTCCGTGCTTATTGGTCCTCTCTTGAGTGTGTGTGTGGGGGGTATAACTTTTGATAATTTTATGAGGAAAACGTGGCTTAATATCGAGGGTAGAGAGTTTTTAAATATAAACAGTGTGGACATAGAAATCAACACTGCGTGATGACTGTCAATTTCACATTTCAGATGTTAACTGAATATATGGCCCGATGATCGCTTAAGGCGTGAAAATGACAGTCGCCATACAGTGCTGATTTCTATGTCCATGTTGTTTATATGCATCTCTCTCTCTCTCTCTCTCTCTCTCTCTCTCTCTCTCTCTCTTATGTAGATACTGTGGCAGGAAGTCCCCAAACAGCCGTCCTCATGTTTTGAATTCAGAATTATCCTTCTCCTACATTAGTTGCCAACCAAGACTAAAGATCTTAGTTTATCCTCTTATTTAGCCCCCAACTTGGAGAATATGTAAAAGTTTCTGTTTGTAATTTACCCCTGAAGATGATCTTAGAAAAGATCAAAAAAACAATTACGGCACCTTCCTTGATGAATTTCATCTGATCCTCGAGAAACAGACTAGACAAATTGAAAGAATCAGTATAAAATTTTACACAAAAAAATCTTGAAATTCTAAAGAGTAAATTTATTCAATAAAATCACCATTGGCCTCAACCACGGCCTCCAGAGGACTTCGGGATCTCCTACAACTGTTCTGGACAGTCTCCGTGTTTAAATTGGTGAATGCTGCCATAATCCTTGCCTTCAGTTCATCTTTGATGTCACAAGGTGTTTTGTTGGCCTCTCGCTCAACTGCACCACCCCACACATAACAAGAAGAAGAAAAAAAAAGAAACCTTTTTCTCGTAAAAAAAGAGCTTGTATTTTGCTTTTAAATTTCTCCGGATCTCCGATTTCTCATTCAAAGCCTCTATCTCAATAGAAGCATTCATAAGATAATGAGCAGAGTTAATTAACGATAGATAGATAGATTGATAGATAGATAGATAGATAGATAGATAGATAGATAGATAGATAGATAGATAGATAGATACCTCCATTTTTACATTTTAATTAGATTTAATTTTTTAAATTGTGTATTAGTTTATGTCAGTTAGGTGACATTG
>CAHIKZ030000175.1:712500-715000 GCA_903632075.3 Acanthosepion pharaonis
ACACGAAAACAGAAGTCGTTTCTGCTTACACTATTCTACTAATGTCTCTTGTTCACAATTCATCCTAAGAAATGAAATAATGGGAGATTTTTAAAATCATCACGATGTAAAGAAGGCTAGTCAATATAAACATTTTTGACACAAAATATCCAAGCCATGCATGAGTTGCATATATCGGCACTTCGCCTCTAATATATAGTGGTTTTCCAAGAGTATCTTAGATGTGGCACAAGGCACATATATATATATATATATATATATATATATATATATATATATATATATATATATTTGAAAGCTGACCATTTAATGATTTCGTGTGCTACTGGACATAGGAATTATATCAAAAGATGGTGGAAACTATTTTTCAGGTAACTTCAAATTTCGCCAAAAGGAAACTGCTCTTATTCAACCACCATAGAGAAACTTTCCTGTCTGCCATCAGCATGGCTGACCCCTGGAGAATAACACTCAGCACCATCTTGGTTTCACGTTTTCAAATGACTTGAAGTGAAATGTCTACGTCGAATTAATAACTGCATCAAGTGCAAAGAAATTTGGGGGTCACTGTGTCGTGCCAGAAACTTTGTCGTCAGTGTCCATCTTGCACATTTAAAAATCTACCATTCGTCAGTGCACTGAATATTGTTGGCATATTTGGCCTGGTGCTCCCGTCATTCATCTCGAGGTTCTTGACAAAATCCAAAGAAGGATCTGCAATGTAAAAGATCTTGACTTGGCATCTTCACTTCAGTCAAATTCTCACCGACGTGATGTGTCTTCTCTATATCTGTTCTACAAATATTTTAATGACTACTGCTTTAAGGATCTTTTATCTATGCCATGACTACGTGAAATTTAAGCGTACTACTAGATTGCCATCTGGGTCCTACCCTTTTACTGTTGAAGTATTTAAATGTAAACGCCACTTCTACTCCAACAGTTCATTTTTATTTGCATCCCTGATAAATACAATCTTCAAAAATTTAAATGCAACGTCAATCGCCATCTTCTATCTTCTTTAACCCCGTTAAGCTTTTATACTTTCCTCCCCCACCCTCTATACCACGTCTTTTCTCTCTCTGTGTCCCCCTGCGTATTCCCACTTTGCTTGGAGTGAAATGATTAATATATATATATATATATATATATATATATATATTGAACAATAAAAAAAATATTAAAAAATTAAAATTTTCAGACACACTGGGTTGTAGATTAATATTCTTTCGTTTTTGTTTTTTTTTATTATTATTATTTCATTTAGATTCCTCGACGAGTTTCGGCCCAAAAATGGCCATCGTCGGGAGGAGAAATATTTCTGCTTACTGGTAGCAGTAAACTACAGAAATGAATGTCTTGATAGAGAAAATGAACTTTTGTCTGTAGTTTTCATTTGTTTTTTTTATTTTTTTATCTTTTTAACATGAATCTTTTAACATTCCTTGTGTTGGTCAAACAGTCTCTTTTAAGTTGTGTGTGTGTTATTTGGTTCTTATGGAGTGAGTGAGTATGATATGTGTAAGCGTGTGTATTACTGTGGGTGTGTGTTATCATTTGGCTCATTAGAGAGTGAGTGAGTATGATGTGTGTAAGTGTGTATATTCGTGTGGGTGTGTGTATAAGTGTGAGGCCTCCACACCTCCGTAAGCATGTCTGTCTTGTGTGGGTGAGAAATGTGGGTAGGTTTTGATTTGTTGAGTTATATATTAGTACTATCTATATTGTTAAAATATGAATAAATATACTCTTAAGGTGTGCTATATTTATGGGATGAAGTGCTCAATATCAGAGATAGAGCGTGTGTAAATATAAAAGTAAACATTGAAGTCAACACTTAGAGGCGACAGGCTGTTTTATGCGAGATGCAATCGTCAGGCCATGTAATATATATATATATATATATATATATATATATATATATATATATATAAATCCAGACGACACGCTTTTAACGGATGTTAGATTTCATTGAAAAATACATCCCTACCCACTACCAAAACGTAGCAATAACTGATACATTAACATATAGACATAATGAACACCCCTTGTGTAGTAAAATGGATTTATCTGTAACCTTGGAAACATGAATTATGTTTTAGCTGTGTATTTAAAACCCAGTAATTTTAAAAGTTACTCCAAAATTCGCTTGAGGATAAAATGGAACTAATGTCTTTAATTTAATTACAAAATTAAATTCAGGGCTTTTAGCTTCCATTTTTGAAACATGGTTAGAACTGTGTAGCGAAAAAAAACATATTTTAAAATCAATTAATTTATAATATATATATATATATATATATATATATATATATATATATAACGGCCACAATGTTGTGTGTATTTCAATCTTCACACTGTCCATATCTGCAAAAAGCTATCTCTCTTTCTCTTTCTTTTTTTCTTCCCCTCACTCTCTCGTGTTCTCTCTCTCTCGCTTTCTTTAACTCGCTTCCTCTCTTTCACTCTCTCTTTCTCTCACTCTCTCGCTTTCTCTTTC
>CAHIKZ030000175.1:725000-917500 GCA_903632075.3 Acanthosepion pharaonis
TCACCTACCAAGTTTAAGCTGGATGAAAAAGAAAAAATAAATTTTTCATCGAAACAATGGTCTTGTATTTTAACGAATCCATTTTCACTTAGTCATAGTGAAGTTCCCATTTCCTGCTAAAAAAAACAGAATAACCATAAAATATCTACACTCTGCTCCAATAGTTGAAAGTTTAGCTTTTTTCGACGCCATTCTCAGCGTTCCATTTTATCCAAATGTAACATTACTGTTTACGCCCTAAAAGTCCAAATTGTTTTCTTTCAACTAATCAAATAAATGTATTCCAATAATCATTCAACTGATAAAAAATATTTAGCCAATGTGATTTCTGGTGGCGCCATTTATCTGTCTGTATACTCTTTAGGTTCGATTTCGGGCTAATTGAAAAATCCCTTATGATTTTAGTCACTCCTCGTGTTAAAATCTTTGCTTTCTATTTACGAAAGATGGATAAAACAGTTGAATGGTTTATTTTCTCATGGCTCTACTTGGATTAATAAAATTCCATAAATTTCTTTTACAGGTCCTTGGAGTGCTCTTTTGTTTTCGACATGATCTCAAAATTGAATGAGTGTTTAATTTCTAACTTAAATCAATATAGGCCATCTAAGTTGATTGCAACGAGAATTTGGTGTAGAATGATGTCTCAATGTTCGCTGTTGTTTAATCGATTTTGATACCAATTTTTTTTTCAAAACGAGTCGAATTCTGATGAAAGTTACCGCTATTAATTGTGGAAATAAAATAACAATTCTCTGCATTCTATTCATTAACTCTTTTTTTTATATACTGCTTATTGCATTCATAAATCTTAATAAATAAAATACCGTATGGCTTATCAGAAATAGATAAAGCAAAATAATCTTTTAGTCGAATACTTTTCCGTACCTCCATGCATATATATATATATATATATATATATATATATGTGTGTGTGTGTGTGTGTGTGTGCGCGCGTGTGTGTGCGTGTGTGTATGTATGTCTGTGTGTGTGTCTGTGTGTGAATATAGACGCGGGCATCAGGTCATGTCGGCACTTGGTGTTGATCGATGACCTCGACGTACACTTTTATATTTGCACACACTCTATCCCTGATATTGAACACTTTAACTCATAAATATAAGATACCTTAAATATATAATTTTATCATATATATATATATATATATATATATATATATATATATATATATATATATATATATATATATATATATATATATATATATATATATGTATTAGGGGGTGCCTTTCATTTCTCTCTTTCTTTAAAAATATTTAAAGTATATTTCTATAACCTTCTAAATTCTTTAACCCGCATGTCCCTGTTTAAAACTTTCCTCTTTTTTTTCATTTTTTTCTCTTTCTCCTTCTTTTTCTCTTTCTCCTTCTTTTTCTCTTTCTCCTTCTTTTTCTCTTTCTCCTTCTTTTTCTCTTTCTCCTTCTTTTTCTAGTTATCTGGGTGTATGTGCATTATTCATCTTAGCCTCATTATTTCTTCTTTCTTTCTCGCTCGCTTTTACTTCTTTTACTTTATCTTCCCCCATCACCACTCTTTTTTTCCTATTACCAATCCTTCCATACACCTACATACACAGAGTCAGTAGACGCGCACCCACATGTCTGTACCTGTGGACCAAAGTAGATGTTGTAATGTGAGCCTGTACAGGCATACTTAAGTTTGCACATGCGCATGCGTGCAGAGCAATGTTTCCATCTTGTCAGAACAGATCACGCAAGCGATTTGTTTATGGCGGAAATCAAAATGCAATCGTTTTTTTTTTCTTTTATTTGTGGGGGTGTTTTTACTGCTTTGTTTGTTTTGTCTTGTTTTGCTATATTCTTTTTTGTTGTTTTTATGTAAATATCTCTTTGCTTCTTGGAATATTTCTGCCATTTTCTTTTATGTTTTCCAATCATCTGCTTTTCTCAAATGAATTTTTTCAAATTTTTTTCTTCACATCTATTGTTACTGCCAACAGTATTGTCATATTTTTCATCGGACTATCCAAGCCTGACATGAACTCTTAAGATATGAAAGACATTGTTCATCACTACAGTATAATCATGACGGGAAGCTCTGTTTAAAATAGAACAGAACTCATGACAATAAAGCCTTTTGGATATGGCATAGTTCCGTTTTTACAGATCAATGTGAAGGTTTTAAGAGGAATCTCGAATATTATAACCGAAGTAATGTTCGACAAAGTAATATACCGAATAGTAAACATGCAGATAGATCGTTACAAAATTACTGGTTGTGAGAAATATAAATAAAAAATTAGATGAACTATTGCTGAAAGAGAAATATAAGAAAACTTTCTCAAAGAGCGGATATGAGTGAGAATTTCTCCAGAGGTTTCTTTTTTGTCTCCGATCTGCAGTACTTACAAACGACAGCACAATAAGGATCTGAGAGTTACATTAAAAAGCAACTTAATTAAAATGACAGAAATACTTATTCTTCTATGTTCTTTGTAGGTTTTAATAAATGTTGTGTTTTTACCGTCTCTCACAAACTCTGCTCCGCTATACATTCACTCAAGCTTGCCAGATAGGCTGTGCGTTATACTCCTTTGTCTCTCTTACCTTTGTCGGAGTTATCTCCTCCTTAATTTCCAAATTGTTCACTAGGATACGCTCTCCCTACACTATAAATACTGGGCGATTTCTTGCCTCGTCCTCTTTTTCATTTCTTCATTTTCAGCGAACACATCTATAATGTAAGCTCTCGCAGAAGATTGCGTTTTCCCATTTGTGGGAGACGTCATGGACATTATACACTCATACACGTACGTACAAACATTCATCAAAATACAAACTCTTTAACAACTCAAATGTTAATGTCAATGTCCATTGTAAATTGTGTTGTTTAATACATATACTTGTTTATATATATATATATATATATATATATATATATATATATATATATATATATATATATATTATGAAATGGACAAATTCCGAATTATTTAAGACATTTTTTATGTTTATACGTTCTTTTTATATATACAAATATTTAAGTAAATGCCCTGTTTATAATAAACAGTATTAACAACATTTACTGGCCTGAATGTCCGAGAAATTTTCATAGAAAATATGTGTCCTCCGACAGGAATCGAACCTGTATCATATACGGAACCGTTATATAGCCTGACGTGCCTTAACCGATTGGGCCACAGAGGAGCGTTCGACTTTACTGTTTTTAAACACAATTCGCCATGATTTTCTCTCATTCATTCATTTGGAAATCTGAAAGCGGATAAGAATAGTGAAAAAAGTCTAAAAGTTCATGAAGAGATAGTAAAAGGCTGTTAGAAACCAAAAAGAGACTTATAAACTGCTATGTAATATTTAATAACTTATATAGCAGTGAATGTACTGCAATCTCCTCACAGATGAAGACGAGACTTTGAAGTGTCAGAGTTTGAATCCGACCGACTAATTTTAAGAATACCATGGACAAAGACAATGGCGGTGATAAAGATGCAAGAATTAGAGCATTAATTGGTAGGAAATTGTGGACAACCATGACCACCAACGTTCTGAAGGAACACAACATTTAGAAGATCATTTATAAGCTATGTTCTTTCAAGTCGTGGGAGATTGTGGCTCTCCACAAGTTCCTGTTTTTATTGCTTTAAATCTTACACCTTTATCATCGCTTTTGTCTTTGTTATTTTCTATCAAACTCATTAAGTAGGCTGTTCATCCTTGCTGCCATTGCTTTCAGCATACACTGTGAGTGTCAAATTCTTCTTGTCTCCTTATCGACTAATATTAAGAATACCATGGACAGAGCAACTGAATAATGAGGAAGTCGTAGGAAAATTAGAACAGGGAAACTTATACTTAGACTTAGAGAGAAATTTCTAGTACACATAATGAAGTTAGTGAGCCTTGATAATTTAATAATCACACAGGGCCAATTCAGTGCAAAACGAGCAGAAGCAACCAGCAAATAACCGATAAGTTTATGTGAATGAAGAGCAAAACAGGGGCAAAGACGGATAAATGCAAAGTTCTACGGGTCCCTTCAAGATGTGGGCGATCATATCTCCATAATTTCCTGACCTTTGTCGTGCTTAGTAAATTTTATCTTTTTGCTATATCTGCTAATCCCTGTTCCCTCTGGATGCAAATTTACTTAGAGAAATTATCGGTTAAATTATTATTTTACAAATTTTCAGTTAGGTTTTTTTTCCCACTAAAATTTTTCGAAGGTAAATTTCTACTTTTGTGTACCAGGTCTCTTCAGGTGGTGCGCGGTCATGGCTTTTGTCAACTTTCGGACTTTTATTGCTCTAAAAGGCAAAGTTACTTAGCGCAATAAAAAAACGGGAAGTTTTCGAAAGCCATGATCGCTCAAGTCCTGAGGAAACATGTTACATCAAAGAAGAAACTTCACTTCAAATATATGTTAGTGGAAAACAAAACTAACCAAAAATAAAATAAAAATTAACCGAAAAATATCAGGAAAAACCGTACGTAAAGTAATGAGAGGAGCATGAGGCTTAAAATATTGTCAATATTTATTTCACGTCAGTAAATAGTAATTATAATGATAATATTAGCCGTTTCCCTATAAGGAAACATTTGGCATTTAATGACCAAGTAGCCAGTATTGCTTTCGTTGAAATTTATAAAATCTTTCTCTTAAAGGATTTTTCAAGAAAATAGGTTTCTCAAGTTCAGTAGCTGTTATTGCTCTTTTCCGTATTTATGGGGGGTTTCCTTCCTAACCTTTTATTTAAAGTGCTTTGGAAAGTCAACATCTTGATTATATTATTATTTTCTCTTCGAGTTACATGGGCAATCCATTTTAATTGTTGATGTTGTTGGTACTCCTTAATTGATTCGGTTTCTGTTATTTGGTACAGTTCTTTGTTTGCGATTCTGTAGCGCCAGTCCACAATGTTCCAAGATGCTACGTGATATTTTAACAAGAAATCCTATGAGCTGACTGCAGCCGTTTCGTTTGTTGCATATTCTGTCTATATACTCAGTCATCGTACATTAACAAGTTGCCCCTTTCGAAACATCGGTCAGCCAAAACACGACGCCCTCGAAGATTACTGCGTAGATTAATCAAGTGTAGCTAGTAGAAAAGAAAAAGATGGCAGCCATCAGCTTTTAATAGTCATCGCTTTTGACTGCTCGTACCTGAAGGGATAATGGAATTTCCTGGCTTCATAAAATGTTGGTGATTTTATTTATTATCAATAGGATGCCTTGGAAGACAGTGCACGATACCTTTATCAAAGGTAACGGTTTCATTCAGCTGTTCTTCAAAGTGCACTTTCCAGCTAGCATTAATGTCAGTGTCGATCATCAGTATTTTTGATTCATCTTTACTTTGGTGGGGGGTCGTGGGCTAAAGATATTTTTTGTAACATTAAAGAAACTACGAGTGTCATAGGCATCAGCGAGTTGTTGAATTTCAGCGTCTTTTTCTCCTCGCCATTGAATTTTCAGGTTTCGTCTGCCTTTTCCTGTTAGTATAGCCTCCTTTTTGTGGCAGACTTTTAGTAGTTTTGCAACTTAATGAAGGCTTATCTCTTCTTGTTATTTAGTTGTTATGTATTTGTCCATCATTGTCATAAAAACCGATCTTGATTTCTCTTTGTCTTCGTTCCAATGGTGTCTCGATATGGAGCATTTTCAGAAACGGAACAACAATCTTCGAATCCAAGTGATCAGCTAAACCAGAGGAAAAAAGAAGAGATCAAAAGAAAAGATAACAACAACCAAGGCAAAATCCACCATTCGGAATTCGGAATAAGCTATGCTCTATGTCAAAGGACCTTTCAAGCAAAAGTCGGTCTCATTACACATTCCAAGACTCACAAACCCAACTGACTGAGACAAACAAAACAAAACCATCATCCTCGACCTATAAAGATAACCACGATCAGTAAGGGAAATCTGTTTTAATGGTTCGCGATGAATACGAGAGAGGGATATTGCGTTTGTGTCATTTTTCTACATAGGAAGTGTGAAATCCATGTTTTTATTGGTTCACAAACAATGAGCAATTCCGCTGTTAGGTAATACGTAAAACACCTCACCGACCAAGTTCATTAGAGCAGAACATCTAATTGTTAAAACGTGACCTGATGATATTGATCAAATTTTAACTAACAAAGCGTTTTTTTTTCTTTTCTTTTTCCTTTTATATGCCTTCAAGACGTGGGCGATCTTGTTTCTCCAGAACTTCTTAACTATTGTCTGTCTTTTACTATCCCTCCCAGTTCAAGTTTTGTTCAAATTGCCATGTTAAACAAAAGTCCATGAGACTTCTTGCTTCCCCCAAAAAAAAATAAATCGAAAGTTAGAAGAGACGTCAGATTATGTGTGTGAGGTTACAGTGGTTAACACTTTGAAGAGTACCAACGCCCGACTGCCACCCCCACAAAAGCTATTTTTCAATATTAAATAGCTGGATACTTCCGGGTGGACATACACATGCATACATACATACATACATATTCTCAATCTAAATTTCTGGGATGAGCAGATACTATTTACATTATTTTCATTAGGAAGAATGTCGTCATGTTTCAACCGTTATGCTCTCGGGCCTTCATCAGGTGCTTGTCGATCTTGCTCATCTTCAATGGATTTATTTCATTTTCATTGAATCTATTCCTAGACATGGGACGAGAGAAATCTACCGCCACAGATTAAATAAAGGGTTGTTAAGTTCGATTGTTAGCAGGATCCTCTTGCTGAAGGCATGATGGCACAACGTCCGAAACGTTATGATAATAACAACAAAAAATATTATGGCAACAATCTGCATGTAAATAATGTAAACACACACACACATATATATATATATATATATATATATATATATATATATATATATATATATATATTCAAATTTGCTATATTTATAATGGTCCGATGATCGCTTAAAGCGTGAAATTGACAGAGTTGATTTCTATCTACACTGATAGATAGATAGATAGATAGATAGATAGATAGATAGATAGATAGATAGATAGATAGATAGAGAGGAAAAAGGGAAAGAGAGGAAAAAGGGAAAGAGACATTGGGTAGAAGAGAAAGAAAAAGTTAAAGTGGGTGAGAAAGAAAGAGTAAGTGAGTTGGTGAGGGAGACACAAACACACAGAAAGAGAAAGAGAATGTGTGTGAGAGTGGAAGAAAGAGAGACAAAGTGGGGGAAAGAGAAAAAGAGAGTGAGTGAGAGCGACAAAGAAAGACAAAGAGAATGTCATTTAGAAAGAAAGAAAGAAAGAAAGAAAGAAAGAAAGAAAGAGAAAGTGATTGAGAGAGTGAGAGACAAAGAAATGGAGTGAGAGAGAAAAAAGAGAATGAATGGCACTTAGAGATTTTTCATCTGTTTCGATCACGAGAACATTTCATAAGCGGCAGAGAAATCAGAAAAGAAGTGGAAATTAGTCTTTGAAACATTTCCCGAAAAAATAAAAAAAACAGATTTCTTTAAACGTGGAATCAAAGATTTGTCTTCCCTTTGAGCTGTCGATTACTTTTTTTTTAAATAAATATTTAAATAAATTTAAATACCATTTGTTTTATATCCTTCCAGACAATACTTAATTTCTTTTCAACTATCCTAATATAATAACGTAATTATTTGTAATAATGTATGCTGTGCTTTTTCCTGGGCGTTTCTTTATTTCTCCGTTAATTATTCGTTGTTGGCGGCCACAATCTTAACAATATAAGACATGCAGATGAAAGAGTGTTGATAGCAAACACGGAAAGTAAACGACAAAAACTCCAACGGAAAATAATGAAGGAAATCGAGAAGAAAGGATTAAACCTGCAACTATAGGCAAATAGTCTGGGTTTTGTTGACTTGGTTGGCAACCAGTCTAGGAAAAAGACAACACTGAATTCAAAATACCACGAGGAAGCACATACAATACAGCTAAAGAAAGAATCGTAGAATTCACATTGGCTGTATGATTACGACTAAGGTCGACTTATCATCATTATCATCATCTCTGACTGAACAGAGAGATTAAATGGATAATGCATATGAAGTACATTGAAAACCATGAGTAAGTGGTTGTTAGTGATAAAAAAGTCAATCATTTCTGACAGAATAGGGCTGTTGTATGTTTAATGAATATTAATTGCAAGTTATTTTATTATGGAAGTACATTGAAAACCAAGAAGAAAAAAATTGTCAGCTGTTATGGTATCAGATAGGTACTGACAAAAGCTGCTTGTTTTTTTTCCACAGAAAAAAATGTATCCTCTTTCACAAAATAAATTTTAAACTGGAGTCATGATGTTATGTATGCAATTTTTTATCACCAATTTCCTTGTCATTCTTGTATTTGAATATATTTTTTTATTGTCTTGAATTGCAAGAACTATTTTAAATTGTTAATGTTTCTTTTGTGATCACCTCCGCAAAGGTCATTAACATCGAGTATCAAGTGGAGACAAATCTCAAATGTCTTTTAATCTTGGCATTATTCAGCTTAACTTCAAATACGCTTTCATTTCAATTCCCCTTAATCATTATTATTGTAGCATGTCTACGGACGATAATGGGTATGCCCCGATTCCCATAAATACAGTAGTAAATACTGTATGTTGGTCTGCAGTCGGAGATTCGTTATTTTATATACAATAAATATCCTGCAGTCGGAGATTCGTCTCCAGCTGTGCTAGTCAAACTCTCTACCTCCGGGCAGAATGGATCCCCAGACGTGACTATGTCGAAGGGCAGAGTTTAGTCTCGGGAAACAGCTACCCGACCACGTATAATACGGGGTATACGGAGAATTTTTGGCCGAGCCTATGGACTCGGATACCCCACATTAAATTCAGCCTTGTGCCACATCTGACCTCGTGGGGCGGTTAGTAGATATCCTGCAGTTGGAGATTCGTCTCCAGCTGTGCTGATCAAACTCTCTGCCTCCGGGCAGTGATGATCCCTAGACGAGGCTATGTCGAAGGGCGGAGTCTCGTCTCGGGAAACAGTTACTCGACCCCGTCTTATACAGGGTCTACGGGAAATTTTTGGCTGAGTCTACGGACTCGGATACCCCATATTAAATTCGGCTTTGTGCCACATCTGACCGTCTGAGATGGTTGGTAGATATCCTGCACTTGGAGATTCCTTGTTAAATCACTTCTAGCAGTTAACTACTTCTACGCGCCGCTGGCGAATCTTATGTGCTGTGGCTTTCCTTGTCCTAAGTATTATCGTTCATTACCAACGCTCATTACCTTCGTTTGATTATTCTGTTCACTAACCTTCCCTGGGTTAAAACAATTATATAGCGCGAAATTATATATATGTTGATTTCGTTATATTAGGAAGTAGTAATGCAGTTATTATATCTGAAAATAAACGATTTTCATTATCGCGGTGGCCGAGGCACGATAGAGTAATGGATAGTTGCTCGGATTGTGGAATCGGAAAGCCGAGTTCGAATTCCAGCCGAATCCATTACATTCACTTACGTGCTATGAAATTTAGGTATGAATCTTCTTATTCTCCCCACCACAAGCTATGGGTAAATAGTAGGATAGACCGGGTTCTATATCCTTGGATGGCAACTGGTCTACCGAAGAAAGAAATGGCAACCTACTGCGGGAAAAAGTATGTATCAAAAGATACAGGATCACTTACGCGTGTATCACGCATGGTACATAAGTGACTGACTGGTGATTGATAATGTAGATTGTTTTGAATTTACAATTGTCCTTCGCCTAGACTGGCTACTAACTGAAGCTGGAAGCTGGATATATATATATTATATAATATATATTTATATATATATATATATATATATATATATGTATATATATATATATATATATATATATATTTCGTTTAGGCGCTAATTTTATATGACTTTAATTTGATATCGTTAATTTAAAGTTTTATTTATTTTCATGGCTTGGTACTCCACTGGAATAGCTTGAAGAAAAAAAATAAAGATGTTGGTTGGTTGATTTTGTTTAGCGGCATGTCAACAGCTCTATGGGTTATTTAATGCCGGAATCTAAATATTTTGAATAGAATCTTATGGCTTCACCTGAATATATTTTGAACAAAATTGTTTGCTTTCAACAGATAAAATGTTTTGGTGGGTATATATATATATATATATATATATATATATATATATATATATATTTTATATGACTTTAATTTGATATCGTTAATTTAAAGTTTTATTTATATAGTTAGAAGAAAAAAAAAAAATAAAGATGATTTTGTTTGCTAGCTCTATGGGTTATTTATGGGATCTATGGCTTCACCTGAATATATTTTGAACAAAAAAGAGCTAATTTTATATCTTTAAATATCGTTAATTTAAAGAGATTGGAATAGCTTGAAGAAAAAATAAAGATGTTGGTTGGTTGATTTTTGTTTAGCGGCATGTCAAATATGGGTTATTTAAATCTAAATATTTTGAATAGAACATTGAATATATTTTGAACAAAGGCAACAGATAAAATGAGGCGACGTTTAGGCGCTAATTTTATATGACTTTAATTTGATATCGTTAATTTAAAGTTTTATTTATTTTCATGGCTTGGTACTCACTGGAAGACGCAATTGTTGGTTGATTTTGAACAATGAAACAGCCTGGGTTATCTAATGCCGGAATCTAAATTTTGAATAGTGTTGAATATATTTTGAACAAAATTGTTTACTTTCAACAGATAAAATGTTTTGGTGGGTATATATATATATATATATATATATATATATATATATATATATATATATATTATTTAGTTTTTAAAAATGGGATAAAGAGCTCAATTCCAACACGTAATATAAATATATAAGAGGTCTCATGTTTCAAAACAAGAGCCTAAAACTTCAATATAATTATTTGAATTAAATTGAATTATTTAAAAAAGCTACATAAGAGGTCTCATGTTTCAAAACAAGAGCCTAAAACTCAATATAATTATTTGAATTAAATTGAATTGTTCCATCTACAAGCGAAATTTTTTGGAATAACTTATTTCTGAAATTTACGTGTTTTAATAGCATATTCATAATTGAAATCAAAATTTCCATGTTAACAGCCAGGGCGATTGTTTAAATAGGGAGGTGTGTTGGGTGTTAATAATATGTATCAGTATAGAGTTACACTCATAGATGTCAAGTCAGGGTACGGTAGGGGTATCTAAATTTAAAACGGAAGATGTTTTCGCCCAGTCTGGTTTACGTGTATATGGAGATTTATTTATTTTTTATTTTATTTCTTTATGAAAGGGTTTTGTGTATATAAAAACTGCCGTAACATTTGTTTTGAAACATGAGACCTCTTACGTAGCGTGTTGGAATCATATTTTTAAATAAATAATTATATTTATGCTCTACTTTTGTATCGAGCACTATTTTATTTAACAACAAAAATACTAAAGAACTTTGGATTATTTACCTAACCAGTTCTTTCCTATTTTCTATATATTTTTTACACACACACACACACACACATATATATATATATATATATATATATATATATATATATATATATATATATATATATATTGCTGATACTTTATAATAAGAATGTATTTTTTACACATCCATTGTGTTTTGTTTGGGTTTGGGTTTCACAGTTTGCTCATAGCTGGGACCCTAACAGGTGGACCTGGGAACAACAGCAATTAAGACATGTTTACAGGATCCTTGAAACCTTCAATTTTCAGGGGCCTTGCTGCCGAGTGTAGTTTACCCAGGGCTATAAAAGAAGAAGAAATAAGAGTTCCTTATTATTGCAGACCAGAACAAATGCGTCAGAACCAATTACGACAAAGCGATAAAAACAAGACACAGATAAACAGCAGACGTTCTCTTTACCGAGTAAGACAAAATTGTAAACCACATCATGACTGAATTCAACAATCTGGGTCATGACCTACGCAGATGCAGACATGACGGACTTGGTAAAGTGACACAGTAAATATGCAACCAATTCGGGTTTGTCCTTGTAAATAAATAGTATCAGTGCAAATCACAGACTACCTTGGAAAATAACAATAATAAAAACTTTATGGGGCATTGAAATCCAAATAGACAATGCTATCCAAGTGAGATCAATGGACCTGCGAACTAAGAAAATCAGTTTTATCCAATTTGGCACACCTTTGCTCCTAAAAGAGTACACTGTGAAAATAAGAGATAGCAAAGTAAAAAAAAAAATTCGATCGCAAATCGAATAGCTAATGTAGTGAATACTACGCTCACAGGATGTTCAATGATACTATTGTATCAGTTTAAGCCAATCTTAATAAACCACCTGGTCATTTTACAATTAAACAATGGTTACCAAAATAGCCAAGCAGCTCATTACAGTTGTAATAAATTCGATTCTCACTGGGTACTCCACACTTGTGAGATCGAGCCAGTGGTCGGTGCTCACGTTAAAAGTTAGGATATCAAATGCTGATTTTCAAGTGTCTGGTTTTCAGTTGGATAACTGACACGTTTGCCATGAAGGCATGATGCCATCCAAAAGTTAAACAAAGTATAAAGAAAGAGAAAAATGTCGTTAGAAACGAAGAAAAAAGCGCTGAAGTGCTGTACAATATCAGTCTTCCTAAAAGGCAATGGATTCTGGACAATTTCTTCATAAATTAACCAGGGTAGAGGTTTATCCCTTGTTTCCTCTTTAGGGTATAATTTAGCGAGTCCATTCTTTCTTCCATGGGCATAACGATTTAACCGCCTGAACCTTTTAGTCATCTGACTGAATTTTCATTGTGAGGCTACCGGGTTAAAGGGTTTCTGCTTGCTGTAGCCCGACTGGTATTAAGGAGCCTGAACTCCTTGTTTGCGCTTAGAGAGGCTACTCTAGTCAACAGTCGCATAATATAGGGGCATTTGCAGTATCATGTCGCGCATGAATAGGTGACCTTGAATGTACCTCTGGTAGACAAACCCGAGGCCACATTATGACTTAGTCTTAGCCTCTTTCTGGTCAGTTTGTATTGCCATAGACGATGGACAGTATATAATTATTTGGCCCTTTTCTACTCAAAACATATTGTTCTTTTATTGATCTCACTCCTTAATAATGTTTCCTGTTTCTCATATTCCCTCACACTCAGTAACCCCTTGCGTCTTAGTGGTTTTATTCTCCGACTTGGGGTGAAATGATTTAAAAAAAATGAAGAAGAGATCTGAATCGACAGAAATGTTGTTCTACAGAAGGATACTGAGAATACAATAAATGCAACATGTAAGCAACGATTAAGTTTTAAGAAAAAATGGAAACAAAAAGGACGCTTGAAATTAGTATAAGGAAGAGATTGCTTAAATTTCTAGGACACATAATGCTTAGAGAATATGATACTCACAAGGCACGGGGAAGGCAAGAAAGGCAGAGAAACATAAAAAGATTGAGTAAATAGGTGGGAAAACAGGTACAAATATTACTTAGAGCTACGAAGGATACGAAGTTAAGGACAGCTATGATCACCCACGTCCTGAATGGACACGGCATATAAAAGAAAAAATGAAGCGATACAATCTTCTCGACCTTATCTCTTTTCTGTTGTTTTTGTATTACGCCAAGCTTACTAAATGCCAGCAATAACAAACTTGACAACAAAAATAGATCACTGTCTATATCTCTGAGATGAGATATTAGGATTATTTACATTATTCGGACTGGAGTTAGGGTTAGGGACATATTCACAACATTTCGGCCGTTGTACGCTCCGGCCTTCTTCAGGTGACTGGAATTTCGAACCGAACCTCTTATTACGTCCACCGGAGTAGATTTTTCTAGTTCCACGTGTCAAGCCTCTTCCGGATGTCTAAAAAAGAATTGAATGAAGGAAAATAACTAGGATATGACAAGAAGAACGAGAGCAATCAAACATTTGAAAAAGAAAACAATAACTGAAAAAAGTGTTCAAGGCTGTAGGACTCAGTCTACCATGCTATTTACCCATAGCTGGATGGATAAATAGCAAAATGGGTAAAAGAGATTGATTCATACCCTTTCCTAAAGCTATTGTTATCGGTACTTTTGGTTCTGATGATATAAATAATAATTTGGAACGTGGTTGTAATTATTTTTTATTATTGTTGTTAAGATCGGACAAATTGATTTGGATAGTAGATGTTATAGAGTTAGTAAATATGCATAGGAATTATTTGCATTATTCGGACTGTTATCCTAATATCATTATTGTGATTCGTTATCCAGCATTCTTCAGGTAACTGGAATGTTTTTCAGCTCCTATTAATGTTAACTCAAAGTACAAAGTTACATGAAGTGACTTCATGTAAAATATTTCAAATAAAGATTTATATCTATTTTTTTTTTTTTTTTTTTTTTTGACATTTTCAAAATCGGGTATGATATACCCATGGTTAGTAGTGCTGTAACTTTAATGGATGGTTAATGTTCTAGGGCTAAGGTCACATCACGTTCAAATAGAGGTTTCCATACGATCACCGAAGCTAAGCAACGTTGTGCCTGGTCAATACCTAGATGGGTTAACGCTTGGGAATACAAAGTCTTATATCTCGAAATTGTTCATCGGAGAGCCGAGCTGCAATTTCAGTTTGGTTCGTTATGTTCACTTACGCACAAATACTTTTGGGAAAGGTAGGAATTCACCTGTCCACCCCCCACCCCTGAAATTAGTAACACATTTAATTAGTAACAATTGTATCTCTAAACAATTATTATCTCCAAAAAATAAAATAAAATTGCGTGCAAAATATTTAGATTTCGGAATTAAATAACCACTAAGCAAAAATATTCAATGAACGTCACTTCCAACAATAGCAACAACGAAAATTGGTAGAACATGAGACTATAAGATGAAATAATCAAGTTATTAAATTACACGCTACCAAAAACAAAATGATATGGAAGGAAACTTTCATTGATATTAGAAATGGTTAGAATATTTAATAAACCTAAGAAGTCTAATTTCCTGAAGAATTCTTATGAGTTTCTATAAATTTCACTTTATTAAGTTCTTAAAGTTTTATTAAGTAAAGTTTATTAGAAATAGTTTATTGGATGTTATTATCCTTGAGTGGTGACGTTGTTATAAGTAGCGTAGTAGGAATTTATTTTCGTGTCTGAGCCCTAGTCTAGGAGTTTATATTGTTCCGGAAATGGAATTATTGATATTTTTCCTCTTAGTAAAGGTTACTTGCTGGGGGTATTGTTGTAAGCAGTTAGTGCTTATATCCGTATTATTTTTCTCATAAATAGAGAGAAATTGTCCATGGATAATTTCTATATTCTTTAACCATTGAAAAATGAAAAAATGTGGGACGCTTGAAAAACTCAATAAAAGATTAATTAAATCTTCCTTTTCGGCCGTTTTCAATGAAACATGCCTGAAAGAAAGGCTGCTGCCCAAATACGTATTAATATATAAACTGGTAGTGCGAAAGTTCTTATGCATGAAGAGTAATAAAATAATTAAGATTGGTCCGAGAAAAGGTGAGGATAGATAGATAGATAGATAGATATATAGATAGATAGAATTAAAATATTTTATTTATCAATTCAATATATTTTTATTCAATTTTTTCCAATAAATATAACGTTTGCAGTAATATATATGTGCGTGTGTGTGTGTGTTTGTGTGTGCGCGCATGTATTAATTTATATCTTGTTCAATGCACTTAAACTGGTTAAACTGGAATATGGAATAAGTCTTCTAATTCACAAGATATCTTCCTGAAAAGGCTCATTATTAAAAATTAACTATTAAAACTGGACTGATGAGTTGTATGAAATACTTGAACATATGGCTTATTAAACGTAACAAAAATGTTTTAAATACATTTACAAATGTAAGAGATGAAAGAATTACGCATTCAAAAGTGAAGTCTGTCTATAAAGCAATATGTTGTCCCATAATTCTACGCAAATTATTGTTAATGATCGAAGACTTTCTCATATGTTAATTAACAATCTTGCTAATAAGTTATGATTAAAATTCCTTCAGTGTGGTGACTTTGTAACAGACTAGGCGAAAGAAAATATCGATAAAAATTCAATTTCTTGGTATCATTAAGAAAACTAATATTAGTCGTTAGAAATAAAAATAAATTTACATTAATGTTTTTATAGTTTAAGTCTCCAGAAAGAACTAAGTATGTTAAATTTTGATTTTTTAATAATCGATTTTTTTTATCATATCTGATATTTTTCTAGATTTCTCTAAAGATTTCTGTGTTTTTTTTTTCAGATTAAAGAAATTAAAGATGAAAGGTATCTTTACTTTTTATCTAGTTATTGTTCTTTCATCGGTTGTGTCTAGTAACTTTTCATTGAGAAATAATAAATAATAAATGAATGTTTTCAATTTGAACAAAAATCTAAGAACGAGAAATATCGGTGAAAAGCTAAACTTTCAAGTTTTCAAAGCCACAACATTCAAACATATTTATCCATTGCATAAAATACGCGTTTTTAGTTTTCTATTTTTTATTTAAAGATGTATTTTACGACATTTTAAGTGAAAGATTTTCCTTAAAACAATCTGTTCTAAAACCTGATTTCACAGAAAAATATTCCTTTTTATTACGTTTCGCTTTGTAAAAATCTTAAGGTGTATTAAAAGTATTTATGTTTGTTAGTGACTATCACTCGAAAGTATTTTTTGTTTGCGCGTCTAAAGACTATGTATGCCCCCCGCCCCCCGGTATTATTATTTCCTTTCATTTCTGTTGTATACACATTTCTTTCCGGGTTCTAACCAGAGACCTAAGGTAAAAAATTGCTTCATGACGTT
Organism: Acanthosepion pharaonis; assembly: GCA_903632075.3. Classification (NCBI taxonomy): domain Eukaryota; kingdom Metazoa; phylum Mollusca; class Cephalopoda; order Sepiida; family Sepiidae; genus Acanthosepion; species Acanthosepion pharaonis. The sequence continues at coordinate 741,764 of CAHIKZ030000175.1, forward strand.
TTCCATTGAACATTTAAAAAATAAGATTACAAATATTTTAAGTAGATAAAGCTCTTTGTAATGTGTGAGCTGTACTTGTGAATACAATTTTTTGCATTGCTTTAAGGCATGAGATACCAGGAATTCTTTCAATATGTCTATCGGAACCTTTTTCAACTGAAACTGGAATTATTGATATCCTCATGTACGACATTTTTGATATTTCCACTTCAGGATCCTTGTATTTTGATAGTTTTTTGAAGATCTTCAAAGATACATTACAATCTGAAGGAACTGTCATGCCAATAAGAAAGCTGTTTTCCTGGCCTTTGATCACGATTAGTTTTTATTGTTCTGCCTATGTCTATTAAAATCCCATAAAATTGTCACTGGTCCTATCTCTGTAACCATGCCTGGGTGATATTCATAGCAGTTTTTTACAGTTTCCTTTCCGTAAAAGTTGCATATTTCCCAGTGCAGATATTGGCCCACTCTATCATGCCGAGTTTTATATTCAGTGGGTCCATTAACACTGTGCAAGCTGATACAAGATGGCCATTTGTTTCTGGATATTTATCACAGAATTTGCATTTCGAGTTTACACAATTTTTCAGTATGTGTTCTTGGTCATTTCTAGTTGGCAAGCATTGGTCCTATACAACAAGAATGAATCCTTCGGTTTAAACTTTTAACCTTGCACTACGTGACCTACGTGATGGGTGCGGCGTTCGTCTACATCAGCTTGTTTGATACGGGCAGAATATTGACTACATTTGGTAAATTGCATTTACTTTTTCTTTCGTTTTTAGGTTATCTGCAGGAGTTTTATTATGCTTTATTTGCACTTTTTATAACTCACTTGAAATTCCTTTTTTGAATTCGTTGGCTTCCTTTATTACTGAATAAAGTTTCTTATTTCTTTCATCTTCTTTTACACAGATCATCATCCAGTTTTCTGTAGTTTCCAGGTATCTTTAAAGACTGTTTTTTTAAGACAATTTTAGTTGAACTAATCCTCTACCTCATTTAGATCTGGACACACACAGTCTTAGTATGATTCATGCGGTGAAAAATGAGAAGGTTTTTGTTTTGACATCCATTTGCTTAATCTCAGCTATGGTTCAATTAAGAATGTCGAAACTATATTGCACAACTGTGACAGTCAAAATGCTGTTTTGTGAATTCAACTTGGTATTTAACAACAGACACACGTGTCTGTAGTATTATTTTCTTATTTTCTCCTTCCTTTGGATATGCTGTATTTTGACACCGAGGTATTTACAGGCTTCTTCTTGTTCCAGTTCCCTAATCTTTGTGAAAAAATCTTATTCTATTGGGAGTGCATCATACTTTTGTATATCTCCCTTTCTTGGATATATATATATATATATATATATATATATATATATATATATATATATATATATATATATATATATATATATATATATGAACAATAAGAAAATAAAAAATTAAAAATTAAAATCATTAGACACACTGGGTTTGTAGATTAATATTCTTTTTTTTTTTATTATTATTATTCCATTTAGATTCCTCGACTAGTTTCGACCGAAATGGCCATCATCGGGAGGAGAAATATTTCTGCTTGCTGTTGGCAGTGAACTACAGAAATGCATATATATATATATATATATATATGAGGTCCACGACTTTCGACAGAGTTCCGTTCCTACGAACCGTCGTAATCCGATTTTACGTGTCAGTCGAATTATAGCCGGGATTTTACATCACTCATCTACGATGTGTTGTAACGCTAAAAAACAACAACAAACAAGTAAAAAAATCAATGTAAAAACACCGATTATCTTACAAAATCCCCAAAATGAAAATCCCTATGAAATGACAAGCTACCCGATCTTTGACTCATCTATTATCAATCGATAGAACAACTGCAAAAGCTGTATCAATGCTAATTAATGACCCCAATAAAATCCAGAATGAATCACTGAAGGTATTACATATCTCCTATCAGAAACATGTGAAAACAGGTGATTCTAAAATTTACAGGCCAACCACATATAAATTGATCACGTCTGTCCTGATGAACTGTACTTACGAGCAAAAGAAATTCACGAATTTGGACGAAAAAAGACCTAGAATGACGATAAAATGCGCAAAAATGTTTCATCTTTTATTGTTAGTTGTAATTTGTTAACGTATATAAATGTAGGTAGAAAAAAAAGCAAATGTTGATAAGACAGTGAGAGTCACAAAGTACTGCTCGGGGTTCGTGGGTAGTATGCACTGGCCTTGGTTTTCAATTATAATTCTTTAAAAAGCAAGATAGAGGAGAAACCGATTACCAACATTCTATTTCCGAAGAGTTCCGATTCTCGAAAGATGCCAAATGTAGAAAAAATATACAAGTTCTTTTGAATGGTTTCCGATGATTGAAAAATGAAAATATTATATTTTTTATGTACAGTAATATTTCTGCCCTTTTGTTTAGTACCAATCCATAGACAGGTGCGTGTACAAGTGAGAATGAACAATATACTATTTACTAATGTGAAAATTTTATTCATATCAAAAGAATTATTTTCGCTTAAACTCAAACGGACATTTGTTGCCACGTTGTCGGCGGTATCAGTTTATCATGTGAATTCAGATTTTATAGGAGAACTTGTTTGAGACGTCATTACTTCTTTCCAACGGATTTTAATAGAGATCTGGATTCAAAGTCGTTCAACGTCTTTATATCCAGGACAATCTCAAAAGGACAAACAATTTTCTAATAGCCTTGTTTACACTTTGGCGACAAAATACATGCACCTGTAAACTGCGTGTAATTTTCTTCAAAATTTTATTTAAATGATTTCAATAAAAGGATTTAATTTGCTATTCTTTAAATGAACCGAATATTCAGTAATATTCTGTAGATTCTTTCGACACTATGTAATGCATACGAAAGCGATGAACAATCTTCTACTGAAAAAAATATATATATATATATATATATATATATATATATATATATATATTCTTATATAGTAACATATATATATACACGTACATTTATTTATATTTATCCTTTGAGTATATTCATATATATAAATGTGTGTATCTATGTATGTATGTATAAATATGTATGTAAAATAACCATATACAAATCCAAAATTTAAAAATTAATCAGTTCGTCTGACGATCGCAAATAGTGTGAAACCCAGGTTCACAAACTCACATCAATCCAACTAAAACATATATATATATATATATATATATATATATATATATATATATATATATACACGATGGAATGAGAACGAAAATAATATATAAATTCTAACATTCACAGCATTAATCCAAAAGAGGGCTCGATACGGATGGTAGAACAATAATTATTTATTATAATTTTTTGTCTTTATGAAAAGATTATATATATATATATATATAAGATATATATATATATATATATATATATATATATATATATATATATATATATATATATATTTAAAAATTAAAAGTGAAAATATTTTAAATAAAACGTATTCTATCCTAAACATACCCAAAAAATCTTTAAGTATACAAATAGAAAAAATGCCGTAAGAATTTTTGCTGTTAACAATAAATTTTTAAAAATCCAGACGACATGCATTTAACGGATGTCAGAATTCCTTGAAAATACATCCCTATCCCTACATAAACGTAACCCTTTTTCAAACGTAACTAATAACTGATACAACAAAAGTTAATAAAATGAACACGCAACCACCCCCTGTCTGGATAAATGGATTTCTCTGTATCCTTGAAAACTGTAAATTATGATTTGTGCCGTGCCTTTAAAACCCAGTAAATTTAAAAATAAGTTACTCCAAAATTCGCTTAAGGATGAAATGGAACTAATGTCTTTAATTTAATTACAAAATGAAATTCTAAGCTTTTAGCTTCCATTCTTGAAACATGGTTAGAAATGTGTAGCGAAAAAACTATATTTTAAATCAGTTAATTTATAATATTAATGCTCTGTAAATTTACATTGAGCACTATTTTGTAAAAATAAGAATATGTATAAGAACACCGGATTATATATTATAAAAGGCTCAAACACTAATATTCCATGGTTATAATTTATTACATTGGAATCGTAATCACGATCCAATTCATCAGACCTACAAATTAAAAAAAGAAATCGGAATATATATATATATATATATATATATATATATATATATATATATATATATATATACTAGACTAGACTGGCTTCGAAATCTCATCAATTTACAATTCTGCTGGTTAGATGTAGCCGTAAGTTCTATGCTAACAGTTTCTTTTCTTGCACTTCTCGCTTGTGGAACTCACTTCGGCTCCAGGATTTACAGCAACTTTATATATATATATTTATATATATATATTTATATATTTATATTTTTATATATTTTTATATTTATATATATTTATATATATATATATATATATATATATATATATATATATATATATATACGTGGTCTGTCTGAAAAAGTAAACAGCGTATTTCAATTCCAAACAACAAACTACATCATTTCCCTCGAGTCTAATGTAATTTTCCATCCTTCTCTGCCACGCTTCTATGCAGTGCTGGAAGGATTCTAATATCCGCTGTTACGGCCCTCTTGATGGCCTCCACGCCTTCTGAACGAGTCTCCTTGATGACCCCCTTGAGCTTGGGGAAAAGAAAAAGTCACACGCATAGGAAAGTTGTTCTAGTATGGCTATGTTCTTCTCGGACAGGAACAGCTGGATGTTCAGGGCGTTGTGAGCGGGTGCATTCGCAGTAGCATAGCCTCATCAAGGTGGCAACGGCATCAATGATCTTTTGCTTCAGATCAGTGATTCTCTGTATCTGTTTGATACACGATATCTTTAACATAACACCATAGGAAAAATCCAGAGGAGCGATATCTGGTGAAAAGGGAATTGGGCCATCATATCCAGTCCAAGGTCTGGAAATGCGAGGAGTTTCATTTAACAATTTCTCTTTCATCAACAGGATATCTGAAATACATAAATGCAATGTAATTAAAAACTTTGATAACTACTGTGTACATAGAATAAATCTGATTAAAATATCTCATCAGTTGCGTTTTGCATTATGGACACCCTGTATATATACAGTGAGGCGGAAACAAATATTCGTACACATACAAATTTTTAATTTATTGTATTTCCAACTAATAAATATTGATACAAATAATTAACTGTACACAGATGCATAATAACTAAATATGCATAGAAACCAGAAAAAAAATTAATTTAATAGAATTAAATCCCATTAATCCATTTTAATGGTTGAAAAAGGTATTCGTACAATAAAAAAAAAGAATACATAATCTTCATTTAATACTTTGTAGAATAGCCATTATTTACTTCTACAGCAACCAACCTCTTATTGTAGTTCTCAATTAATGATTTACAAATTTTAGTTGATATTTTGTTCCATTCTTCTTCGCATATGGTATTCAGATCCGGGATATTTGTTGGAGCTCTCGAGTGGATTTGAATTTTCAAATAACGCCACAGATTCTCAGTTGGGCTTAAATCTGTCTTGGCTATTTCAGAATATATATGACCTGAAGATTGCCTTTAAGCATGAAACAGACTGTCACCGCTGGATGTTGACCTCAATGTCCACTTGTATTTAATGTTTTGCTATTCATTTAGTTTCATCTGAATTTTTGGTAACTTGAAATAATGCGGCGTTGTTACAATTTTTAAATTCTATGCTATTTTATTTTCATTGGTTGGATAAGCATCACGTATTCATGTTACTGCATTGATATGTCTGTATGTATTTATCAATTTTATTGTGTCGATGTCTGTGGGTGTGTTCCATTCTTGAAATATTTGCATAATTTAGGATTGTATACTTAGGCCTATTAGTTTGTTTAATTGCATGGAAAAATATGATAAAAGTTGGAAGTGAATGTATATTACGATGTCACGCGATTAGCTAATGTTTGGATCTTACATTTATTCAGTACAAGTTCTATAAATATTGATGATATAAAAAAAAAGCGGTTGACAATTATTTTTGCGTATTGATTATTTATTAGTATTTATTTTTTATATATATATATACTGTATACTATACTGTCTTGCATGGGGTGATACCGCTTAACTGCTGTTAAGCGGTATCACCCCATGCAAGATAGTATAGCCACTAAGACACAAAGGGCTACAGGGTGTAGAAGAATTAGGAACAGAAACATTAATGAGCTGGAATAGAAAAGATTAATCAGGAGGACGGTTGATAGCGATTGACACTGCATTAAATTGTTTGAAGATTAAAGTTGGCTGGAAAGCATGGAGCCGGAAGAGAGTTCCACAAGCGAGAAGAAATTGTTAGCGTAGAACTTACGGTTACATTTGGTTAGCTCAACTGTAAATTGATAATAATGTAGCCGTAAGTTCCATAACAGTTTCTTCTCTCGCACTTCTCCCTTGTGGAACTCTTTTCCAACCTCTTACTTTTCAGTTAACTTTGAACGCAATGCAATGTCAATCATTATCTTTTGTCGTTTCAATTTCTGCTTTTTTATTGTTCTCTTTCTTTAATAATGTTGTTCATTTTCTCATATTCTTTCACACCTTAGTGGCTTTATTGCCCTTGCACCTTAGTAACTTTATACCCTTGATCCTATACCTTCAGTAGCACTTGGGTATTGTATTGCATGAATTATCAGTAAAAAGAAGAAGTAAATCAATTCAGAAAAGTATGTATTTACTTTGCAGGACCTATTTCTCTCGTATTTACTGGTGTTTACTTTAACAAAACCGCGCTGTTCATAGAAGTTTGTCCTTCACGATGTACAACCAAAACTACAAGCAAGTCCAAAAAGAAACTAACCACCTCTCAAAACTAAATCAGTCTCCTTACATAAACCTGTTTCAATCCATTTATCGATCTCTCTTTTTTTCCTATGTGGTTTCTTAATTGCTCAGGCAGTAGCAAGTCAGTGTTCTTGTTAAACGCAGTATTTTACACCCATAAATCAAATAGACATATAGAGTCATCTATAGAAATAAATATATAGAAATATCTATAGAATAATTTATATATATTTATTGGTCTTGAAGCTGATTTCCTCTATTTTACTCATGAGATATTTCGTTGAAAAATGCATTCATACTCCAGAAACAGGACTGTTTGCTAATCAAAAAGTTGAATGAGCCAGTGTTATATAAGATTAGTATTTTGAATTCCACTTGAAAATATTAGATCTATAATCTTTTTTACTAGTGGATGTGCGGATGGTGTAGTGGATACTGGCTCAGAATAAAAAATCGGAGAGCAGAGTTTGAATTCCAGTCGAGTTCGTTACATTCACTTATGCGCAAATACTCTTGGGGAAGGTATAAATCCGTCGCTTCTCCTCCAACTATGGGTTAAGTAGTAGGACTTGTATCTGAAAAAAAACCTTTGTTCTATCCAAAAAATTGTTAATGCAATTTTCACTAGCAAATGTATTATTCTGATAATGCAAAATATATATCGGCTTTAAATAGGCTTTAAATAGAAAGTGTTGATAAGCCGTAAAAAATTAATCAATCCTGTTTGCTAACAAAGGAAAGGAAACTCAATGTCTAGTTTAAGTTGACCTGATTCACCTGAAAGTTGTCATTTGTGATGAGATGAGAAACTGAAAAATAATCCATGCATATGTAACAGTATCTATATTCAACTCACGACGAAACTTTAGTTCAGAAGAGTAGTCAGAAAAAACAAATTGTTAAAGCTGTCAACTTTCAGCGTAGTAAACAATAGACACTTGAACTGACAGAATATTGGAGTTTTTTTACTGTCAACATTTGTTCAATTTACAAACAAATGCGTATGTGTTAAAAGACAAGCTCGTCAAGAATTTTGTCTGAGTTACCAACAACCAATAATAAAATGTTGCCAATGTTTAATTATAATCCGGACAGTAGTCTGATTTTCAGATCTTCTTAAATGCATAGGAAATATTCAATTCAGAAAAAAAATCATATTCATTTACATGAAAGGATTTTCTCAACTTTTATTGGCGGCTTTCGTAAGGATGCAGCTGGATGCTAAACAGAATATAATAACATGTCCAGAAAGCTAATAAACATATCAAGAGTATGTCAGTGTACTGACATCAATTCTATTAAACCAATCAAAGCCATTTTGGATCGGAACAAACAAAACGTCTAGAAAAACATACGTGGATGTTTAGAAATACATCTTGTTTGGTTCTTTATCCTTATTGGATATCTCTCAAAGAAGACAAGGAAACCTTGTTCTTTGTTTGATCTCTTTTTTTTTTCTCTTTATGTTCGAATAAAGCGAGCGCTGACATTAACCACAGAACGGCAAGTTATAGAATTTTACCAGAACGAATTTTTGTTATGACAGTATTATCCAAAATGTTTACAATTCATCAACAAACCTTTCCGTATTACATTTGTTGCTGTGACAATTGTTGGACGAAACGTTTTTTTTGTTTGTTTTTTTTCATTTTTTTTATGTTATATGGATTACAAAAAGGAATGCGTGCTTACTATTAGGATAATCGCCGCGGAAAATAGGATCGGAGAGCAAAGTTCACTTTCACACAAAAAGGAAAGACATGAATCCATCTCGTCTTCTAGGAAAGAAATTGCATGGGTCGGCAGCATTTTAAGAAATGGAATAATAAACCGTGGAGAAGACAACTGGAAATCACCCCAAGAAGATATGGCAATCCACACATGTTACCGAGAAGGTATGGCAATTCACAGTTGTATTCCAAGAAAGTATGACAATTCATGGATGTTTCCAAGAAGGTATGACAATTCACAAATGTTTCTGAGAAGGTATGATAATTCACAGGTATTTTCGAGAGAGTATGCCAATTTACAGGTAATCAAATAAAAAACTCTAAATCGCTTATGTTCCAAATAGACATGACATTAAAACATTTGAAAAATAAATAAACTTTGACATTTTTTCTTTTTTTATCTTTTTTTTTTTTTTTTTTTTTTTTTGCAATGCGTATTTATATAGAATTACGGACAAACTAATCTACTTTTTTTTAAATAACCAGAGAGAAAAGCCATAAAATTCACCTCGTAATTCAATTAGATTGTAACCTGTGCGACCTCTATGCTTTTTAAAAATTTGAAAATTGTCTTTTATTAGCTACTTCCGGTTTCAACTATGATACATTTTCAATCAGATTAAACAACGCGTCACATTTGCATAAAAGCGAGCATTTTTCTATAATGCAATTATGTTGCGGATGCTTTGATTATAGTTTCAATTTAAAGAGAAATATACGGAAGAAATAAATAAAACTTATTCGGTTTTCAGGAATGTAGCTATCGTCAATTCTCGTTTATTTGTTTAAGCGAATCATACTTTGCGTGGTAGCCCATTACAGTCACATAACCCGTTACATATAGGTTGCACACTAACAAAATAAAATGCTTTTCTTCGTGAGAGCAAAAGGAAATAAACATTTATTGTAAAATCGACAAAATACTTTGAATTAATTAAGTTTTCCTTACGGCACAACGCACGGGCATTAAAATTCCAGATAGTAAAAAAAAAAAAAAAACGAGCGAAGAAGATATTTTCGCCTCTGTGGTTTCTAAAAAATAATATTGCTTCTGTAGATTCGTAAGAAAATTAGAAACTAAGCAAGTTGAAGAAGTAGGAAGTAAACATAGAATTAAATGAAAAAAGAAAGCGAGTTATATACAATAATTACTGGTGTAATAGGTCAGAACATCCACCCAGCTCGAAGTTATTCTAGTCTAGGTTGTTTTATACCCGGGGTATAAGTTAAGTTAGATCTATTTATACCTTTTGATATAAAATAGGGAGCACTTCATCAAAGTGTAATGTTTAGCAAGCTTGTCTCGCTATATCAATTACTACTGAATGATGAGTTCGATTCTCACAAAGTGTTCCTAATTTCGAGCCTTGTGCTACATGTGATCTATGCTTAGAAAAACATTATACTTCCCTGATAACGTTTACTTCCGTCGGAGAAACTGAAAATGATATAAGGCTCAAGCCCCTGAAGGGACATCCCTCCAGACTACCTCTCCTTCGGGAAGGGGCTGGGTTTATCGTCTGGCGCATGAGGCCTTCCCAAAAGGGGAAGTGCCAAGTGTGATGAGAAATTTTTTCACGGTATTACCGTTAAACCCACTTTGAACTGACCTTGTGTCACATTCGGTTGAGACGCGTATAAAATTCAATACCTCGAAAACCAAATTAGTTACTTTCCATCATCGCCGATGGGACCCCGAACTACCGTCGGTCACGATGAATGGATGTCTCCTCGGTGGGGTTCCGTGCCTTGGGAGACTAATGACCTTAAACTCATACTTGACTTGACGTGGAACTCGTGCATTGGATCCATCGCAAAAAATGCAGTAAAAAAAATAACCCTGTACCGCTCCAGTAAGTACCTGACTCTTCGTGCTATCCTCTACCTTTACAAGAGCTAGACCAGACCTAAATTAGACAATTCTTGTCATATTTTGGAGAAAGCAACTCAGTTCTCATTTTCCGGTCACGATAGACTCCAAAAGTGTCTCCAAGTCCTTGTGGGTGACAAATTATTTTTTACCGTCCAACCTCTCTCTCTCTCTCTCTCACAGATGGAAAGCCTCTCACTGCTCTATCGCTACTTCCATGGAAAGTGCTCGGGCGAACTACATTCCTTGGTTCTGTGAGTTCTAACCTTCACGACTAGGACCCGCTATTCCACTCAAATTCGAGCAAACCACCCTCATTACCTCTGTATTCCATTGGTGAGAAGTAAGTACCACTCGAACAGCTTCTTCCCACGAAACAGCTCTGTGGAACCGACACACAAGAGGGTGTTTCTCCGACCACTACAATCTTAAACTATTCAAGTCTACGGTTAACTGCTATGTTCCTCTCCTATTACACTATAACCCTCTATCTCGAGTGGCCCCGGGCCATGTACAGGATGTAAAAAATGGTTAGGCTAAAATATACATACCTAGGCCAGAATATACCCACTCTTTTCTCATATAATTAGATTTATATTATTATATCCACATATGGTAATCAGGGAAATTATGGAACATGCAGCGTTATACGTTTACATAGATTTCTTGGGTGTATCTTCAGCCCGAAATTTTCTTCTGGGTCCTTGATTTGCACATTAGTTGGCCTAATGTCTGGTATTGATTTTTAAACAAGACGAATTCCTTTCTCGAAACATTGATACCAGATTAATATTGAATTAATTCATATCACCCATTATAATTTGTTTGTATACTGGAACCATCACATATTATAATTAAGATAAAACATCTTTTTGTACTAATAATAAAAGTGAGTAAAGCCGGCCGATGTTCGTAGAGTTTAGACAAGGCTACTTTATGAAGTAGTCTAGTCCTGAACGTCGAGCCTGGTCAATAGCTAGATAGAAACCGCTTGGGAAAACCAGTTTCTGTAAGCTTGGATGTGCGGGTGGTGTAATCGATAATGTTTCAGAATTGTTAACCGAAGAGCCGAGTTTCAATTCCCCTTAGGTTCTTTATATTTGCTTAGGCGCAATTACCCCTGGAAAATGTACGGATCTACCTCTTCTCCCCCAGCTATGGTTTAATTAGTAAGACTTATATCACTAAGTCATTAATATTTTTTTTTAAATTCTTATATTATTTACATTATTTGGACTATTGTCCTCATCGTTGTTGTCATATTTATCACAACGTTTCGGCCGTTGTACGCTCTGGCTTTCTTCAGGTAGTTGGAATGTCGAATTGAAACCTTTATTTCGGTAAGTCGGGTAGACTGTTCTAGTTCCACGTGCCATGTCTAATGGGTGTCAGTTATCACTTATTTCCTGTTAATTCCCCTCTCCAAGTTCTCCACTGCCTTAACCAGGTATTGAACTCACAACTCTTTGGGTCCTGTCACTGGATCTAACCAACGCCTTTATCCACTTTGCCATGTGTCCTTAAGGCCGAAACGTTGGGATAAATATGGCAACAAAGATCAGGACAATAGTTCGAATAATGTAAATAGTCTACATAATGCCTCATCTCAGAAATATAGACAGAAACTTCTTACAATCTAAAAATATTTTATGGCTTTAAATAACCTGCAAAGGGTTGATAAGCCGTAGAAAATGGATCAATCAACCATTCTAAATTATGATAAACTTTAGCTATATATTCTGGGCTAAGTTTAATCTAGGCTGCTACACCGTGCTAATCTTAACGCAGGTAGCAGCGTGGGTGATCATGAATCTCTAGTCAAGAAAGTAATTTTAATGATGTTGTCAATGTATCTTGTTGGATTAAACACACACTGTTGATAAATACGTAGAAGGAAACAAAATACTCGGCTTATGTTCTTAGCCTCGTGTAATGGTTAGCAAGCTTGTCTTGCTAGAACAATTACGACTGAGTAGTGAGTTCGATCCTCACTGGCCCATACCTTCGGCCTTGTGCCACATCTAAGCTACGCTTAGAAAATCAATATGTTCTTAGCCTTGTCAGATCGAGACTTTCATGTGAATGTCTTGCATGGCACCAAACTCGTACAGAAATATCTAAAAGGTCAACCGTATAAAATCTCAAAGATTAGTTGTTAAAAATGGCTTCCAGTGAATGAAGCCTGTAGGTGTAAGCGACAACCGTACTTTTTTGAACATTGTAAACTGGCGCTACATAATCACAAACAAAGGACTGTAGCAAATAACAGAAAGCACATCACTTTCAACAGCAGCAACAACAGGAATATTACATGAAAGTCGAAGAGAAATTAATGACATAACCAAGATGTTGACGTTCCAGACTACGACGGAACCTCGGTTATCGGCCATAATCCGTTCCAGAAAGTCGCCCGAAAACCGAAATGCACGAAAACCGAGGTAATATTCCTATAAGAAATAATGTAAGTCCAATTAATCCGTTCCACACAACCAAAAATATTAACAAAATATACATTTTCTACAGAATAACTATCGTTTTACACACAGAAAACAATAAGAAATTAATATAACTGACAAATAGTATAAATCAATATTGTATACTCTTGTTGGCGTATGTACAACGGAGTGGAAAGTGGAGAGAGGACACAAGATGTTAATGTTTCTTAATCACTGAAGAAGGCACATTCTCTACTCCTTTTTTTTCAGCTGAAGCTATTTGTTTGTTGATGCTCCAGCTGAAAGTCTTGGAGTTCTTCAATAGTCAGCTCTTCCCTGTGGTCTTGCACCAACTCCTCCACATCCAAGCGTAGAGACTGCCCCAAAGACACACTGGGAACTTCCTTTGGACACATAATGGCTTATTTAACAGTAAAGGTAAATAATAAAAAAACACTACTTAAAACGAAAAATTTGGGACCAATGCTAGGGAAGATGCTCACTTAGCGAATGACAAAGGCCGACTGAGTCATGCATACACGTGAGGCTTTGTGTGGGAGCTTGGTTTGGGGGTGCCACGTGACAGAAATGTAAAGGTTCGTAATGGACGGATTTTCTTCGCTCGGTAAACGAGGAGGTAGACAATTTCCGAGATTTTCGCCGGAAAAAAAAGTGAACGATAACCGAATTGTACAATACGGGAAGGTCGCGATAAGCGAGATTACACTGAACTTCCAACAAAAGGTTAGGAAGGAAGCCTATATAAATACTGGAGAGAGAGCAATAAGAGTTAGCGGACTTGACAAACCGATTTTCCTGAAAAATCATTTTAATAGAAATATTTTATGAATTTCAAATCGGCTAATGAATACTTCAGGTTTCCTTATAAGAAAACGGTTAATATTAACATTACCAATAAAAGAGCAAGTAATAAAGAAGTTTTTAAGCCCAACTCCCAAAATTAATCTAGATATTGGGTCATAAAATTTAGTAGCCCTTGAATAATTACCGTATTTTCCGGCTTGGAAGACACACCCTAATATTGGAAAAAAAATTTCTCAGGAAAAATGTCATTTTCATACAACAATACATTAACTGGCACCACGTATTGCTTACATTAATCCTCCGCCCGATTTTGTTTGTATGGCAATGGCATACTAGTCAAGAGCTGAAAGGCTCCCGTCGCTGCAAGTAAACAGAGCATGTTTAAGCTTGTGGCTCGGCTCCAGGAAGATTTATAGTCTTGGAAATACTTGTAACAGCTAATTACTGAAGTTACATCATATAAAAGGCTGAATTAGATAGCTAGCTAACATTATAGGGCAATGACTCAACATATAAATCCACGTCCCTATCAGTCAAGCCAAGTAGGTGACCGTCAAAGTTTACTTGAGCCTCTGGGCGTTGCCTTACATTTGTCTTAGAAGATGCACACGTATTTTTCAGGGTATTTTTTTAGGAAAAATGTGCGTCTTATAAGCCGGAAAATATGGTAATATATTTTCCCCCGTGTTTTCAAGATATTTTTTGCAGTCCCAGGATTCTCTCACTTTCTACTTCCGGTCAGGTCTACAACAGTTTATAAGGTAAGTGAGCATTTTTTATTTTCTCTCCTCATATCCTTGATAGAAATTAACAGACTTCATAGCTTCTCTATGCTAACCTATGGGATCCGTTCTTAACAATTTATATGCAGGGTTCGGCAACTGGTTCTATTGCTATAACATGACAAAGCTTTATAGATTCATATCTGATTTGTTCAACGTTATCTTGGCTTTTGTCTGAGTCACGATCGTTTCATACTTTGCTTAAAACTTTATCAGATCAATTTCTCTACCCAAAGTTTCTTATTTCGTCTTTTATGTATGAATCATGAAAATGTGTTGACTTGGTTTTTCAATTTCATTTACTCAATATTTTACTAAAAGCAAAACATACGTCCTGAACTAGAACAAAAACAAACGCACAGCAAAATATATCCTATACCATACTCCTTCTTAGTGCCATTACTCTGCGTGGTGGGGGGATATGGCCACAGCCTCACCACACTAGGTGGGGCTGCTATCGCTTCATTAACAAATAGATTCTTACGGGATGAAGATGCCAACCTCAATGGTTTTGAATTCAGAGTTTTCCCTCTCTTAGATTGTCAAACAAATGCCTAGTCTACTCTACTATTTAACCCATAGTTGAAGGGAGAATAGATGGATCCATATATTTCGCTAAGGTATTTTTACGAAGGTGAACGCAACTGAATCAGTCTGAGTTTGAACTCGTCACGCCGATTACACTAATAACCACTACGCACACATCCTGTATATTGTATACAAGCCTTAAACAAATCTCTGAATACACAGAAGAAGGATTCATAATATGACAGATTTAATCCTGAAAGTTAAATTTGTTTAACGACGTGTGCCTTCCGGACTTAGGTGATCCTGTTTCTACAGAGATTCCGTTTCTTTATCATCCATGAATCACTGTGTATTCTTGGGGAAAATAGGGGAGTCGTTTTCTTGTTGTTTTCTCCACGGTTTAGAATTCAGAGATTTTCTTCTCTTAGACTGGGTGCCAACCAAGGCCAGAAAGACAAATCGAAACTCCTGTTGAACCCATAGCTGGATTAAGCCTAGTCGGATAATCTTCTTTTTTTTCACTAAGCAAGTACTATGTAGTAAGTTAGAATAATGTACCATAAAATAAGCCTATATACAACATATATATTTATTTATTGGTTTTTGCTGGTGTTAAGTATTCAGTGTTTTAGTAAGTAAAAAAACGCACACATATTATTATTATTGTTGTTGTTATTGTTTGTGTGTTATGTTTTGTATCATGTAAAGCCAGGTCCAAACTATGGTCCTTAGACGCTATAGAAGAATTAACATTTCATTAATAGCACTTAGTATATGGGATATTCCTAGTATGGCAATTTTCTTGTTTGCTGATGTAATCTGGGACACTGTTAGTAAAATTGTCCATTCCTTTTCTCACGAAGCCCAGAGCTCCGATTACTATTGGTAAAGTCTCAGTTTTCATTCTCCACATTCTGCTAATGTCGATCTTCCAGTTCTTTTATTTGGACAATTTCTCAATAATTTTCAAGGAGGTTTTTCTTTCAGATGGTACTGCTATGTAAATAAGCATATACTTGATGAATTTCTTGTCTTTTATGATAATATCAGGTCTATTGGCTTTTATTTCCCTGTCAGTTTGAATTAGCATGTCCCAAAGGATAGTTACATCGTTATTTTGGGTAACTGTGTTTGGTTAGTGTTCATGCCATATCTCAGTGCTTTTCGATTTTGTGCTTCTTACATATCTTCCAGTGCACATATGTTGCTACCATGTCTCTAGGTATAATTATTTTTTGCCAGTTACGGACAAGATAATAAGATCGACAGTTTCATCATATTTTCCGCAGATCCTGTATTTCAGGTTAGTTCCATCCTTGATTATGTGACAGTGATAGGATCTGGTTGCGAGGCTTTGGTCGTGAGCTGCAATAATTAAGCCGTCTGTCTCAGTTTTCATCCCGTTGCTCCTCAGCCACTGATGTGTTTTCTGTTGGTTCACATTTGCTTCTTTCGTTCGTTTTAGGTATTTGCCATGCAACGCCCTGTCCTTCCAGCTTTTTTTGTAATTTCATTTGGCCAAGTTGTTTTGCTTTTTGTTTTACTCGTTTGGCGTAGATAGCATTCGCTTTGTTTTTTTGTTGGTAGGATTTCGGGTATGTAAGGCTATTTCTTGAAGAGTGCATCTTCTTTGTTGATGAAGTGGATTTGGTGTGTTAATATTTGTAGGAGAGGATCATTGGTTTTTGGGAGGTAGGCTTCCAGTCTGATTGTTGTAGTTTTTTTTTTAAAACTAATTCAAGTTAGATTAGAACTCAACGTCCTAAAGCTCTTGGTACATACAGCCAATCAACATCTGATTTGGGGTAGTGCATCCTCTTTGGATAAGCATTTTTCTGGTCTTGGATAATTTTTTCACGTTCAAATGAACGCTTGGCAAATTGTCAAACGTTTTGCATTTAACGGCATAATGAAAAATTACAGTAATGGATAACAAAGCACATCTTTATATAAATACTTATACTAATGAACAACATATAGTTTTGTACCACTTGTAACCCGGAATATGATCTTAGAAAAAGATCGAAAGTACTTGGGAAATGAAAATAAAAGAAATTTAAACAGCTATAGCACATTTCTCTCATCCTTTAACATCAATACATGGAAGGTTATTCGTGATTATGTACGGATTTTGTTAATAATTATCAGACGTAATTTATACAATCAGACATGCCTAAAAGAGAATTTGCTGCCTAAACACACACATATATATATATATATATATATATATATATATATATAATACTAAATATATATATATATATATATATATATATATATATATAAATATATATATATATATATATATATATATATATATATATATATATATATATATATATATATATGAAATACTAAAAGTCTGTGAATCGTGCATAAGTCGGCCGTCAAGCGCATAATTTAAGTTTCTCTCAACCTCTTTCACTTTTCACTTCTCTCTTTCCATCTCTCTCTCTCTCTCTGTCTTTCCATCTCTCTCTCTTTCCATCTCTCTCTCTCTCTTTCCATCTATCTCTCTTTCAATCTCTCTCTCGCTTTCTATCTCTCTGTTATTTCAGCTTTCATTAAACAAACAATATTTTAAATATTAAAACAAAAAATATTTTTTGCCATATTAAAAAAGCAAACATTTTCAGGTGAGGATGATTTTAAAATATTTCTTGGCGAATTAAAAATAAATACTTTTAAGTTAATCTGATTTTTTAAAAAAAATTCTAAGTGAATAAGATTTTAAAAAATACGAGTTGTTTATTTAGTAAGTATTTTTATTTCAACTTTCTTCAAACAGACAATTTCTTTCTATTCCCTTCTTTTTTTTTTCTTTCAGTGTTGAAAGCAGCTTCAATGTTTTATAACCTGAAGTTTCAGTGACCCAACGAGTCACACGGCTAATCTAGTCAGTAATAAGTGTCTAAACTGTCTAATGCTCTGTCCGAATCAGGTAAAAAATAAATAAATATTTGCAACAAAAATTAATAAAACCAATAGGTAACGATACATTCATTACAAATTAGGTATATAACAACAAATAGTATAACTTAGTAACGTGTCTCCAAAATTAAAATATTAATGCAAAATTTAATTTGTAGCTTTATATACGCATATATATATATATATATATACGTACAAGTGCACATGCATATACATATATTTACATTGTTCGAACTATTATCTTAATTTTTTTTTTTACATATTTATCACAACTTTTCGGCCGTTGTACGCTCCGGCCTTCTTCAAGGACACATGGCACAGTGAATAAAGGCGTTAGTTAGATCCGGTGACAGGACCCAAAGGCGGTGGAGAACTTGGAGAGGGGAATTAACAGGAGATAATTGATAACTGACATCCATTAGACATTCATTTCTCTCGCTGGGGTAGACTGTTCTAGTTCCACGTGCCATGTCTCTCTTTGGGTAGTGTCACTGGATCTAACTAACGCCTTTATCCACTGTGCCATGTTTCCTTGAGGACATGTCACGTGGAACTAGAACAGTCTACCCCAGTGAGCGAAATAAAGGGTTCAGTTCGACATTCCAACCACCTGAAGAAGGCCAGAGTATACAACGGCCGAAACGTTTTGATAAATATGGCAACAAAGATGAGGATGATAGCCCGAACAATGTGAATAATGTACATAATACCTCATCTCAGAAATATAGACAGATACATACACATATACACAAATATAATATTATTATCATTATTACTATTACTATCATTATTATCATCATTATTATTATTTTTATTGCATTTTGCTTCAATGACTGCTACGAGGAGGAGACGCCTTTGTTATTTCAGAGACGCTGTTAAGAGAAACAGATTAAAAAAACAAACCTTGAAACAGCAATGATGGCAGCTACAATGGCAAGGATAACAATAACCAATCGGTCACTTTTGTATGGTATAATGACTTAATAAGATTTCTGTAAAATTAAAATATTAATTTAAAATATAATTTGCGGTAATGAACAAATTACTATACATATACATATACATAAAATACATGTTTTAAGAGATATAATAGTTTTTTAAGTAAGAATTTAAATAAATTATGATTTATATTCAAATGAAATAGATTTAAACTAAAATCAGTTGGAAAATCAGTTGGATATTTTGAAACGTTGAAAGTTAAATAAAACAAAATAATATTTACGATAAAATAAATTTCAGAAAGAAATTAAAAAAACATAAAAAATAAAAAACAAAATAATAATAATAAAATAATAATAATAAAATTAAAATTGGAAATTGAAATCAGAAAGGAAATTAAAAAAAATTGCATAAAATTCATTGGAATTAAAAAAATGGAACAAAACAACAATTAATGAAATAATAATAATACAGAAATTGTCTAATTAATAATAATAATAAGAACTTTGTTAAAATCATCGGAGATAAAAAAAAAAAAAAAAAAAAAAATTAACATGAAACTATAACAAAAAAAAATTAGCAGAAATCGAATGATGATGATAATAATAATAATAATAATAATAATAAGTACGTTAAAATTCATTACGAAAAAAAATTTACGCGGAAATATTTACATTAAATCCGTTAATTATAATGTTAATTTTAACGCCTCTAAAACAAAACTCCCCTCTATTAATCATTTGAGAGACGCCTTACTCCCTTCCATCAGAATGGCTGATGCTAACCTCCAGGACAGTGACTCGGGCTAACATTCTCCGCTGACATGAAGTGCAAAGACTACATTTAATAATTCGGTGTTCCTGCTATATATTTAGATATTCTTGATAAAATCCAAAGAAGAATCAGCAATATTATTGGTCCTGACCTGGTGTCTCGGCTTCAGTCACTTTCCCGCCACCATAAAGTTGTTTCACTGTGCCTTTTCTATAAATACTTTCATGGTAATTGTTTGGATGAGTTCTTCGCTATGGTACCTAGATTTAAGGATATCATGGACCGAACGTGTGAGGTTTTGGAGAGAATGCAAACAAGAAGGAAGTTTATACTTAACATCAGACACGTAATGACAAAGGAGGGTTTGAAGAATCTGATACTCACAGGTCGAATAGAGAGAAAAAGAGACAAGGGAAAGCAACGCATGGCATACCTAGTAGGTTTAAGCAAGTGGATGACAGAACATGGACTGAGGGAAGTAGCAAAGGGACAAAACTTATTGAGACCTACAAGGGATAGGGAGAAGTGGAGAGCCATGATCACCTACGTCCTGAAGGAACACGGCACATGAAAAGAAAGAAAGTCTAGATTGGAAAAAAGGTCTCATCATTTTAAAAGTTGAATTGGCTAGATGCAACCGTAAGTTCTACGTTAACATTTTTTTTCCCGGACTTCTCGCTTGTGGAACTCTCTTCCGGCTCCGTGTTTTCCAGTCAACGTTGATCTTCAAAAATTTAAATAGAGTATTAGTCGTTATCTACTGTCCTTCCGAGTACTTTCCTATTGTTCTCAATCTTTAATAATGTTTCTGCTTTCTAATTCTTTCACACCCAGTAACCCCTTGAGTCTTGGGGTCTTTACTGACTTATATGGGGTGAATTTGATCTTTTTTTAAATGTAACCACACACTCTATATGTAGCGTTGTTCAGAATTCATTACCATGCCCAAGGTTAATTCAAGACTATTATTTTTATCCAACTAATCAAACAAATACAAAAATTTAAATATCTGGGAAGTGTTTTAACAGAGGACAGAAAGTGTGACACTGAAATTCGAAGGCGTATTAGGATAGCCGAAGATGTCTTCCAAAAGCTAAGCAGAATATTAAAAAACATGAAAATTCTGTTAGAAACAAAAAAGAGTACTCAACTACGTAATATCAGTCCTATATGACAGTGAAAGCTGGACAATCTCCTCACAAATTAAGAAGAGACTTGAAGCAACAGAAATGTGGTTCTACAGAAGGATACCATGGACCGAATATGTGAGCAACGATGATGTTTTAGAGAAATTAAAACCAAAAAGGAAACTTAATACCAGGAAGAGAGAATTGAAATTTCTAGGGCATACCATAAGGAAAGAGGACAAAGACAATCTGATACTCACAGGACAGAATGAGGATTTGGAAAATCCGATACTCACGGGACAGATTGAAGGCACGAGGTACAAAGGAAAACAACGCGTGACTTCTTTAGTAAGCTTAAGTAAATGAATGACGGAATAAGGTTTAAGAAAAAAAACAAAAATACAATATTTCTTAAGTCCTACGAAGGACTGGAAATTGTGGAGAGCCATGATCACCTATTTCCTGAAGGGACACGGTACATAGAGAAAAAGAATGAAAATGCTATAGAGTTCAACATTAAATGAGCCAAGCGAATAAAATTCTTTGCAATGTGTATTATTATCTTATTTATTCTTCTATTTGTCTAAGTTGACATTTCACTGAACGATTTCAAATACAGACTTCTTGATTGGCTGTCAAATAACATTGGATTATATTGGGCGCGAAAACACAGCAGAATTTAATATAATGTATGTTCCAGAAGAAATTACATTAGCGGACATATTGATAATTCAGTCCGTTGATTTTTTTTTCTGTTTATCTTGTTTGTTTATGAATCTATAAAGCCACCTGAGAGTACATTGTTTTCCTCAGTTTTTTCTCTTCATATACGTTTTATTTTATTTATACACGACGTCGAATATTCGGTTATATTCGTTCGTTAGTTTGACTTCAATCTGAGAAACAGTTCGAAAATAACCAAACATCGTGATCACCATGTTGAACATTGTTTATTTTGGAGCTCAGGACGTCTGGAAGCTCCTTGAGGCCTTAGAAAAGATTTAATGAAATGTTATACACGGCTAAAATGTCTTGTGTTTGTCTGACCACGCCATATCAAAACTGTACGGTTTGAGGCGAGAAAAGGGTCGCATATTCACATTATATTACATAATTGAACCTCTCAGATCAGAGATTGCGTCGCTTCCCTTCAAGTTGAATAAATAAAGGTCTGTAGCCGCGTTGGGCAGTTTCTAATTCGATCATGAGTTTTCTGACCACGTCAAAATGGAAATATCGCTGACATATGAAAGTACGCAACGGTGAATATTCGGTTCTATTCCTGTTAGTTAAAATCGTTATTCTCTAGGTACGTCTCATATTTCGTAATTTTTACATCTTTGATTTTCTTAGCGATTCATCTTAGTCGGGTTATAGGTGTCTTTTTCAAGGTGCATTTGCTAGAGAGCTGTTTCCATCAATCTATCTATCTCATTGAGGTGCAGTAGTTAGGGAGCTATTTTCATCTATCTATCTATCCAGCTATCTATCTATCTGTCTGCCTCATTGAGGCCTGTCTATTTTCATTATCTATTCATTCAGCTATCTATCTATTGTCTGCCTGTCTGTTTTTCAGCTGTTTTCATCTATCTATCTATCTATCTATCTATCTATCTATCTATCTATCTATCTCTATCTATGTGTCTGTCTCATTGAGGTGCAGTGGTTAGGGAGCCGTTTTCATCTATCTATTTATCTATTTATCTATCTATCTATGTATCTATCTATCCATCTGTCTGTCTAACTATCTAGCAAACTATATATCTGTCTGTCTGTCTGTCTGTCTGTCTTATTGCGGTTCAGTGGTTAGAAAGTTGTTTTCATCTATCTATCTATCTATCTATCTATCTATCTATCTGTCTGTCTGTCTGTCCGTCTGTCTGTCTGTCTCATTGAGGTGCAGTGGTTAGGGAGCTGATTTCTATCTATCTATCTAGCTAGCTAGCTATCAATCTATATATCTGTCTGTCAGTCAGTTTGTCTCATTGCGGTTCTGTGGTTACAGAGCTGTTTTCATCTATCTATCTATGTATGTAGCTGTCTGTCTCATTGAGATGCAGTGTTTAGATAGCTGTTTTCATCTAGCTAGCTATCTGTCTATCTGTCTGTCTGTCTGTCTAACTATCTAGCAATCTATATATCTGTCTGCCTCATTGCGGTTCAGTGGTTAGAAAGCTGTTTTCATCTATCTATCTATCTATCTATCTATCTATCTATCTATCTATCTATCTATCTATGTCTCTGTCTCATTCAGATGCCGTGGTTAGGGAGCTGTTTTCATCCTTCCATCAAGTGTGTGTGTGTGTGTGTGTGTGTGTGTGTGTGTGTCATTGTGGTGCAGTGGTTAGGGAGCTATTTTTATCTATCTATATATCTATTTATCTGTCTGTCTGTCTCATTGAGTTGCAGTTGTTATAGAGCTATTTTCATCGAGATATCTATCTATTTATCTAACTCTCTGTCTGTCTCATTGAGGTGCAGTGTTTAAAGAGCTATTCCGTCTGTCTGTCTGCCTATCTGCCTTTTTATTTCCCATTGAGTTGTAGTGGTTAGACTGCACTTTTAGTCTATCTATCTATCTATCTATCTATCTATCTATCTATCTATCTGCCTGCATGTCTGTCTGACTGTCTCATTGAGGTGCAGTGGTTAGAGAGCCGTTTTCAATAACACAGTTTCAAACTTGTAAATGAAAACAAAGTACAGATAATTCTTTAAAAAGTCAGGAATCGATTTGACACGGTATTTATATTATAGATATGACCCCCTTTTTAAACTAATAAAAACAATCAATATTTTTCGATTCTACCACCTGTCGTGGCTAAAAGAAGACCTAATGAAGCTTAAGCTACAAAAATTCTTCCCTGCCT
Source organism: Acanthosepion pharaonis (assembly GCA_903632075.3). NCBI lineage: Eukaryota > Metazoa > Mollusca > Cephalopoda > Sepiida > Sepiidae > Acanthosepion > Acanthosepion pharaonis. Next base: position 765,391 of record CAHIKZ030000175.1, read on the forward strand.
TTTACGAGCGAACCAGTCAATTTAATTAGTGTCGAAACAGGAGCAACATACCTCCGATGACTATAAAATATTTTCAGTTCGAAATTTGCCGAATGTAACAGACATCTTAAGAAAGCCAGATAGAAACGAAAAGGTTAAGTGGACAAAGCTCTCTCTTTAAAAAAAAATGGTGAAGAAAGAATTATTGTACAAAAGTTTCGTCTATCCGTGCGTGTATCTTGTGTGTAGGTCGTTGTTAATTGTTTGCTCTCCCAGCAGACAGTTTAATCTGGCATCCTAATGTTGGAAGAAGATTTTCTATAAGGTTAAATCCTGAATGTTTCTCTGCTTGTCTACTGAACGCCTCTTCCCAATCAGATAATAGCATCTCGTGTATGCGTGAATTCGTGCGTGTCTATTAAATAAATTGGTTTACAATATCTTCCATGTGAATCCGATGATTACAATATTGTGGAATCTATTGATTTTCCAAAATCACTTCTTTCTGCTTAAGGTTTTATACTTTCTTGGCTTCTGGTTTGTTGAAGCAAATTGCTTTGTGCAATTTAGTTATCCAGTTGCTTTCTCTCCTTTTTTATTTATTCATTTATATTTTATTTTATTTACTATTTACTTATTTATTATTATTTATACTAATTTATTATCATTATTATTATTATTATATATACTAATGTATTATTTTTATTTGTTCATTATTATTTACACTATTATTATTATTTATACTAATGTAATATTTTTATTTATTCATTATTATTTCCACTATTATTATTATTATTTATACTAATTTATTATTATTAATTATTCATTATTACTTATACTAATTTATTATTAATATTATTATTTATATTAATGTATTATTTTTATTTATTCATTATTATTTATACTAATTTATTATTTATGTAAATTTACCGTTGGATGTGTGCGAGGCGTAACAGGCGTAACAGGTAACGGAGCTGAAAATGAAATCGCCGTTCATATTCTGACAGAATCTGTTTTGTTTACTTTGCAAAAATTACCTTGAAAAGGGAATGGATCCATCTCCCTCCAGCTATGGGTTAAATAACAGTGCAGATTCATCTAGCTTTGGATGACAGCCAATCTAAAAAAAAAGAAACTCTGAATTCAAATCCCCACTACGTTTTCAGTATCTTCAAGTGAAAGAAGTGTGACTAATAAACTCTACACAATTCGGCAGTTGAGTCTCCAAGGCGGTTGGACGGCGGACGGTGTTATCTTTCGGTGACACCTACAGTTGCTCCGGTACCAAATCATTAGTTTATCTTTTTTTGCACTCTAAGACGTCTTGACGCATAGACTTTCACCCAGGCCCATTTGCGATCTACACCATCCATTGTCACCCATGCGAATAAAGCTTATCCGTGCCGTCACAAGCTGATGGATATATTTAAGTCTTTGTTATTTTATAGGTACAATGCAATTAGAAAAATATTATCCAGCAATCTTAAAATTAGAAATAATCTTGTATCTTTTAATGTGGTATACATCCTTTTATATGGTAATTGTTGTGGGGCTCTCCCCTTTTTATATATGATGGACTCGTCCAAAGTATACTTATACTGACAGAGAGAATACCTGCTGTTGTGACACGTCGACATACAGTCTCGACGTCTGTCGAACTCTTTGCTTTGTCAGAGAGGAACCCGGACGAAGCTTTGCCGAAGGGCAAACTTTCGTCCGGGGAGGTAGACAGGCCCTGGTTCAAAGAGGATATTTTTGGCCACTATAAACTCGGCCCTGTGCCACATATATTCCTCGTGGGTGGGATATTAAATACCGAGATACGTCGAGATACAGTCTCTGACTGTGTTTGACGTCCGTCGAACTCTTTGCTTTGCCAGAGAGGAACCCAGACGAAGCTTTGCCGAAGGGCAGAGTTTCGTCCGGGGAGGTAGACAGTTCACGAACCCGATTAGGGGTTCAAAGGGGATATTTTTTGGCTGAGCCTACGGGCTCGGAGAAACCCACTTTAAACTCGGCCTTGTGCCACATATATTCCTCGTGGGTGGAATATTAAATACTGAGATATGTTGAGACAGGTTGAGAGATACGGAGACAGACACAGGGTGTTCTCAGGGAGTTATACAAGAGTCCAGAGAGAGAGATGATTACGGCTTTACTTACAGAGACTTGTGCATATACTTTCTACTAACCCGCATTCCTGGACTACTAATCTTCACTTCAAGTCTGTATTCTTACGTTTAATACACTTATTTTTCTATCTCAATTTATGGCGTTGTTTATTGATTTGTGCAGGATTCCATTCACGGAATCCACAACAGTAATGAATGTAGGACAATTTTCCTAAAGACGAAGAAAAAACTAGAAGCAGCAAAAATGGTTCTACAGAAGGATAATGAGAATTCCATGGACGAAGCGAGTAAACAAAAAGGATAATCTAAAGAAAATAGCAACAGAAAGAACACTTATACCCAAAGTCAGGAAGAGACAGATGAAATTCTTTGGACACAGAAAGAATAAGGAAGGTTTCGAGAACTTAACCCTCACGGGGCCTGTTGAGAGCAAGTGAGATAAGGAAAAAGTAGCGGCCTTGTGGGAATGGATGGCGGAACAGCGAGAATGGAAGCCTTAGTAAAAAGAGAAAAACTGCTGAGAGCCATACAAGATAGAACGTTGTGGAGAGCTATGATCGCCCATGTCATGAATAGACGTTGTACATAGAGTGGAATATAAGTAAATTATTGCATTTGCCCAGTTTAAAACAATACAAAATTCTCTTCACTTTTACGTCAGCAGAATACACTACACAGAAATAAACAATTTGCATTTCTCCCTACATAATAAATTCATGTAGGTTTTTACAACAGATTACATGCTTTTTACTAATTGTTCTCCCAGTACAAGGCTCCTGAGCCACTCAAGATAGAAGGTTACTGATTGTGGTTGTTGCATGTAAGAGGAGTAGGTAAGAATTGCAGTTTCTGGGGATAAGGCTTAAAGAGATTAAAATTATACTAATCGGGAGAGCATCTACTCGGGAGCGAGTTCCACTAAGCAGCGGTTCTTGACAAGAATCTGTTCGAATAGACCTTCCATCTTACTAAACGAAATACAAAGAGAAGGGTTTGATACGCTCAAGTGTACATGGTATGGTGGGTTTTAGCTCTTTCGATCAGGGCTGGTGGAACTAAGGAATGTAACTCATCAGAACATATACACAGTATTATTTGTATTCTCCTATTATTGTCACAACGTTTCGGCCGTTGTTATCTCCGTTCTTCTTCAGATATTTGTCAAACCAGATATATTTTAAATAATTTAGAACTAAACCTTTTATTTAATCTACGAGAGTGCATTGTTCTCGTGTCGTCCTTTAGGCGTCGGAATATCTAGTCTTGTCAAAGTTAACTCTTAAATCTCTAATTCCGACGCTGAACACAGTCTATAAGACTAAGGTACTTCGCGTTGGTTGATATAAACTTATACTCATGTGAGGTAATTCGGGATTTTGTTGTGTAATTTATATGGTTTGTTATAATAAATACATTGTGGTCTTTTTTTATCAGTTTTAATATTTGATATTACTAGGATTCATCTGTGTGTGTGTGTATGTGTGTGTGTGTGTGTGTGTGTGTAAAAGGTATATTTAAGCAGAATGTATTCATTAAAATAACTATGATTAAATTATAACGACAACATCTACCTGTTTATTTTATTTTATTTTTGCAATTTACAAATAACATTTATACTGGGATCGAAATTGTCGATAAATTCTCCAAAATTCAATTTTCTTCTTTTTTTTTTTCTTGCAGTAGTTTTGACTGTCTTAGTCACTTTCAAGGCGAATGAGGTGTCCGTGTGGTAGCCAATCTTATGTGTAATTTATTTTATTTTATTTTTCCAATTTAGAAGTAACATTTATACTGGGAGCGAAATTGTTGATAAATTCTCCAAAATTCACTTTTCTTGTTTTTTTTGTTTTTTTGCTTCGACTGTCTTAGTCACTTTCAAGGACCATGTGTTGCCTGTATTGTAGACAATCTTCTATTAACTACATCCAGGTATTCTTTAGAACGCTGACATGATGAGTAACTGTTAAGTCGAGCGAGATCGCACCAAAAAGAATGCATCAATATTGCAGATCTTTTCACGCATATTACATATTTTATGCACACTTTAAGATAATTTCTCTAATGGCAATGGTATTTTATTTAATGTGGGTTTTTAGTCATTATTTACTATAGCTTATTTTAAGCCAGAAAATATTTTTAGATTTTTGGGGGTGGGGGGATTGGGGAGATAGTAATTGTTTAGTGATGTAAGTCTCTAATAATTAACTTACAACTGGAGGTAGGAGAGAAGTGACTTCATACTTTTCCTAAGGGTATTTGCGCCTAAGTGAATATTACAAACCCAACTGGAATTGAACCCGGCTCTCTAATTAACATATCTAAACCATTATCCATTAACCACATGCACATCCAAGCAATCCGACTAGAATTGGAACTAGGCTCCCTGATTCCCACTTCCGTGCTGTTAACTTTATACTATTCACACGTCCAAGCTTACAGCCCCTGGTATCTCCAAGTGGTCACCCACTAGGTACTGACTAGGCCCGACGTTGCTTAACTTTGGTTATTGTACGAGATCCGGTGTTTCAACGTGCTGTGACCATAGGCCGTGTTCTTATTTAGTACTGTTCGGCTATTGTTCTCGGGTTTCACTGGATTTGAATCTGCACTTCCCACCCAAAGGATTGAATTCACAGTGAGATCACTCCGTTAGGAGCATCGTAATCTTCAGTTCCTGCCACCCCCTCTTTCATTCATATCACACTCTTTATTCACTATTATCCTTTTAACTTTAAGCTTCTACCTTAAGTGTCTCTGGATCCTTGTATCAATACAATGGATGAATCTTAGTATTTTAAAAATTCTACTCATGCTGTAACTTACATTTTTTTTATTTACTCTCGCTCTTTCCACCACAATAAAGTTTTTCCTATTCGATAAAAATAGCAATATGTATTTTTCTTTATTGCTCTCTTTCTAGTTACAGCCACATCACGTTGGAACATTAGCGACATCATCGAAGGAGGTTTGGATGCAGCTGGGTTCCCTTCCCAAATCGAACCCATAGGCCTCGACCGTGGTGATGGAAAGCGGCCGGATGGCATTACCATTTTACCTTTTAAAATGGGGAAGTCGTTGATTTGGGATGCGACCTGTGCGGATACATTTTCGGCCGGTTATTTGATCAGGTCCGTGGTTGAGCCAAGATCCGTCACCCGGGACGCAGAGATGAAAAAAATAGTTAAATGTTCTTCTCTTGCTGATAGATTTTTTTTTACTCCTGTGGCAGTGGAGACTTCAGGGGTTATTGGCCCTCGTTCGATGGCGTTCCTTCGAAGGAATGGCGCGATTGCGTCTCGATTAAGGGAAGAGCCTCGCGAAACGGAGTGGCTCTTGCAGCGTGTCTCACTGGCCATAGTTCGAGGTAGTGCTTTCTCCATCGTTGCGGCTGGCGTTGGATAGAAAAAAATTGTTTATAGTTACGTTGTTCTGGAATTGACATCAGTGGTCAACTGAACTTGCTTTGTTTCATAAATTTATTCTCTTATTCATCGCAAAAAACAATCTGTTCTTTTAAAATCACCGAAGTTAAGCAACGCCGAGCCTGGTCAGTAAGCAGATGAAAATATAATTTTTAAAAACTATAATACCAATAGACTTAATACTAAACTGCGCGAGAATTGCGGTAAACCGATATATTTTTTAAATTAAATTTACCTAACGGTCTGCGACTGCGTTTTTCATAAAACTAACTTCGAGTTGTGTAAACAGTAATATGTATATTTATTAATATAAATTCAATTTATGGCAAAAATGATATCTGCCAAAAGGAACGAGTGCCGAATACAATTTTCAAGAATGAAAAATGTAGGGCAATTTAAGATATAAAATATTGACCTCTATGCTACCACGGTTTCTATGAAGATAATTTCATCAGGCAGTAGACCAACTGTCTGTTAAAAGCATTTTGGTAGAAATCATAGTAGCATAGAGGTCAGCGTTTCCAATATTTTATATCCTATCTATCTATCTATCTATATATATATATATAGATATGATTTAAGGCTATATCATGTTGATAGGCAGTAAAGCAACGTCGAGCCTGTAAAGCAATAAAGCAACATTGAACCTGGCCAGTACCTAGATGGGTGACCGCTTAGAAATACCAGATGCTGTAAGCATGGATGTGCGAGTGGTGTAACGGTAAACTACTCAGAATTGGAAGTTGGAGAGCCGAGTTCCAATTACAGTCGAGTTCTTTATATTCACGTATGCGGAAATATCCTTGGGAAAGGCATGGATCCACCGCTTCTCCTTCCCAGCTATTAATATGACTTATCAGTAAATTATCATCTTCCAAAAATTCTTACAATCTAAAAAATATTTTCGGGGTTCAATAACCTGGAAACGGAGGATAGACGGAAAAAAAACTCATCAATCAATCACTATATATATATATATATATATATATATATATATATATATATATATATATATATATATATATATAAGGTTTCCTCACCTCCAAATTGACATTATTTTGTAGTCTAATAACAGCCAATTCTCGCTCAGATGATCTCAAATTTAACAAATGATTAAAAACTAAGGTGACTGTGAGGACTTATCTCAATGAGAAACTACCAGGAAGATGAATTGGGCGTGCCAGTGATAATGACAATGTACTGTGGAAATGGCCGCAATCCCGTTCACCTGACTTGACACCTTGTGATTTCTTTCTATGGGGCTATGTGAAAGGACAGGTCTATATCCCTCCTCTTCCTACAAGCCTAGAGGAACCTAAACAGAAAATCTCTGAGGTGCTGGAGAATGTTACGCAACACATGCTACATCGTGTTTTGCAGAAGCTGGACTACCAACTTGACGTGTGTTGTGTCACAGGCGGCGAGCATATTGAATATTTCTGAACCTTTTACCTATAAAATCTACATCACTTTAAATATCTTGTTCTAATTTTGATAAATAAATCTTTTATTGTTCAACACGAAGCCTATTCAGTTTCGTTTTCCTGGGACATGTAGTCATTTTTTGTGTGGACATACTGTATATATACAGAATGGAGTGGGTAAATTTTCACCATTTTCTATTTTTAATTTCGCACATGCGCGTTTTGGATTTTGTCGACTGCACATTACAGTAGGTTCAGTTGGGTACCACCCGCAAGAAGTGTACCATAACGCAATTTGCTCCTCCAGAAATTTGGAAACGGCATGCTGTACTGCTTGGCATTCACGCCAGAAGCTCCAATACGAATTTCAGAGTGTTTCGGCGTCAATCTGAAGACAGTGCAGAGGATTCGGAAAGAGTTGGATTATATATCCAGTCAACATCATAGTGTTTGTAGTGATCATCTTTCCACAGGGCATCAGACTCAATAGGAAGGCCTACATCAAGTGCCTTGAGAAGGTAGTGCTCCCCTGGGTCGATCGAAGACTCTATATTAAATTTAAATTTAAACAAGGAGACCGTTCAGAAGAGTTGCAGGAGATTCTGAAGTCGTCCGGAGGCCATGGTTGAAGCCAATGGCGATTATATGGAATAAATTTACTCTTTAGTATTTCAAGATATTTTTGTGTAATTTTGGTAAATATATCTGTTAAAATGGGTTGTCACTGTTATTTTCATTTTTGCGTAATTTAGACGACAATTTATCCATCGCACCCTGTACATATATATGGTGGAATTGATACTTTCCTGATGCAGTCACAATGTCGTTAGCCTGGTCATGCATCAAGGATAAATGACGACAGAATATCTAAGGTCCTCATGTAAAGCAAGACTGACAGTGGACAAAGCGCTGCTCAGGTATAAAGACAAACTAAAGAGTAACCTCTCAGCTGTCAATATGCCTCATGGTAACTTCGAGTGGGTTGCCCTGGAAAGAAATATCTGGCGATATTCGTGCCAGAGTGGTATCAGAACTTTCGAAATTAATCGTATTGACCAGCTGAAAGACGAAAGACAACGGCGAAAACCGACAGCAAATATTCATGCGGCTATGTTCCGAGATTCTTACTGTTATACAATATGTGGGCTTGTATGCAGGTCACTCGTCAGACTGAAGTGTCACATACATACACAAACATAAAATATGAATGAGGTTGTTGGATCCTCATACATCAAAATAGATGGGAGAGTCCATCATAGATAGATAGATAGATAGATAGATAGATAGATAGATAGATAGATAGATAATATTAGTGGTTAATATACACATACATATGCAATCATATATCTAAAATATATAAATATATATACATACATGCATACCCATACATATATATATATATATATATATATATATATATATATATATATATATATATATATATATATATATGTATATGTATGTATAAAAATAATTCAAGAGCACAGAATCCAGGTAGAATTCAATGTCCTGGACAGAATAAGGATATAATAAAAAGGCTTAAACACTAATATTCCATGGTCATAATTTATTCCATTGGAATCGTAAATCCAATTTTTCAGACCTAAATGTTCAAAATTTTTTTGAATTTGTAGGTCTGATGAATTGGATCGTATTTACGATTCCAATGGAATAAATTATGACCATGGAATATTAGTGTTTAGTTTTTTTATTATTATTATTATTATTATTATTATTATTATTATTATTATATATATATATATATATATATATATATATATATATATATATATATATAAAGATATGTCTTATTGAATAATTTAGACAAGTTTAGTTATTTTCAGTAGGATCCTCTCATATGCATGAACAATCTTCTTAGTATCCTTATTAAAGGGACAGAGAAAATTACCATGTTGATACATATTCATTTCTTCCGAGTACTTTCAACAACACCCTGATGATGACATTGTGCTAATGTCAAAAACATGTTACCAAAATATACACAATATAGATAGATAGATAGATATATAGATAGATAGAGTGGACTCTCCCGTCGTATTCAACGTATGACAGTCAAGCAGCTCAGTTCTTAGGACCCGCCGCCCAGACACCAGCACATATGATTTGATTATAGTGGTGAAGGCCTTGTATAGAACCAACCACACTTTTTGAAGGGCCGAATACAGAGACCTGGAACACTACGTGCCACAAGGTCCCCAAACGACCCACCGCAGATTTTGAATTCAGAGTTGTCCTTCTCCTAGACCAGTAGCCATCCAAGGCTATAGAACGCAGTCTGTCCTGCTAATTACTGGAGGGAGAAAAGGATTAAGGCCATTAGCACGTAATTGAATGTAAATAGATTCGACTGGAATTCGAACTCGGCTCTCCGATTCCTCAATCCGAGCCGCTATCCATTACTCCACTCAAGAAGAAAAACAACGGATAACTTCATAAACAGACCCAGACGTGAACAAGCACGAATTTGGAAAGTGATGTTAAAGTGTTCACACAAACACGTGTACATACAAAAATACTTTCTCTCCCTACTTGCGACGCATTTTTATCCCAACATTATTTGTATTTCGAAATAAGGGATCACTTCATTAATACAGAGAATAAACAAGAGTTGTAATATTTTTTATACGTTGCGTTTGTGAGAACTGTCTCCGTGCGCTTTGTCCTATTGGCAGACATTTTGACAAAATAGTTCTTCAAAGGCTTACAACATTGATTGAGCTGGAATAACAGCAAACCTCTCTCCTATAACTACTACCTTATTTTTTTCTGTTAATCATAACAAGAATTGTTATGGAATAATTGCCGAATTCAAATCCCTGGTTAGTCTGTAGTATTAACTTTCGCACTCTCCTCTTTGCTCAGCTATAGCTTTAGCAGCTGAATAGACTGTACTCTCAAAGTTTGGGTGAGGGCCTGTCTAGCAAAGGATAATTTTGAATTCAAATCCACTTTTCTTCATTATCCTCCCTACAAAAGCTTGTTAATTTACAGATAATATTAAAAAAAAAATTAAATGAAACCATCACCATCTTCTGTTTTCCTGAATTTTGTTCTTTTACTGTCATTTCTCATCACTAAATTCGTCTGGTTCCTTCTTGTAACCACTTGCGTTTTAGCAGGATTATAGCCTTGCTTGGGTTGAAATGATAAAATGAAATAAAACAGTAATAAAGAAAAGGAATCTGTGAAAAGCCATGATCGTTTATGACTTGAAGGGGACACGGCATTAAAAAAAATGATAGAAAGAAGCTGCTACAATCGTTTTCAACCATGTCAATATCCACATCAATATTTCCCTACATTTATATTTGAGCATAACCGTGAGAAGAGAAAACAAACTATGATCATAAATGAAAAAATAAATCTGATATATATATATATATATATATATGTGTGTGTGTGTGTGTGTGTGTGTGTGTGTGTGTGTGTGTGTGTGTGTGTGTGTGTGTGTGTGAACAAGAAATCAAAAAGCAAATGTCGTTTGCCCATTTCTTTGCGATCTCAAAAAGCAGACACTCTGGCGCCAGACCGACTTCCTACTGGCTTTTCTGACGCCGAAATCTTCGCTTTCTTAACAGAGGAAATCGATAAATTTGCTAATGGCCTTCCTTCTGCAACAAGTGCGAACTAAATGCGAGCCAACAGTCCTTGCTTATTCAACATTGTGACTGGTAGGGGGTCTGCGTTCTGAACGGTTAATGATTATTGGTAGCGAAAACAGTGAAAGGTCGGACTATCAAGCGAAATAAAATAAACGTGAAAATAATAGAAACGAGATTAATTGATGAACGATCTGATAACCCCTTTGAGCGAATATCTTTATTTTTGCAGTATTTATTTCGGTAGTACAATCTCCGGTCTTCACCGGATGGTGCCGCGAATCAATCAGAGAAATAAGTAGAATGTTCTAATATTTGACTTCGTGAGTGAAAAAAAATCGTTTGCTTTAGTTCGTGATTTAAATACATTGCTGATCAGCGCCTAAAGAAAAATGTGTATTTACTTTGGCATAATAGCATATAGAAAAGAAATTTTAAAATACATGACTTATTAGGCGCACAAGAAAGAACTCTTACTCAGTCGGAAATTGAACAGAAAGAATTTTTATATTTACAATAGATTTAAGTGGAAAGGAAAGATGGTTATAAAGGCTTGCTCAAAATATTCTTTTGAGCGCCCGATAAAAATTAAGCTGGATAGAGAAACTTTTTATGTAAAAGTACGGCTTTCACTTAAACATTTTATAGAGTTAAAAAATGTCCTTGGTAAAATTTGTAAAAAACAATGGGTACCACTTTAGCGTGCAGTCGACATTTAAGAATCGGATCTTCATCTACAATTTTACTGAAGTATGTGATCTACACTGTAAAAATAATAACGAAAACAACATATAAAAATGTATGATACATATCACAGGAAGTCAGATTCATTTCAAAATTTTATGATGATAAATAAATATGACCTGACCTCATTTAGGACGCGTGGTAGGATTAAGATAAACATTTGGAAATTTATTTGTTTAAAACTTACGCGATCGAATGCGCAAAATTTATTTGTTGCATGTCGTAATTATATTCAAACTGTGTACAGACAGGGATAGTATTTATATTTATTCTACTACTATCAATCTTACACAGTTTAGTAGATGAGATGGTGTGTTAAAAGAGTTCTAAAAATAGAAGTCTTGCCCCGGTCAAATGGCGGTTCACGGTATGTGACCGCCACATAGCTCACAAACCGCTCGAACTCCACACTGCAAAACTACTAAATCAATTTCATCATAAGTTACCTAACATCGCCTTGTGACGGAATAATTTTAGTTCCAAAACATAGAAATTTTTATACAGTAATGTAAAATATTTTTTTAAATAAAAATATTATTAAAATATATATCATAAATAAGAGAAAGAACATATGGAGTAAGAATCCACAATTCTTAGCATTTACTTTTTAAAAAAAAAAAAAGTGGTCAATACAACGAAGAGTAAGATATTATTATAATATTTTTATTATAATAGATTACAATAAAAATATTTTACATCATGACACAAAAACTTTCATGTTTCAGAACTATAATGGTTCCTCTTCGGGCGATGGTATACTACTTCTTCGTTTCTTTTTCATTTTTCTTCTTATATTTTCTTATAAATATTAATGTAGTCTACTTTCTCAGATCAGATTCAGCATGTAGATCACACGCTTTGGATGGGTCAGAGTTGTCGATCACATTCGGCACGCAGAACACACGCTGAAGTGGCACCAAAAATGTCCTTGGTAAGAGCATACAAAGAAAAAAAACTTAGTTCTTGATGTTCTGACCAATCAGGAGTCGAGGTCATTCGTAGTACTGATGAAGAATCTTGTTGATGAGAAATGCTGAATAAAGAATTATTGCAGTAGCGAAGAACGAAGGTTTGACCTCCATCCTCTTTGAAGTTCGTTTCAGAAGAACAAATTTTTAGTTTTTTGTTTCGCTTATGTTATCCAGATTTCTGGCTGATCCCTTTGGTGTTTCGGAATCTTCTTCTAGCTCTCAAGTGAAAATAATCTATCTATATCTATATCTATATATCTATCTACTATCTATATTTCTCATGTTGTCTGTCTGTGTGTCTGTCGTGGGCGTTGTTACCTCCCCCAGGCCGCATTTCTCACCCGATTTCGATGCGGTTTTCACCATAAGTTTGCAAATGGCTGCCGTAAGGATATGACGGAGCCCGATTTTTTGAGTTCGGACTCAGGTTCCGAAAAAATCGATAATCGAAAAAATCTGCTTACAGAAGGAATGATCGCATTACAACCAAATTTGACACCCTCTTAGAGTCTACCATTAGAAGTGTTGTCCAGAAGTTTCATGACCACGGACCCCTAAACAGCGCGGAAAATCGATAAAATCCAAAAACCGATACGCTCAGATTGCACCTGAACCGCATGTCGGTTTTTAGCAAAAAATGACTGGATTTATGACGAGGCCATTGGGAGTCACCATGTGAAGGAGCCATTTGAAGGGTTTGAAGGCCCAAGGACAAACGCTGTCTGTCATTGGTGTACACTTAGAGGAGCAGTGCTTCTCATACGGCCAACTTTACGCAGCTTGCCTCTCGTGTCGGCAGGCGCGAGGATGTGTTCCCTCGCAAAAAGCTGAAAATGTGATCTACACTGAGTTCCTCAGCCAGTGATACACAAACTCCATTCCATTTTTTCTTTTCATGCAAGAAAATTGCTGTATAAGTCGTACGATTTTTGAATCAAGCACGGTCAACGCCGGACCATACTGCTAGTAATTAATATAATTGTCCCTATCACCTGACAAGATTTGAATGAATAATGACTCACCAACCGGCAGCCTTGTTTATATTTAAGTTGTCAGACTTTTTCATTTATCTTTTCATATAATAGTGAGTTTGAAATTCTGTTCTGGTTCGTTGAAAATAATCCAAAAGTGCTTTCCTTCTCAATCCTTTTCTTTCTACATCAGCGATTTTTTTTATTTCTCTAGGTCAGACACGGCGTCGCCATAAACAAGTTCAAAATCAATGATCATGGAAAAAGGTGCCGTCCGAATACCCCATTGATTAATAATGTCTTTGATTTAAGGCGGTGGTAACGTGCATACGTCTATATTTGTATAGTGTTTTATAGTAATGTTTATATTACATTTAGTTATGTCTAAAAATTAAAAAATTTAGAACCCAGAGTTACAGAATAGTTTCATTTTGAATTTTAGATGAAACGTTAACATTAGAAATGGATTCAAGCGAATGTATCCTCATGGTCTTAAAGAAGAAATCCCTTCATCATACTTTATAGACTGGAGCTAAAGAAACATTAATAAAAACTTTAGTCCTGAGTATGACGATAACCTACATACGGCAGCAAGACTACTTAGATCGGGAGATTGGAGGTTTTGAGGAACGTGGAATCACCGCTTAATTGCGGGGTGGTAGCACCTGTTAGGGTCCCAGCTATGGGCAAATAGTGAACCTCGAAACAAAAACAAAACACTATAAAAATATAAAAATACATTTTTATATCATAAATGACCAGCAATACTTATTCATAGCAAAATACCAGCAATACATTTTATCTGTAGTTGAAGGCATAAAATTGTATTCAAAATATTTAGATTTCGGCATTAAATAACACCTTACCGCTAAACAAAATCAACTAAACAACTAACATGAAAGAACTCTTTCGTGACATTAATCCATATAATAGGCTACAATTTCTTAAAGAAATCAAACTATATTCCAAAATATAACTCTAACAAAACTACAACATAACATAGATATATCACCGCCTCTAGCAATCATGTCCACACGTATACGCACAAAAGCTAAGTATCATCTACCATGTATTCAATTGTGAAAGCAGAATAACATATATTTTTATTATTTCAAGGCTCCCAAGAACATTAATTTTTGGCATTAAATGACCCATAAGGCATTGATATGCCGTTAAGAACTTAAACAGCAAAAAACACATCACTTGAAGTCTTCTAACAGCAACAACAAGTAAAATTAATATGATGTATAATTAGAATGGGAAAAGATATATAATCAAGATGTTGATTTTCCACACTACTTCAAACAAAAGGTTAGGAAGGAAAGTCTTATCAATACAACAAAGAGCCATAACAGTAGACATGACAAGTCAATTTTCCTGAAAAAACAATTTTAATAAAAATCTCCATTGATAGTGAGTGTTCGATCAATAAATGCCGAATGCTTTCTATAAACGGTTAATATTCTCATTACCATTTAGTTTCCTTGATAAAGTAAAAGAAAACCTACTTACACGTGCGTTCTGTCCTTTTGCCATATCTTGATAAAATGTCCCAAATGTTCCTGCCAAACCAACGTGACTGTTCCAATCATAACAAATGCGCCTTTCTATCCGCTCGTAATGAATGCAATTTTGCCCTCAACCAAGCAAAGTCGCTTATAGAATGAGACCCAGTAAAGCCTCTCACAAATTTATTTCTAAAGAATACTAGAGTTTCTGTAACATTGATCTGAATAAGAGTAAATCCTCACTCCGTCGTCTCTTCAAGCAGTTTGAAGTAATGCCGTCTACTGCTGATAAAGCAGGATGTTTTGCTCGGAAATTATCTTCCAACTACAACCATCTGCCTGATTTTACTCCTAGAACAGAATCTCTGCTGAGTGATATGTATATAATTCCGTCCATGATTCCTGCTATCATCTCCAAAGTTCCGCACAAGACTTGCAGATTTCACGATATCCCTGCTATTGTCCAAAGGAAATGTTCTCCTTAACTGGGCCCTATTGTCTTCAAACTCTACAATAAATGCCTTGCTGTTTATTGCTTTCCAGCTTATTGAAAACCATCCTCTGTAGTTCCTGTCTTTAAAACCTTTGGTGAACTTTCTGGCATCTCGAATTATCGCACTGTTAGTCTTTTAATACTTTTTGGCAAAGTACTAGAGGCTCTAATCAATGCTGAATTGATTAAACATATGACTTTACGCAACCTTCTTTCGGATAAATAGTATGGCTTCCGTTTCTTTATATCTACTGCCAATATGTTGACGGTTTTTACTAACCTTGAATATTAGGCTTTAGATAAGAACGGCGAGGTTCGACCTTTGGCTTTAGATATCTCGAAGGCATTTGACAGTCTTTGACATGCTGGCCTTCTCCACAAGTTCAATGGCTATGGTGTATCTGGACGAATATTTGGCTTAATACAATCGTTCTTAACAAATGGAGTAATTATTTACATCATTTAAAATGTTTGGACTGTTGTCCTCGAGGCCATGTAGGCCAGTGGCTAAAAGCGTTGGTTAGACCCAGTGATTTGACCCCAAGAGTTGTGAGTTCAATAACTGGCTACTGCAGTGGTGAGCAAAAACTTGGAGAGTTGAGTTAAAGGGAGAGAACTGAGACATCCGAAAGAGGTATGGCACGTGGAACTAGAAAAATCTTTCCCGGTGGACGAAATAAAGGGTTCAGGTCGAAATTCCAATCACTTGAAGAAGAACGGTCGAAACGTTGTAAATATGAAAATAAAGATGAGAACGACAATATCGATAGATAAATAGTGTAATGAAAGTCGTACTGACATGCTTCTAAATCATTCACATTAATGCAGGGACCCCACCCCGGGCTCTATCCTTGGACCCACGTTGTTTCTTATCTTCATCAGCGCCCTTCCTGATGTCACCAGTTTCCAACTAGGTATTTATGCTGGTGACACAACTATTTTCTGCTGTCTTAATAGTAAGTCTGACAGGCCCGACAAAATAAAACTGGCAGCTGCTCTCCAAAAGCACCTCCAATAAGTAGTTAATTGAGGCAATTTTAACGCCCCCAAAATAAAACTGCTTTCATTTAATGAGGATAGAGAAGCTTTTCTGATGCTAACCTCCATGCTAGCAATTCTTTGCGCCTTCACAGTCTCATGTTTTTAACTGACATAAAGTGGAGTGATTATATTGAATCAATTGCTAAATCTACTGCTAGGAAAGTTGGTTCACTATGTTGCGCTAGACAATCTTTCTTGCCAGAATCCACCCTGCACATTTATAAATCTACTATCCATTGCTACCATATCTGGTTGGCTGTTTGAGATTATGGACAAAATCCAAAGAAGAGTCTGCCATGTATTTGGTCTTGATCCGGCATCTCGACTTCAGTCACTTTCCTACCGTTGTGATGTAGCATCTCTCTGTCTTGTTTATAAATATTTTCATAGCAATTGTTCTAATGAACTTACTTTCTTGGGGTCTCGACTGCATGAATTTAAGCATACTACTAGATTGGCAATTAGGTTTCATCATTTAACTGTTGAACTAGCTTAGATGCAACCGTAATTACTATTATTAAAGTTTCTTTTCACACCGATAGATCACACTTCCGGTTTCTTGCTTCCTTGCCACTTACAATCTTCAAAGATTTAAATGCAACGACAATTGCCATTTTCTTGTCTTCGTGAATTCTGTTCTTTTTTGTCCTTTCTCCTCACTTAAGTCTCCGCGTTTTCTTTCACTCCAAGTTATCATGTTGCTTGGGGAGAAATGATTTTTCAAAAATACTGACATTCACGATGGTTGATCAGAAAGAGACAAAGTGAAGTAGCATTTTGATCAACCTTTTACATAACTACGGCGCCTAACGGTGAATTTGTGGATCGTGAGTTAGTCTGAGTAGCAATTACTACTGAGTAGTGTGTTCGATCATCCTTGGGTGCCCTATACTTGTGACCTTGTACTAAAGCAGAGGTCCCCAATATGGTGGTTGTCAAGGGAGGTAAAAGGGGATCGATAAATAAACTGTGATGACTTAAACCCGTCAATTTCCAACGACATTTCAGTGCCAATGCTCATTGAGCAGAACCTTACTAAATTTAATAAAACGGGATATTATTATGTATTTTATTTACGTTCGCTTTCCTATCATGAGACGCGGGTTCGAATCTCACCATGATCAATTTATCAGGGATGTGACTTCTTAGTGCTATCGTTTTGATATTGATTTCTCAAGGAGGTGATGTTATTGGCCTGATTCCAGTTTGGAAAATGGCTGAAAGCCGTTCCACTTATTGACCTAAGCATTGTGAAACTGGATAGACGGAACTTTATGGCGGTCGTCGATGGTTGTGTTAACACGAAGTCACAAGTCATCGTGACCGAGTGTTTGATCGTACTGGCCTTGTTCATCTGTTGATCACGACAGGTTATGCTCACTCTTCCCCCCTCTCTCTCTCTCTCTCTCTCTCTCTCTCTCTCTCTCTCTCTCTCTCTCTCTCTTCTAGAAATTTCAATTTAGATCAGCTCAGCATAGTTGCAGTATAAACCACAGGTGTGCATTGTGAGTATTGAAAAAATACAGGCACGTGCAACAGGGCATGCTTCGCCACCTTAATTAGTCACATGATCTCAAAAATGAGTAGTCAAACAATTATTTTTTCTTATTATTATTCGAAAAAACAGGTATAGTATTTTTTTATTCGGAAAGCCACGTATCTATATTTTATTATTTTTATTCCAAAAGCCACGTATATATATTTTTTAATTTTTATTCGAAAAGCCAGATGTAGACTTTTTTTATTCAAAAAAACAGGTATAGTAGTTTTTATTCGAAAAGTCATATATGTATTTTTTTAATTTTTATTTTAGAATAATTTTTTTTTTATTCGAAAAGCCAGGTATATATATATATATTTTGATTTTTATTCGAAAAGACAGGTACAGACATTTTTTTTATTCAAAAAACAGGTATAGTATTTTTTATTCGAAAAGCCATGTATTGATTTTTTAAAATTTTTATTCGAAAAGCCAGGTATATATTTTTTAAATATTCATTCAAAAAGCCAGATATCGATTCTTTTTTAATTTTTATCCGAAAAAACAGGTATGGTATTTTTTGTTCGAAAAACCATGTATTGATGTTTTAAAATGTTTATTCGAAAAGCCAGGTAAACATTTTTTTTAATTTCTATTCGCAAAACCAGTCATAGATTTTTTATTTCTATTCGAAAAAAAAGATATTGTATTTTTTATTTGAAATGCCATGTATTGATTTTTTTTAACTTTTATACTAAAAACTAGATATATATTTTTTTTTTATTTTTATTCGAAAAGCCAGGTATATATATATTTTAAATCTTTATTCGAAAAGCCAAGAATACAATTTTTTCATTTTTATTCGAAAAGCCAGATATAGTATTTTTTGAATTTTTATTCAGAAAACTAGGTATGCAATTTTAAACTATTAAATAATGATTTAATGATACAAATCTTGCTAATTAACCCATAGCTGGGAGGAGAACAGGTAGATTCATACCTTTCTTAAGTGTATTCGTGCTTAAGTGAAGATAATGAACCCAACTGGAATTGGAACTCGGACATTAGATAAACATTTCCGAGTGATTATTCATTACATCACCGACACATCCCAGCTCACAGCACCCGGTCACCCATCATGGTACTGACCAGACTCAGTTGCTTAATTTTGATGATTGTACGGGAACCGGTGTTTCAACATGATATGGCCGGAATCCCAACGATTTGTATATCGGATGATTAGGGTGATGGCAATGTTAAAGTGGAAATTAACCGTTTCCGTATAAGGAAGCATTCGGCATTCTTTGACCAAATGGCGTTACTTTCGTTTGAAATTTCCCTTATAACAATAATTTTTTAAGAAATTCGACTTCTCATGTCCACTAACTGTTATAGATCTTTCTAGTCTTAATGGAAGATTTCTTTTCATTTTGGGAAGTTAACAGCTTATGTCATTATTTTCTCTTCTAGTTACATTTTTGTTGTGGCATTTTTTCTTTTATTCTTTGGTAAATAGCTTTGAGTTGGGCGCCGTCTCCTGGTGTAATAGTCAGCAATCTGAACTTGTGTGACATTAGTAACAGGGTGACCCATTTCCATAGCATTGTGCCAAAACTAAGCTAGTAAATAACTCCGATGTTTTCTGACGGAGTTGGCACCGTTGGAGACGTCCTGAGTTTCTTGAAAAAAAAATCATAAGAATAACGATAGGGATTGTATAAGCAAATGTCGTTCGGTATAACGAAGCAGACGACCGCGTCAATAAGATTTGGTTTTTGCTTTTCGATTCTCCTCAGTCTGACATTCTTCTCTTCGCCAATTAAAAAGATGGTTTTTTTTTCTCAAAAGACTAAAGAACGAAACCATTTACCGATTCTGTGTCTGTGAGTTTTCTTTCTATTAATCAATTTTGTTTTTATTTGTTTATTTTATTACTTGATAATTGTCTTTTCTTTCTTGAATATTCGCTTTTGTATGTGTGTGTGTGTGTGTGTGTGTGTGTGTGTGTGTGTGTGTGTGTGTGTGTGTGTGTGTGTGTGTGAGAGAGAGAGTATGTGTGATTGTGACTATGTGCGTGAGCATATTTTTATCTTTTTTATGATCTGTGCCCGTGCACGCGTGTGTGTGTATGTGTGTGATTGTCGTTTGAAGTATAACTTAATCGTGTATGACTATCTGTATTTTTGTTAGGGGTGCGTGTCTGCATATTTTGTTTCGTTTTACTTTTGGGGTTTGATTTATGATTTATGTGTTTTGTTTTGTTTGTGCATGTGTGTTGTGTTCTTTGTTTTTCGGGAAGGGTGTGTCTGGTTTTTGGGGGTTTTGTGTGTGTGTGTGTGTGTGTGTGTGTGTGTGTGTGTAGCAGGTAATTTCGGAGATAGTTTGCTAGTCCGAAAAGAATTTACAACAATTACTGCTGTGTTTTACTGAACATTTCATTTTCTATTCATTTTTTTTGTATTGTCGCAGTGTCTTTCGTCTATTGTCACCTGTTTTACTTTTCAGAAATCCAAGTTATTAAAGTAAAAGGCACAAATTAGAAAATAAAGTGCTTGTATAATACAAAATCTGTATACTTCATATAAAAACATCATTTTTTTAGTCATTCAAGACGCTCAAACGCAACTTTTTATTTAACAAGCTGTAATTTGTCTTGCATATGAGCCAAAATATTATGTCCAGTGATGTGTGTCAAGAATGACAGCTACTCTCTCGTAACTGTTACTCAAGTCAGTGGTATATAAGCAAGTCAGCCAACTTGGATTTCATGTTAAAATATTAAATGGTGCGCTTATAAATCTGAGGATAAAAAGCTTCGGAATAATGTCTATAGATTAGAATTCATTAAACATTCCTTTACCCATATCATTTGCAAGAACCGAAAAATATTGAATTTTTATCATTTTAGCAATGAGGCTCCTGTTCATAAATATAAATATGGTTTCAAATCAATTACCTATTTTTTCAAGAGTGTACTTTGCTTTTATTTACAAAGGTCAAGTTTGGCTTATGGCCATATAACGTTGAAACACGGGTTCCCGTAGGATCACCGAAGTTGATCCCGGCTTGTACCTAGACGGGTAACCGCTTGAGAATATTAGGTGCTGTAAGATTAGATTTGTGGGAACTGTTCTAAGAAACTCTTGATCTCAAACGAGCAAGGTGAGTCTTTTTATTTCCGTTCAGACAGAAAACTGCCTCTTTAGAAAGACAAGTTATTTCATTACAATAATTATTCCTGGAAATCACAAAATGACCCATGTTCGTATTCCAGAAATGTGACGTTGTGATATATAAATATTTCTGATATATATATATATATATATATATATATATATATATATATATACAGAGAGAGAGAGAGAGAGGTGGCCACTCGTATTCGAGAATACCCGTCTACTAGGGCAGCAAACCAATCCCTATTGCAGACTCTCCCAGGCACATTTGTGTTTGTTCAACACCCACAGAGCCAGTCTGTGGCTTATACTGCAACTATGCTGAGCAGATCTTAGTTACAGTTTCTGGGAAAGAGCATGTTATCTAGAATGATCAACAATCTGAACACCAGCACACTCAAACCCTCGGTCACGATGACTTGTAACTTCATGCTAGCACAGCTATTGACGGCCCCAAGTGTTTCGTCGACCAATTCCACTCACACGGCTTTTGTCAACCCGTGGTATCGTTTTTCAGGCACTTTCCAAAGGTGCAGCACGCTGGGATCAACCAGACCGATAATAACAGGAAGTCTCCTTGCTGACAAATCGACCATGATGAGTGTCAAAGTCAGAAAGCGAACATTCTAACCACTCAGCTACGTGCCCATATATATATATATATATATATGTGTGTGTGTGTGTGTGTGTGTGTGTGTGTGTGTGTTAACAATCTATCGCATATCCTCAAGGGTGTGAACTACAAGTAAAGGGTAGGTCGCCAAAAGTTTGTACAATCGTCTTAGTTCTTGTTTTGAAGCGCTCTTGGTTGAACAACCCACAAATTATCCTAAACTCAAATCTCACACTTCTTTGACATTCTCAAAGGCTACTTCCAGCAAGACAGAAAAATAGAAAAACCAATAAGAAAGGTGCAAGAACACAACCTTGTTTTGTTCCATCAAAGACAATAAATGAGTCAGACACCTCTCCACTGGACCTGAGGCCATCATCCGCTGATGGAAAGACATTATGACACTGAGCATCGTTTCAAGAACACTCATCTCCCTAAGGACGGCCCAAAGAGCATCCCTTGAAATGATATCAAAGGCCTTAGAGAGCTCGACGAAAGTAATCTACTATCTATATTTCTCATGTTGTCTGTCAGTGTGTCTGTCGTGGGCGTTGTTACCTCGCCCAGGCCGCATTTCTCACCCGATTTCGATGCGGTTTTCAACACAAGTTTGCAAATGGCTGCCGTAAGGACATACCGGAGCCCGATTTTTGAGTTCGGGCTCAGGTTCCGAAAAAATCGATAATCCAAAAAATCGATAATCGAAAAAATTCTGCTTACAGAAGGAATTATAGCATTTCAACCAAATTTGACACCCTCTTAGAGTCTACCATTTGAAGTGTTGTCCAGAAGTTTCATGATCACGGACCCCTAAACAGCGCGGAAAATCGATAAAACCCAAACACCGATACGCCCAGATTGCGTCTGAACCGCATGTCGGTTTTTAGCAAAAACCGAGCGGATTTATGAAGAGGCCATTGGGAGTCATCATGTGAAGTTTCAACTCTGTGCACCCCCAAACAGAGTGCAAATCGACAATCGGTCAACCCTTAAAATGTTTTTCCGGTTTTTTAAAACTGATCGTATTGTGTTTATTTTGTTTAGTTCTTTTTTTCGTAACAGATTTAATGTTTACTATAGAGCTTAGAAAAAGTTGGCAGTGTGATATAGGCAAGAAGTAAGGCATGTAACAACATCAGCACGGCAAAGGGCACTCTTCTAAATGCAAGGAAGGGCAAAAATATTTTAAGTCAAGTGATAGCGATTGCTGTATTAGTCGTACTATTTTTTAATCAAGCACGGGCAACGCCGGGCCATGCTGCTAGTAAATAAATAAATGCTTCTCATGGTGTTATCCTTTCTCCTGTGGTTACCTTAAACTGAATATTGATAATTACTTATGGGCGTCAAGAGATTTCAGAAGACATTGAACAATTTAGATTCAAACTCTGACTGAATAACAGAAAAATCGTTTAAAGTGAAAGGAAATCAATAATTAAATTTTTAACAAAGAATTTTCATTGGTCTGCAGTCAAATGTGCATAGATGAAAAATTCATATATATATATATATATGTGTGTGTGTGTGTGTGTGTGTGTGTGTGTGTGTGTGTGCATTATACAGCAAAAAAAATCCAAACTTACCTCATGTGGGTATATAGTCTATTTCAGGCTAGCACAACCATATGTCAGTCCTCCACAGCCCTAAACTGATTGTATCGGAATAGGGGTTTTGAATTTGGTTTAGATAGCAGTCGTACGGGGCTATTTATGAAGACGCCTCGTTTTGATAAGGAGTCTGGATTGGTGACAAGGAGATGAGCCTGCGTGGGAGTTTATTTATGACCAAAGCCTTTAGTTGTATGCAAATGAATTTAGGTTTTCTGCTAGTATATTATATTATTAAGTGGGGTGGGGATGGGGGGCATTTAAAGACAAGACAATTTAAAATTAGAATAAATCATCTAAATAATAGATTCCTAAAATCTGTAAGTAAAACCAAGACGCCTAATGGAATAAATCATGTCATACAACACATATACATACTTACATACCCACTTACACACATACCTATATACGCCTACATATAATTATTGATATACACATACATGCACGCACACACACACACACACGCACACACATTTCTTCGTCATATTCTTTCATATTTATTCCTACTATTTCATCTAATAACCTATGTTTGCTTTTTTCCTTGGTTCAAAATTTCAACCTGATTCGATTTCAGCCAATCGACTGTAATTTGATCGGAACGCTACGATATCCGATTGGTTTCAGAGCAATGACATTTTTTTTTGGTCAATTGATCCGTCATCAAGAGCAGAGATCATGATGAGAGCTCAAAATCTATCTTCAATTAGCATCAGTAATTATCTTGATTCGCAAGCAAGCCAATACGTAAAGGAAGACGACGTCAAAGAAATTGCTGAAAAGAAGACGAAGGAATGAACATTCCAATCTGACACGTATGCACTGAAATAAGAGAGAGGGAGGGAGGGAAAAGAACGGGTAGATGTAGTATGGATGTGACAAAAACATGAAGGGGATAAAAACTGAAAAGCGATGGGGAGAGATTTATTTAAGGAGAGGGAAACTATGAAGAAGATAAGTAAACTGAACGGAAGACATTTTTAAAAAAAAGTAACAAAATTCGATAGGAGAGAAATAAAGCGAGCGAAGAAAATGGCGCGCAAGACAATTTAAGACTGTGGGGAAAAAAAAAAGAAGGATAAAAAGGAAAAGAGAGAGATGAAAATGCAAGAAGAGAAAGAAAGAGGAGAAAAAGATGAAACCAGAAAAGAGAGAGAGAAAGAAGGAAAAGAGAAGGAAATTAAGAGAAGTGTTAGAGGGAGAAACGAAATAAACTGAGAGAAAAGAAATAGAAATATATATATATATATATATATATATATATATATATATAGATAGAGAGAGAGAGAGAGAGAGAGAGAGAGAGAGAGAAAGACAGAGAAATAAAAGTAACACAAATATAAAATTGTTCATTCGTTCTGAGTGCTTTCGGCTAATGTATAAGTCATTTTGCAGGATTTGGGGCTGTGCTATTATAAATGATGTATAGGTTGATAAAAGTTAGAAATATTTTTTTAATTCTGAATATTATATATATATATATATACAATGAAGCCAAGAAAAATTATGAAACAGCCCTAAAAGATAATGAGTTTTTGGCAACACACACATACACAGCACAGAAAAAAGCCAACAGGAAAAAAACATGATATGCTTCAATATGCCATACAACAAAAACGTAAAAACAAACATAGGAAAAATATTCATTAACCAAACGTAGGAAAAATATTCATTAAACTCACTTACAAACACTTTCCTCTCCAGAAGTTACTCGACAAAAACACAGTCAAAATGTGCTAAAGTTGCACCGAGAACATGACGCAAATAATAAAAAAGCACAAAAACAGGCAACAAAGCACCTGCACAAACCAAATGCACCTGTAACTGGAGATCAAATGACGAATGTCCCTTAAATGGAAATTGCTTACAGAACAATATAAGATACCAAGCCACTGTAAAATGAGCAGATAACGAAAAAAATACATAGGGCCCTAAAGGACCCTGGTAACAGAAACTACGCAAACAAAACATTCTTTTCAAGCAGTAAATACGCGAATAGCACAATGCTTTCTAAACATGTATGAGAAATTAAAAACAAAAACCAAATCACACCAAAAATATCATGGAAAATAAAGAAAACTGCATGAGCCTCGAACAATAAATCCAAAAACTCTAAACTCCCTCTTGAGGAAAAAATAGATATATAGTTACTATTGTGAGACCGGAACTACCTACACAATAGACTCTCCCAGGTCTATATTAAGTATGCGACACAACACTCTAGAGTGACAGAGACACTGAGAGTGACACAGAGATACAGTGAGAGTCTCGTACGACTACCAGTGTTGGACAATAACATATAGTAAGCTCCGCTTACATTATCTCTGTAACCTGTTGTTAATATATCTTTCTTACATCTAATCCGTGTTCTGTGTTTTACTTCTGTGGTCCCAACTTTGGCCCCACATCAGTAGACTAACACAAGTTGCTAAATAAACGATCAGAACTCATCTCAAAATGCAAACACGAAAACAAATTTTTATTACGTTACATACAAATTGAAAAATAAAAGCTAAAAAAATATAAATAATGAAATTAAATAAATGAATCCAAATCAGTAAATAAATAAATACATTAAATAAACTACGAACGCATACATAATCACAAGTAAAATTAATAAGAAAAATCAACAACAAATAATAAAATAATAAATAATAATAACTTAAAAACAACACTATAAAATAGTCAGAAAACTACATTAGGATCCACAATTATTTCCACACAGTAGCATCTAGAATAATTCTAAACATAACCGTTACTGCCCACCCAAATAACCGTTAGAATAATAAAATAGACCTAACCATAATGCAATACTGACCAGCATATATAAATAGTCGAAACAAAACAAAACGCATATGACGATTGAAGAGGGAGAGAGATAGAGGCCTTGATATCCATAGTTACTTTCGTAAGAAACTTTATAGATCTCAAACCCACATTTTTGGAATACTAAAGAAAACGAAATGTGGTAATTTTAGGTTTTCATGGGTAATTCTCGCAATGAAAGAATTTGGATTTATAAAATAACAAATTTGTTTTCTCCAAATATCAACTTCTGGCTTCTTTCTAAATTAATATAATCTCAAAAAAAGTGTAATGGCGAGTAACCCCACTCTGTTTTTCTCTGTGTGTTCACAGTGAGCTATTCGATCTCTCGTGACCCTCTAGCGATACCACTTGGAGACGTACAGTATTGTGTCATAAGTGCGAATCTAACTTGAATCACGCGTGCCCATAGTCCTGATAAAATTAAACGATTCCGAAAGACCATACTGAGAGTCCGATTGCTTCGATTTGTGCTGAGGGTATCATGCGGCCTAGCTGTCCAGAATCTAGTCTACAGTGTAGGAATGTTCATTTGACAACTCTTGCCAATATCAAAAAGCACCACTGACAGGAAAATTCCAACACGTGCAGCAGTTTTCTGAACTGACCATCTAGCGTATCGACTCACAATTTGACCGACCCTCAAACTGTTCAAATTAAGCAAAAAGAGTACGTATGTGTCTCCGTGCCATGACACCGACTCGCACTGGACTCTTTCCTACACTAAATCTTATCAAAATGTGTATCATTATCTAAAGCTCAGAAACAAACGGGACATTGCTATTACGTCCCAGGATGGCCGAAGATTTGAAAGATTTATATGAATACTCCAAAACGTACAAATAACAAAGAGAAAATTAGGCGAATAAACTACACAAAACCTGCTCTTTCAACAGTATTTTCAGTGATGAATATAGACCTATACTGAATAGACTTGATTTGTTGTGAACTAAAGAGTGGATCCAACCAATTTGACTCAGAGAAAAATAGTGGGAGGTGGAGTGATTTTAATTTTTTTTTTTTTACTGTAGACAGTAAAATTATAGATCCCGTCCAAGTTTACGATGTTATTTAGATAAACTGTTAATTCTTCGAGAACAAGTTCTTAGTGTGACATAGGTCACAACAAAAAAGCTTTAAGAAAATAATTACAACAAGTGATACAAAGTGTGGATAAAAACCTACAGTCACAGTGTAGCCATTTTGAATTTTTGACTGTAAAACTTACGTTTTACATGCCAGGTTACTTCCAGACGAATGCGACCATGACTCTCCACAGATTTCTTTTCTTTACTATCTGTGAATTGCCACGGATGAGATAGTGGAGTGGTTTGGGGGAGAGATGATAGAGTGGTTTAGGGGAGAGATGGCGGAAAGGTTCTGGGGAGAGATGGTGGAGTGGTTCTGGGGAGAGATGGTGGAGTGATTTTGGAGAGCGATGGTGGAGTGTTTTACTGTTGCAGTCTTCAACGTTTTAAATTCAGAGTAGTCTTTTTCCCAGACAGGCTACAACACTAGGCCAAAAATCCCAGTCTCCTTTGCTATTTAACCTATAGTTAAATGGAGAATTGGATTCATACATTTCCCAAGGCTAATAATACACCGATAACCGCTACGCTACACATGATTTTCTTTTTCATGGGATGTTACACTTTGTTTTTTTTTCTTCTATTACAAACATGCATATTGACGAAAAAATATAATTGATTCTGCTTGAGTTGTCGATATAAAAGAAAATAGTCCTGAAATTACATGACCAACAGAAACAGCTGTAGTTGATTTGTTTTGTATTCTATTTTGCTAATTTGTTTTGAAAGTAAAATATTACAAGAATGTTGAAAAGAAATTAAAGTACAAAGGTGTGAACCAGTTTTAGACGTTACATTCCGATATGAAATCTTATGAAACTGGGATGAATAACAATGTATAAAAAACAAGACTATACTGTGGTTAATTCAGATGATGACAGAATTTTGACTCAATGAGAATTTATTTAATGAAAAAAGCAACATGATATTATGAAACTGGAAGAGTCCTGAATTGTGGTTGATTTTTATCGTCATATTTGGATATATGGGTAGTGTAACGGTTATAGGTCGGCAAGAGAAATGGAATCATTGTGCCAAGTTCAAATTTCAGGTTAGTCTATTGTTTTCACTTTCACATAAATTCTATTAGAAAAAAAAATTAACCCCTCTCTTCTCCTCCTCGCTATAGGCTAAATATCAGAGTAGACCAGCCTCTCTAATCTTGGGTGGTAACCAGTCTAAGAAAAGGAAAACTTTGAATTAAAAACCAAGGAAAAGGCAGCAGTAAACCATTCTATTATCTTTCACAAGAACGCATAGAAATTCACAGATAATAAAGAAATGGAATCTGTGGAGAGTCATGATCGATTATATCCTGAAGGGAAATTGTATTTATTAAAAGAAATGAGGTGTGTTTGATTTAAAGACACTTGACTTCTTGTCTATGGCGCCAAGATAATGATCACAACAGCATTCTTATGCACAAAACACTGAACACGATGCAGATAAAATCGTCCAAGTTCTCCGAAAACGGCCAGTACACTGTGGCCGTGTTCATAATTGATGCTAGTAAGGGTCGATTTCTTTTATTTTATAATAAGGCTTTCTATTGCTTTTAAATGATTTCTGCAGTTGGAGGTACATATCGCATTCATGTTCTCATGTGTTCCGTTCTGAGCCTCGGTAAAGCGCTAAAAGCATTTAAAAGTGATCGAAGTCCTTATAACAAACAAGAAATCAGTCCTTAATAACATCAATTATCAACACAGCCAAAGTGCATTGGTCGTATTTGGAAATTTATACATATACAACGGGTCCCAAAACAATTGACATCATTTTGTAGTCTAATAACATAGTCAATTTTCGCTCAAATGATCTCGAATTTTAACAAAATGTGTAAAAACATAGTTGAATTTTGTTAGAATATGCTCAAAAACAATCAAACAAGATAGTGCAGCGTGAATTTTCGAGAAAATTCAAGGAAAATGCACCAACTAGAAAGCAGATTTCGACATGGCAGAAAAAATTCAAAGACCCTGGCGAATGTTACGCAAGACATGCTACAGCGTGTTTGGTAGGAGCTAGACTACCGACTTGACGTGTGTTGTGTCAAAGATGGTGTGCATATTGAACATTTATGAAGCTTTGTTAAATCGGTTATAAAATGTAAACCCTTTGTATATCTGGTTCGAATTTTGATAAATCTTGTATTGTTCAACATGAAGCCTATTTAATTTCGTTTGCCTGGCACATGTAGCTACTCAGATATTCACATTTTAAATTATGTAAATTTAGCGGAGCACCCTGTGTATATATATATATATATATATATATATATATATATATATATTATGAATTTACTAATTTAAAAATATGATACCCTACCGCCCCTTATTAAAATGATTAAATTCTATAAGTGAATTTGAAGTTTTAGCTTCTGTTTTTGAAACATGGTAATTCCTGTGTAGCAATGGAACCATATTTTTAAATTAATAGATTTATAACATTTATGCTCTGTAGATTTGCATTGAGCACTGTTTTGTAAAAATAGAAATATTAATAATAACACCGGATTATATATCTTACTGTTATATATATATATATATATATATATATATATATATATATATACGTGTCTATACGTGTCTATATACGTGTCTGTCAATACGCCATTTACATATCGACTCCATTGATAAAAACATTAGTTGTAATATGTCCTTTAGAGGAACGTGGAAGTTTTAACATAGTCTTATATAAGCCTGTGTGTGTTTTTATGTGTGTTTGTGTGTGTGCGCGCGTGTGTGCGTGCGTGTGTGCGTGCGTGTGTGTGTGTGTTCGCATTGGTTCTATTCCTAACATCAAATCAACCGTCTACATAAAATCTACTGTAAGAAAAAAACAATATAATGTGCGGTGATAACAGAGCATTAGATAGATAGATAGATAGATAGATAGATAGATAGATAGATAGATAGATAGATTTTATTATGCAAGTCAATGTTTCAACAATTGCTATGAAGCAACCGATGTGAGTAAAAAATATTTAGGATATCTTTATATCTATGTGAGCAATATATCAAGAGTTTCAGCGTCCATTATCTTTACAGGTTAATGATATTTATATCATCGTTGAAGGTGATGTTTTGGGGGTGCTGTTTCTATACAAGGTTCAATACAATATTCATTTATATATAAATCCAAAAGACATAGATCACAATACCATATATTGAATTAATACAATATCCCACATGCCTGAACAAATTATTATTTTATTTTACATGAATAGAAATATAGTTAATATGGACTCTTTGACATTCTACAACCTTCATCAGTCTTTCAACTATAGATTTTCTTAACTTTTCTACGGCTACGACTTTAGTAAATTATAGCATGTTTTATTAATTCTCATAGATTTTCTTTGCTTGAATATTACTTTCCATTCTCATATACATCTGTTTTAATGATTGGTCATAAATTTTCTATTAAATTTATATCTGGAATTATATTTATTTGGTTTTATTTTAGCAAAATCGGCAATAATCAGTTTTGTTGAATGTGTAATAACACTGTCTTTATGAATATAAACTTTAATAATTCACATTATTTACATTGGTTGGACTGTTGTCCTCACCTTGGTTGTCATATTTACGACGTATCGGCCGTTATATGTTCCGGCTTTCTTCAGGTGCTTGGAATTTCGAACCGAAGCCTGTTTTTCGTCCACCGGGGTAGAGTGGTCACATGGCCCAGTGGGTAAATGTGTGGTCTGAAATAATCTAGTAAATTGACCCAAAGAGTTGTCAGTTCAATACCTGGCCACAGGAGAGGTGAACGAAAACTTGGAGAGTTGATTCACCAAAGAAAAATAACTGAAACTGAGATATCCGGAAGAGGCATGGCACGTGGAACTAGAACATTCTACTGCGGTGGACATATTGCTCTCATGGTCTCATCAAAAAAAAAATTGCGCTAATTCTCTGCATTTACTTTCACACCATTCAACTACTTTAATACGCTATACTTCTATAATTGTATTGCCCAGCTCAAAGTTCTACTCCACTATACCTCCTTTCTATTTTAAATCTTGTTGGCTGACTATTTTCGTAAAAATCTCAAATTATAACTAAGCCATCAGATTCAACAAATTTAATTCTACATTTGTCTCTAAGAATTAAAGTTGAGGAATCAATTTTCTTGTACTCATTCGACCAACTTACACGTTTCTCTTTGTGATGTTTAGTTAAAGATGGGCGCTTGGGTGCATTCATGCCTGCTTTAGAAATTAATTCTTTCTTGACATATTAATAAATAGAAGTATGATGTTACAGAAGGCAACGATAGCAAAATGTAAATGATTCACTTTTTCAAACGTGTTATTTAAATATTCATAATAATGTCTACGCTTTTTTTTTCTTTCAATCGACACCAGTTATTCTAAAATTGCTTCTTAACCTTTGGCCCCTGACCACCCAACCTGTCTGAAAAGCACTTCGATTCACTTTTCACTGATTACTTACTGAAATCGATATTGTACCTAATCACTAGACTTAGAAATGACTCTGGGGGTCGCCATTTGCCTATTTTTGTGTCTGCCTGCTTTCATCAGTAATTTTGAGGTGATTCCATTACAAAGAGATGAAAAATTTGGCAACTCGCTTTTGGCTCGCTCGTTATCAGTGAAATTGTAGTGTGAGTTGAGAAGTATCACACACACACAGATATGCACATAAAAGCATGTACACACAGCCAAACATATACATACATGCATACTCGCAAAAAAAAGCAAGCACACACAAACACAGACACACACACTAAATTATAAATTTGAGGTTACCACCTCTCAAATTATGATCAATGATACGTGGTGATCATCGGATCGCAAGGAATTACAATCTATTTATTTATTGCTACTTTTGTTTGCATGCCTTTTGTCTTGTATGAAAAATTGTCAAATGAGTTATTTATCATTAATAATGACGGAAAAACGGATTAACCCCGTATATTATACGAGATTATGAGGAGCATGTTGATACGTCCCTGAAGCTGTGCCTCATAATCGATAATACAGTCGCTTTGTTGGTCAGGATGGTGCTTGTCGAAATATATGCACTGGGTCGTTTCATGTGTGCGTAGATGGCTAATAAAATTGTAAATCTTTGCACAGATGCCCATCAACACAAGATGACTACCTTCTCAGTTTTGAATATTCAATATATATATATATATATATATATATATATATATATATATATATACACGAATTATATATATACATATATACACACATATATATGCACATATATATACACACACAAATATATACACATATATATATATATATACACAAACGTATATATACAGACACATATATACACACAGATATATATACACACACACATGTATATACCCATATATATATATACACACATATATATACACACACACATATGTACATACATATATATACACACATATATACACACATATATATACACAGACTCATACACACACATATATATATACACACATATATATATATATATATATACACACACACACACACACACACATATATATATATATATATATATATATATATATATATATATATATATACCTACTCAACTGACACATGAGAAAAGTATTTTATATTGTGTGTGTGTGCGTGTGTATGTGTTAGACTATAATGGAGTTCTTTAGTTGGAATGTTTTAGGTGCATTCCATTGCCGAAGTTGTAGCAGACGACTGACACAAAAGTTGATATCTAACAATATCGAATGAATAAGTTGATGCTACATTCCCTATCTTTGTTGTTTTTATCACAACGTTTCGACCGTTTTGCCCTCCTGCCTTCAACAAGTGATTGTTGATCCGAGTAAGCTTCAGAGAATTTCAAACTGAACCCTTTATTTAATCTACGAGGGTGAGAGGTAGATTTTTCTCGTTTCCCTGTGCATGTCCACGGATATCTCGTCTAGTTCTTATTTTAGTACTGCTAAGTTATTTTTCGCCCACATTCCTACTGAGTTCAAGTACATACTGTCCAGCCCAGGGATTGAACTCGCAAGTTCCTCTTACTAAAATAAAAATTAAATGAGATATCTACGGACAGAACTGGAGGCGAATAATCTACCGCGATAGCCGGAACGTGCCTTTACCAATTCGGCTACGGAGGCCGCCTTGACAAGGAGACGTTTTGGCTATAGAAATAGTTTCCATGATGGAAAAGAGTATACAGGTTCATTTCCTATCGGAAGTACGATCTTTCTTTAGTAGGACTTCTCAATCTATGTCAGTTGTTATTAATTTCATTGTTTCTGAAAATAAAAAATAGGGATAGCAACTGAAATACGTGTGTGTTCTAGGCTGATTCTGTTTTCTTTGTTTTCCATGATATTTTTGGTGTGATTTGGTTTTTGTTTTTAATTGCTCATGCATGTTTAGAAAGCATTGTGC
Organism: Acanthosepion pharaonis; assembly: GCA_903632075.3. Lineage (NCBI taxonomy): Eukaryota > Metazoa > Mollusca > Cephalopoda > Sepiida > Sepiidae > Acanthosepion > Acanthosepion pharaonis. The sequence goes on from CAHIKZ030000175.1 coordinate 798,880, forward strand.
TATTCGCGTATTTACTGCTTGTAAAAAATGTTTTGTTTGCGTAGTTTCTTTATTACCAGGGTCTTTCAGAGTCCTATGTATTTTTTTCCTTATCTGCTCATTTTACAGTGGCTTGGTATCTTATATTGTTCTGTAAGCAATTTCCATTCAAGGGACATTTGTCCTTTTCTCTCCAGTTACAGGTGGGTTTGATTTGTGCAGGTGGTTTGTTGGTCGTTTTTCGTTATGCTTTTTTATTATTTTGCAGTGATCAGAAATGATATCAGATAAAAAAATACACTCAAAAATTATTGGTCTTTATCCAAATATAGAGTTATTATCGAAATAAGTATACACTTAAACACTTTTATTTAAAATGAAATTGTATAATCTCTGCATAACCCAGATTTGAAACAATGGCTTCATCCTACTTAAGAGATTTTTTCTTTACAATGTCAACTTCAGATTGTGCTAACATATGGCACACAGTAAAGATTACTCCGAAAAGCTAATCAGAGTATTAAGAGACATAAAAAAAAAATTTTTTAGAAACAATGAAAAGAGAACTAAACTGATACGTAATGTCTGTCCTCCTATATGGCAGTGAATACTGGGCAGTCTCCTTAAAGATGAAGAAACTTGGGGCAATAGAAATGTGGTTCTACAGAAAGATGCTGAGGATACTATGGGTCGAATATGTGAGCAAAGACGAAGTTTTAAAATGAAAACAAAAAAGAAACTTATATTTTGCACCAGGAAGAAAAAGATGACACATAATGAGGAATGAGGACTTTGGAAAATCTGATATACACAGGACAGATTGAAGGCAAGAGTTTACAGAGGAAAACAACACGTAACATACTTAATGAGCTTTTGTAAATGGATAGCGGAACAGGGATTAGGAGAAATAACAAAGGAGAGGAAATTGTGGAGAGCCACGACCACCTACGTCGTGAGGGGACGTGGCACATAAAGAAGAAGATAGGATGTCGACTGTTTTGCTACCCGGATGAATAGAAGCCAAACTTGGAAATGGATGAAAAAAATATTGGCACTATAAACTTTGAATTAGCAATCACAGAGATTTCTTGAACAAGTGGCAATTTTGTCTGGCATTGGTAGATTATTCCACTAGGTAATAAAGGGGAATAACTGATGAAAGATAATAGAGCCAAGGGTGTAATCAGGAGGTATAATGGACATAAAGGTATGCTACTGTAGAAACCAACCAATAGGATGAGAAAAAATTCTCGATTTTATGCTAATAACCTCTTTCAAGAGATTAAAGATAAGAAAATACCAACGGAACAATAGATAGATAGATAGATAGATATGAACAAGCTAATATATATGTACGTGCTGGAGAAGGTAGACCGACAATCATCTACATGCACGTGAGATTTATCCGTTTTCTAAACTCATTCTGCCTGACTTCCTAAATAGTTTAAATTCGGCATATCCATTTTGAACCTTACACTTTGTCCTTTTTTAACATGTAATGCGCATGCTCAACAGCAATAAGAAGATAAAAAAAACAACCAGCGAGCCGTTATTACAGCCTTAACGAACAATATTTCTTCATATTTTGTACAGTTTTTTGTTTTGTTTTTTTTACCAAGAAAAAATTATTTCCAAATGGATAAAAAAATTACTGGAAGGAAAAAAAAGTTTCAAACCATTGAAATGTTATTTCGCCATATTTCAACATACGAATCAATAAGATACCTTGTACATTTACCCTTAATATATTGTGGGTACAATTATATCCTTAAAAAATTCCACATTTTCCTCTTGAATGTTTTTTTATACCTTGACGCTTATTTTATTTTGTTTTTATTCATTGAATCTTATTTGTTTTTTTTATGTATTTTGCTATAGGCATTTTGAGCATTCCTTCAACTGTTCTTTTTAAAAGTTAATTACTTTTTTGCATTTGTTCGGGTCGTGTGTCTCGATTGTAATCTACAAATGAATAAATAATGTCAACACATAAATAAATCTTTTACCTGGTCCACCCAAAGTGCGAATTGCAAACCGGAGATGCCAAAATCAAACGTGCGGAAATATCTGGGAAGTGTTTTAATAGAGGTCGGAAAGTGTGACACTAAAATCCGAAATCGTATTGGGATAGCCAAAGATGGCTTCCAAAATTGAGTACTAAGAAGTAGAGAAAAAATCGCTAGAAATAAGGAAGCTACTATGTGATACCTATCCTACAGTATGACAGTGAGTGATGGAAGATCTCCTTAAAGATGAAGAGGAGACTTAAAGCAACAGAAATATGGTCCTACATAAGAATGCTGAGGATACCGTGGACTGAACATATAACAACGAAGTTTTGGAAAAAATGGAAACAAAAAGAAAACCAATAGTTAACATCTAGAAGAGACAGTTGAGATTTCTGGGGCACATAATGAGGACGTGAAAAATCTGATACTGACGGGGCAGATTGAGGGCAAGAGGACAGAGGAAAACATCGCATAAGATACTTAGTGAGCTTGAGTAAATAGATGGCGGAACAGGGCTTAGGAGAAATAATAAAAAGACACGTTTATTAAGAGCTAAAAAGAGCGGGAAATTGTGGAGAGCTATGATCGCCTACGTCCTGAGGGGATACGGCAGATAAAAATGAACTAATCAAAAATAGATATGTAGATATATCTTGATCGACCAATTGAATGCCAGATCCGGACTAAATAGAAAAGTAAGCTCAAAGGGTTGAGGTGGGAGAGTTATTTTTTTCAAGCCATGATAAACCGGAACATAAACAGGTCATCATTGACAATTGCGGAAAATATGTAAGCAACAAATGTATCTTGATTGTAGACAAATATGACGACATGTTCAATTTTTTGAAAGGACGATGAGGGGAAGGGTGAGGGGGATAATCAGACGTAAAGTTAATTTCAAGAGAAATTTTTTTTTTTAAATTTTAGTTTCAGAAAGTTTCTTAAAGGTAAAATTAAAAAATGTAAAATATCTGTATAAAATATTAATAATACTAACTGAACGACAATATTAAAGTAAATAAACAAAATAAGATAATTACTCCTAGAGGATGGACCATTATTTACAGATAAATTATGGCTATAAGAAATAGTAATACGTAATCTTTAAAAATTTAACTATATTTTAAGGTAAAAGATAAACTGTGTCTGCAATTCACTTCTTTGGTTTAATAAGGATTTTTTGCCAGTAAATTTTATCATTTCCAGTTTTTCATGTAACCATAAGAAGCAAGATTCATTTAAAGATTTACAAGTTCTAGCTTTTTTTAGTATTTTTACCTTAGGGGTTTATTAACTTCTTTTAAGTTCCAAAAATAATTAGAAAGGGACGTCCTATTTCTTTACGTACTATTAGTGAAAGATAATATATGTTGGTACGACCTAGATTTAAAGAAATTCTTGGTGCTCCCGATATAAAACTTTTAACTGTTAGATTTTCTATAGTATAAATAGTGCTTAGGTAAACAAGAGAGTGTTTGACATCGGTTTTGCAATGGACATTCGTTAGAATTTCTACAGTTACACTTGTCTATGTTCCGGTTTATCATGTCATGAAAAAATAGCTCTACCACTACCACCCTCTGAGCATACATTTTCTATTTAGCGCAAATCTTACGTTTAATTGATTAATCAAGACATACCCCCAAGTCTATTTTTAATTCTGACCTTTTGTTTCCCCTTTAACTTTCGGAAAAGAGGTAACACTTTGTTTTAAAATTTTCTTAAAATCATTTAATAACACACACACATACATATATATATATATATATATGTGTGTGTGTGTGTGTGTGTGTGTGTGTGTGTATGTGCGTGTGTATATATATATATATATATATATATATATATATTATAATTATTAAAAAATATGATTCCATCGTGACACAGAAATTACTATGTTTCGAAACTGAAACTCAAGTCCCAAAGTTTAATTTCAAAATTAAACTTAAAATTTAGAGCACAGCTTCATTCACAATCGATGTTTAGAATAATTTTAAGCTCTACTTCTGTATTGAGCACTTTTTAAAATAAGAATATAAATACTAAAGAACTTTCGATTATTAATCTAACTGTTCTTGTCTATTACATCAACACACACACACACACGCACACACACACACACACACACACATATATATATATATATATATATATATACTAGTGCCAGAGAGAGGGAAATAGATACATAATGGACAATGTGAAATATGTAAAACAAAACTATATAGAATGCATGACTAGTCCAATCGACTAATGAAACAATCTGCTAATGAATAAAAATGTCTAATAATGAATATCGTCCTTTATAAAAGTAACGATAATAAAATATAATTGTTATTAGATGTTTTTTTCATATGGATGCATCCGGGTGCACTAATGTTAAAGATTCTTCAAGCAGTCTGGCTGATTTTGTTAAAAAGATAAAATAAAATTCAGTTTGCAGACTTTTTCTCCTGGCAAATTCAGGCCAAAGAGAATTTTCTTTTTCGTAGCTATGTGCGAATAATTCCAAAATGATCGATCACGTAGCAATCAGATATCGTAATCTATAACAATAAAGAAAATCATCCAATTATGATCGAACCATCAGATAAAAAAAAAAACATTCGAAAAGTCACGTAAAGACCGACGAACTTGCCAATACCTCATTGGCTTTCTTTCTCTTCTCCCTCCCATTCTCTTTCTTCACTTCCCTCCCTCTTCCTTTTCTTCAGGTCGTTACTCTCCCCTCTCTCTCTCTCTCTCTCTCTCTCCTTCTCTCTCTCTTCCTCCCTCTCTCTTCCTCCCTCTCTCTTCCTCCCTCTCTCTTTCTCTCTTCTCTTTCCAAGATATCTGTTCGGGATTACAGCTCAATGGTTATACAGCTGATTATCATTCGTGTGTATTTGTGTTAAATGCCTACATGCCTGTCAAGACAACTATATACGATCATAGCACGATTAGGACTCATTTAAACACGCACAAAAATCTACCAGGCTCCATTCGAAACATAATAGTAGAAAATACAAGCATAATAACCTCATCCACATGTAAAAAAGATTAAATATAACGGAAGACCTAATAATAAAAAAAGAAAGAAGCCAACACTTAGTAACATTAACTAAAAACACGGCCACAATATCCTGACCGTGCTTAGAAAATAAAACATTCCTATAACACTAGATACATACACAACACAATCCATACATTTAGTTAAAAGTAAAAATAAAATAATCCTTGATAATGGCGAAAAGTGGAGCCGAAAGCTCTCGGATATGCAGAAATTTTGAACAGTATCGCGTAAATAAAAAGCTTAATCGCAGTACCTTGTCAATCGTCATTAACGAAACATGTATAAAAGAGGTTTTGCTGCCTAAATACATAAGATAGATAGATAGATAGATAGATAGATAGATAGATAGATAGATAGATAACGTTGGTATTGCATATTTTCAAGTACATAAGCTTACTGACTGAGACGAGAGAGAGAGATGGTTGTACAACGCTAGTCATTCAACTGAAGGCCTGACTTCCTTGACAATCAATGATTGAAATCATTTTTTCTTGGACTCATATTACAGGTAAGAGTCAAAATAGCAATCATATTAGGTACAAAAAAAACCCTTCTTAGTAGTCGAGGGGGTAGAGCCAGAATTCTAAGCAGGGTTGGGTACGAAATGAAAAAGAAAATAATTGATATTTGAGTTGAAGCTTTTTGTAACACACACATGACAAAAATATAAAATCAGGCCACGTGACTGCAACACTTAGCGCCGTAGGGACACCACATGTTCTGCAGCTATGGCAGAAGTGATATGTTTCGGTTAAAATAGCTTGTCAGTGCCCATAAAAGTAGAAAAAAAAAGAAATTTATCAGAGAACCAACTAGTAAAAAAGAAAATTATAGAATAAAATGGAAGTCATCTTATTAGGTTTGTGCAAAATTTGCCAGCGCTTCTTTTCTGAAAAACAGAAACTGAATATACAACTGAAAACCAGTTTTACGCTGGAAACTTTTGCACACGCCTATAATCCGTTAGGGTGATAAGGACACTCCATGTAACGCACCAGCATTTGTGTGTCTTGGGCAAGAAAGACTGACACAACCCCAGCCTCTCTAGGCAAGTTTAAATTCAGAGTTTTCTCCTAGACTGGTTGCCAACGAAAGCCAAAGCTTACAGCCTGTCTTAGGTGGGGGAGAAGAGATGAATTCATACCTTTCTCAAGGATATTTTGAGCGTAAGTAAATGTAACACACCTAACTGAAATTCGAACTCGACTCTCTGATTTCGCATTTCGAACCGATATTCACTACACGACTGCGTATACTTATATCTTAGATGAAATACTTTTTGTTTTTTTGGGGGTTTTAAATATTAATTTTTTTAAACATACCACCCCAAGCAAGGCTATCACGCAAGGGGTTACAGAGAGTGAGAGCAAGAGTAAAGATGGGGGGGGTGAGGAAAGGCTACAGAAAAGGATGGGGATCAGGATCAAGACATCAGAAGATGTCGATTGACATTGCATTTCAATATTTGAAGATTATAGATATCAGTGAAGCAAGTAACACGAAGGGAATTCCACTGTTGGGAAGTGCAAGATAAGAAGCTGTTTGAGTAGAAAAGGCGGTTACATTTAACTGTTTCGACAGTGAAAGGGTGGGACGGAGATGTCAACCCAGTAGCACGCTTAAATTTATGCAGTTTCAGAACCAGAGAATGTAGCTCGTCAGAGCAGTTGGTATGAAAATACTTGTAGAAAAGACATAGGGAAGCCACAGCACGTCTGTGAGAGAGTGACTTTAGATGAGATGCCAGATTAGGACCTATCACATTGCTTATCCGTCTCTACGATTATCCACAATTATTTATTTTATTCTTATTTCTAAACTTTCTTTATGTAGATATTTTAAATAAAATGAACTGTACTTTGCTCGAACAGGGGACATCCGGAAACGATCGTGACCCCAGATCCGCGCCTGTAGATAAGTCTTCTGTTTCTGATACGTTAAGCAATAAAGAATAATAAACCGATGATTGACATAAAGTCTGATTATTGTTATTCAACTCAACTCCCCTGTCTTCAGACGCCCCAAACTTGATACGCCATTTTCACGCGTCGACGACAGTTAGACTGATTTGCAGGGAGCAAAGTTTCCATAAGCTGTTAACCATTGATTGGACAACACTGGCAGAGTCGGCCATTTATCCTCGAGACATAAAGAAGTCTCTTCTTTTCCTTGACATAATTCCGGCCATCAATCATTTCGATTAAATATAATACTAAATTATAATGACAGAAAACGTCGGTGTGATTGAAGAGGCGCCAAAAACCTTTTCACAGTTTGATTCGGTTTTTTTTTTTCCATCTTAATTCTTTTATTACTTTCCCGTTTTCTTCCAACATTCCCTGATGATATTTAACTTTCTTACTTTAGCCTTACTTTCTTTTTTGCAAAGATATTCTCGTAGTCTTACAATTATATTTTTCTGTCATCTGTCTTCATTTTTTTTTAATGATTTCATCCAAAGCAAGAAACAAGGGGCTACGTGAAGTGAAAGAGAATGAAAAATATGTAAAGGAACAGGAAACTCAGTCCTAAACAGGAAACAAAGGATAAAATTCCTATTGAAAGACCTGGGAAGAGTGTGAACCGGACGATAAACGAACCTATCTACTTCTTTGGTTTATTCCTACAAACTTGGAGTTTCATGACTTATGACAAGAATTGTGAATTAATACAGTAGTGAAGGAGGCACCAAGCAACTCAAACTATTTTGTATAAAAGTAAAAAACGAAAGTATACATAGGAGTAACTTTTGTATACTTTTAAAATGATACATAGGAGTAACTGAAGGAAACAAAACTATGCACACAAAACATCTTCCACAAATAGTAAATACGCGAACAGCACAATGCTTTCCAAGTACATCTGGGAAATTAAAAACAAAACACAAATCACAGCAAGAGTATCATGGAAAATAAGGAAAAGATCACCAGCCTACAACAATTAATCCAAAACCTGCAAACTTTGCTCGGAGGAAAAATTAGCTAATATTACCTTCCCAGGCCAAAATAAATTACTAAATAAACGATCTGAGCTCATCTCAAAATGCAGACATGAAAACAATTTTTTACTACGCTACTTAAAAATCGAAAACTGAAATGAATAAATAAAAATAAACAAAATAATATAAAAAACAAGTAAAATAAATTAACCTAAACAAATAATAAACAAATTAACAAACCACTCCCGTTAGAATAGACGAAATAGAATAAATAAAAATAAAAAATAAATACATAAAAAACAAGTAAAAATAATCACCCCAAATAAATAAATAAAGTAAATAATAAACAAATTAACAAACTAATCCCGCCAAAATAACCGTTAGAATAGACTTCAGCAATCAATCCAATAATTGGACGAAAAAATAGCTATAACTGCTATAAAAGGACAAAAAATTACTACTTTATTCAAAAATCGAAAACCGAATAGAGTAAATAAAATATACAAAATAAAATATAAGTAAATAAATAAGTAAAAATTAATCCGAATAAATAAAAGAAGAAATCGCTCCCGCTAAAATAACCATTAGAACTAATAAAAATAAACATAAACAAGTAAAAATAACCAATCCAAAAAAAAAAAAATAATAAACAAATTAAAAACTGTCCGCCCGCCAAAATAACAGAATAGACTACGGCAATCAATCTAAAAATTGGACGAATAAATAGCTTTAATTATCTTCCCAGACCAAAACAAACTATTAAATAAGTGACCTAAGAACCCCCCACCCCCGATTTTTTTACTACATTAATAAAACATCAAAAATCGAAAAGAATAAATAAATATATAGAATAAAAAATGAAAATAAAAACAAAATAAATTAACCCAAATAAATAAATGTTGAAAATGCATGGAATAATAATGCAACACAAAATGTACTTAGAACAAAATGTATTGAAACAAGAAAGTGTACACAATATTAACATATAGTCGTTTGTATATTCCTGGTAAGACCATTCCTCGAGAATGTGTTGACTGAGTCGCAGTCGTGCAGAGTCTCCGGTTGAATCTCTTGATTCCTCCCTCTCTTCCCGGTACCAACCATATTTATATGGTCGGTACTCCACTATGCAAATTAGGTGGATCCTACCACAACAATAAACAAGCCACTTCTGCCAAAATAACCCCCAGAATGTTTACACACAATGCACCACTAACCCATATATATAAATAGTCGAGAAAAAAATCCTACACTCGTGGCCTGACGATTGCGTCTTGCATGAAACAGCCTTTCGCCTCTGAGTGTTAATTTCAATATTCACTTATATATATATATATATATATATATATATATATATATATATAATGAACTTTTCTTAGAAGAAGGATAGGAAGTTATGCAGAGCTATGATTGTAGTCTTTCTGAAAGGACATGGCTCATAAACGTGTAGGATCAAAAAGTACGCTGTAAAGCATTAAAATATTAAAATAAAACACCCTTCTTGTTTGACGATCACTACAATCTTGTTCAAGGCTAGAGTCAACCATTATCTTTTCCACATACCCCATAAAGCTTTTACTCTGTAATCCTCTGCCTCGTGTTGCTCTTGGGACTTTGTAAACATTATTATAAAAAAATATTTACATTTTTGAGTTAATTTAACATTAGTGACAGTGTTTTAGGAGGAAAGAGAGAGAGAGAGACGAAGAAGAAGTAAGAGGGTCGAATGAATTGTAAAATGTCTCCTATTCTGTTATGATGGTCCACGACAACAAAAACTTAAACAATGAGTTAATCTATTTAGTTCGGATATGACTCGACTGTTTGAAGACACAAAAAAGACATTTGTTTTCAGTCAAAGGAATATGAGTGATGCGTGTTTTATAGTGACATCGTGAACTAGCCAACTAAATGCGTCATAATACTTGAATAGACGTTGAGTAAACAATTAATCACCGTGTCCGTCTGTCCCTGCTTTCCCCGCTAACCTCAAGTCCTGACAAATACTTTGATTGCAACGAGATTAGTTGATACGACTTTATAATGCGAGGTGTCAGGTAAAACGTTCGGGTAAATTTGAACAGAGAGCGCGAAATGAATCAAAAACGAACTTTTGTTGATATTTTGATTGACTGATTCGTTTTTACGGCTTATCAACCCATTATAGGTTATTTAAAGCCAGAAAATATTTTCATATTGTAAGAAAATTTTTGAAATGATAATAACGGTTTGCTGATACAACTCTTACGGGAATTTGAACTCTGCTCTCCGACTAACAATTCTGAGCCATTATCCGTTACACCATCTGCATATCCAAGCTTACAGAACCTGGTATTACACAAGCTGTCACCTGTCTCGGTACTGGCCAGGATCGACTTTGCTTAACTTCTGTGATCTTGCAGGAACCGATGTTTCAACATGATGTGGTCGTAATCCTGACGAACAATTATTATTATCCTTTGGGAACCACGATGAAAAGAGCAGATCAATGTTGCTCAAACTCTTTTTTTAAATTTAGGGCGAACTTGAAGAATAACTGAAACTTTGAGACGTACTTTAATTTTTAATAAGGAAAATATGAAATTTTGGTTTAGTATTTTCAAAGAATATTAGCGGTATACTTTTCATTTGAAGGGATTTATGAAAGATCTGCTACTTTTTTTTTTTTTTTTTTTTTTTTTTTTTTTTTGAGAGGCCGACAATGACTGATTTAAATCACTTGAGGAAGTTAAAAGAGAAAGGATTATCCTCTCCTTCTTAAAGACTAACCAATTTAGCATTCATTTTAAAATATTAAATGACAAAACTTTAATAAGACATGGAAGCCATGTTCTTCGTGTTTATAGATTTTTAAAAGTAATGAGTTTTTTAAATATAAAAATAATTTCTCTTCTGTTGACTTGGGGCGCACCTGGCTACCTTTCAGGGTGCGCCAATGCACCAATGCCCGAGTGCACGTCAGTTATTTGGGACATATTTCTGAGTTTATGATTATATCAATGTTTGCCTGGCAACGGTTGTTTCAGTAATATTGATTTTTAGTATTATTATTATTATTATTATTATTATTATTAATAATAATAATAATAATAATAATTTGTATATTATTATTAATTTGTATATTTTATTTGTTATTATAATTATTATTATTATTTAGTATATTTCATCTATCATTATTATTATTATTACTATGTATATTTTATTATTATTACTACTACTACTTTGTGTATTTTATTATTATCATTATTATTAAATAGAATATACAACAAAGTAATAGTTTGGCATATTTCATTGTATATTTTTATTGTAATTATTACATTGTGTAATTTATTTGTTATCATTATTATTATTATCATCATTACCTTGTATATTTTACTTATTTATTATTATTACTTTTTATATTTTATTATTATTATGATTATTAGTATTATTACTTTGTATATTTTATTTATCTATTATTATTTTTAATATTTGAAAAAATGTTTAAATATAATTTGAAGAAGATAAGATTGAGATATTGTTTAACATTGTTTTGTTCATTTCTTTTTATCTTTTCTTAAATTGCGCTCTTTTCTTAACTTGAAAAATATTGGAAGAGTTTAGTCAACCATTTTGTTTATTATTATTATTATTATTATTATTATTATTATTATTATTATTATTATTTCCTTCCAGATCCCAACCAGAGACCTAAGAGCCAAAACGACCTGGTGACATTTTCACTGAGTATTTTTGTAAAAAGAGAAAAAAAAAACAACATAAAATCACAGACATTTTACATAGATAAAGCCCTTCGTAAGGTGTGAGCTGTACCTGTGAGTACACTTTTTTTTGTATTTCTTTAAGGCATGGGCTACCATGTATCCGTTCACTGAGTCTATCGGAATATTTTCTAGTCAAACCTAGATCTTCAACTACAACTGGAAATATTGATATCCTCATGCACCACATTTTTAGATATCCACTTTGTGTTTTGAAAGTTTTTTAAGATCTTCAAAGATACATTATAGACTGCAAAAACTGCCATATCAATAAAAAATCACATTCTGTCTTTGATTACAATTAGCTTTGACTGTTCTCTCTGTGTGTATTGCAAAATCCCATAAATTTGCTACAGGCCCTAAGTCTGTAACCAAGTCTGGGTGGTGTTTATACTAGTTTTTTGCAGTTTCCTTCCCATAAAAGGTGTAGATTTTCCAGTACAGATACTAGCCCATTCTATCATGCTGAGTTTTATATTCAGTTGGTGCTAATACCGTTCTGCCTAATACTAAATGGTCAGTTGTCTCTGGATATTGATGAATTTTCAGAATGCATTTTCAGTATGTGTTTTGTTTTTATTTTTTTAAGCATTACGCCCCGAGCAAGGCGTGAAGCCACTAGGATGCAGGGGGTTGCAGAAGATTTGGAGCGAGAGCAGATAGGAGTGATAGAAGAAAGGATGAGGAGAGGGATAGTGGATAGATCAAGGTAACTGGAGATGTCGATTGACATTACATTTGAATAGTTGGAGCTTATAGCTCTCAGGGAAACAGTAATAGGGAAGGGTGTTCCACATGCGAGAGGTGCGAGGTATGAAGCTATTGGAGTAGAAGACACAGCTACATTTAAAAGTTTCTACAGTATAAGGGTGGGAACGGGATGCCAGCCTCGTAGGGAGCTTGAATTCATGGAGTCTGGGAACCAGTGAAAGCAGCTCATCGGAACAATTACCATGAAAGTATTTGTAGAAAAGACAGAGAGAGGCGACGGCGCGTCTGTGAGAGAGTGACTGTAGACGAGATGCCAGATCAGGGCCAATTATATTACATATCCGCCTCTGGATCTTGTCAAGAACTCCAAGGCAAACAGAAGGTGCACCAGACCATATATGGTAGCAATACTTCATGCAAGGGCGAATGGTTGATTTGTATATTTGAAGTATCGATTCCGGGGAGAAAAATTTCCTGGCGCGGCACAGAGAGCCAACTTTCCTCGCGGTGGACGAAGCAATTGACTCAATATATTTGTTCCATCTCAGGTCAGCAGTCAACATGAGCCCGAGCAGACGCAGAGAGTTGCTCTCAAGAAGTTGACTATCAGACATTCTAATGGGGGGCAGGGAAGGATCTCTATGGTGATTAATAGCGAGTACTTTAGTTTTTGAGGCGTTAAAGTTGACCAGCCAATTCTTGTCCCAATTAACAACCGAGTGGAGGTCCATTTCAAGACGAGCGGCCAGGTTAGTTTTGTCAGCGACACTAGATTTGTTTTTGAGGCAGGAGTAAATTGTAGTGTCGTCCGCATGCTTGGTAATTTCTAGTTAGCAAGCACTCTGCACTGTGCAGCAAGAATAAAATCTTCGGTTTCATCTTTTAACCCTGCACTACATAAGCACTGATGAGTACGAGGTGTGACTACATCAGCTTGTTTGGTACAGGCAGAGTATTATCTTTATTATCGTTTCTGCATTTGGTCCATTGCATTTGCTTTTGATTTTTTTCAAGTCCTTTGCCGCTGCAATAAGTGTGTTATGGTTTAGTTGCACTTCTTCACCAACTTGAAATTCACGTTTAAATTTCTCGGTTTCCTTTATTATTGCATTTGGTTTCATATTTCTTTCATGTTCTTTGACACAAATCATCATCCAATCTTCTGAAGTTTTCGGGTATATTTGAAGATCAATTGCAGTTTTGTAAGACAGTTCTAGCTGAACTAATTCTCTTCTCCCTTCGGATGTGGACGCTTACAGACGAGCAATATCAGCATTGAGGTAATATATGCAATGGCAAGTATGAAGCATTCTCGTTGTGTCATCCATTCGTTTAATGTCAGTTATGGTCCAGTTAAGGATGTTCAAACTTAATTGCATTTAGAGACAGCCAAAGTGTTTATTACTGATATTCTGTTTGTTTTGTTTTTTTTAATTAAACTATAACACCAGACGCATGCGCAATTATATTCTTTTCTTACTTTCTCCTTCATTTGGCTAAGCTGTATTCCATCTCCTTAGTTAACTCCTAGGTATTTATAGGATTTTTTTTGTTCTAATTTCACTAATCTTTTTTTCTGTAATTCTCCATTTCTTGAATGTTACTTTTGCGCATTTATCTAATCCGAAATCCATACCAATGTCATCATTAAAACATTTTGCAGTATTGAGGAAACCCTTCAACTCATCATCGTCTTTGGCAAAGATCTTTGATATTATCTACAAAGTAGATAATTAAATACTTTCTTGTTTACTTTTTGTCCATAGTTATTACTGTTTAGTTCATGCGAAAGGGGGATTAAGGACAGACAGCACAGAGGGGGCGACAGAGAGTATCCTGGAAAGATTTTTCGTCGGATATCCAGGCGATTGGAAGTGGCAGTGCCTTTGGTATGATTTAGGTATAATATGGTTTTCCACAATCCCAAGCTATATTTAAGGTAATTTACTATCACCGAGGAGATTTTGTACATCTCCAAAGCCTTAAAGATCCAAGAGTGTGTGTCACACTATCCAAAGCTTTACCGTAATCTATCCAAGCTGTGCTAAGATTTCTACCTTTTTTTCCTGCAATTATCCAGGGCCATTTTTTTGGTGGGTGGACAGATGTGTTAATGGTCTATAATTTCTTGGATCATCTGTTTCACCCATTTTTGGTAGAAGATATGTAATACTTTCAGTGATCCATTCTGGAATTGCATTGGGTTTATTAATTAGCATTGATAAAGTTTTCGCAAGGGTTTTATGGATTGATGAAGGTTGATGAGGCCCAAAATTGGGTACCTTGTCATTTCCTGGGGATTTTCATTTTGGGGATTTTGTTTAAGCTTGCCTAACATTATTTTTGGTTATAGTTTTCCATTCTTGTACAGGTTTACCCTTCATTCTTTCTTGTTCTTCTTTGATTCACTTTACACTGGGATTATATTCCTTTCGGGTTTCCCCCAAATATTTGCACTTTCTCCCAAATATTCTCCCAAAATGTTTGCACTTCTTCAATAGATGGTGGCTTTTTGACTTCTATAAATGCTTCTCCAATTTCCCTGTAAAACTTCTTGAGGTCCGTTAGGAATATCTTATTTTATCGGTAGAACTTACATCGCTTTTCATATCGTCTTTTTCTTTGTTCCTTTAATTGCAGTTTCTGTTTAAGTATTTCCTTGATTGGTGGCATTTCATTTACTAATTTAATTTTATATTTACATTTGATCTTCCCGGTTTTTCTGTCTTGAAACATTTGAATTTCTTGAAATTTCATTTCACATCGATAATTCACATCTGATTTCCTCAATTTCTCGCTTTAATTTTGCCTTCCAAGTGGGTTCTTTTTTGTCTGTTGTTTGATCTTTACTTTGCCCTAACATTAAGTTTTCCAGTAGCTGCTAAAGCTGTTACATATATGACATTATTTACTTCTATGATATTTCTCAGCGGTCTGTCCGTTTACTAGACTTTGTTATATGAAGTTTGGGAATCCGAACTCTTTCTGGCATTTTTGTGGGAATTACTCTGCTGAGTGATGTTGCGTTCCCCTTCAGTGATTTCAATGTTTTAAGGAATTCTAGCTTTACGTCGTCTGACTCATCTTAATCAGTGACAGAATCTGATTCAGTGTAATTATGTTGCAGTTAGATTCTTCCGTTTTATTTCCGGAGATTATTATTTCGTATCTCATTTATTTTAGTTTTTACTTCATCTTCTGTCATTTCCACTCTTACTTCATTTTTGTTTCGGTTATATTTACTTTTATCTTATCTAGTTCTGCATTTGAGAGCCTTTTTATTTTCTATGATGTCGCTGTGGAAATTGAGATAGTGTCTTATTTCAGTTCCTAATATATATCTCCATATTTGGTATGTCTGATCCGTGATGTGCTTATGTGAATTTTCGAGTGCAGTGGAAAAAAATATCATGACTTTTTTATACTAATCGCGATTCTATTTCGTTTGCTTTCTTTTTTATTAACTGATTTGGTATTAAGTTACCAAGTCTAAGGTTGGAGTTAATCCGGTTTTGGTGAGCATTGTTGCTCTAAGAGTTTTCTCCAGTAACAAATTTTTCGGACCCAGACTGGATCCTGCCTGGGGGCGATAGCTCTTCAGTATTTGCTTGTAAGCACTGAGATTTGTTGTTTTTTGTTTTTTTTTGTTGTTGTTTTTCTGTTTTGTTTTTTGTGGGCGGTGGGTTTTATCCCTCACCGCCAAGGGGTAATTTCAATGAAGATACCACCTCTAGGACGAGTGTCGACAAAACTAAAGCGCTCATCCTGCCCAAGAACCACGGGAGATACTTTCAGATGTCAGAGTTGGCGAGGTCTTCATCTAATAACTGCAGTACGGGACGTAACTTAGGGATATTGCAATGATATAAGTTGTAACGTAGTATAATTCGAAATATCCATTACCAGATAAAAGGTGAGATGGGAATTTAGATTAGAATTATGACATTTAAAACAAAGGGATTAAAGTAAAATGAAATAAAGTCAAATAGAATAAAATAAAATTAAATTAAAAATAAAATAAAAATAAAACCGTAATTTCAATTCAATTGTATATTCACACAACTTACATATAAGCCGGAAAAAGACTTAAATATATAATTCACGATTTATGTTATATGATGTAATTCCAGCAGTCATACGATAATAACTGTACTACTACTGCTTCTAAAATTACACTTTGTTTATGCCTCGCTGTAATTTAAACTGTGCAAACTGGTTTATGAAAATACTTAAAAAAACGAGAAATAATTTGCAAGAAGGAACTTAGTATTCAATAATTTGATACGAGTCTACGAAAATTTGAGTATTTAGTATTATTCAAATCCCCTGGTTGAAGAAAGACTAAATAATATTAATTTACGTTACGCTATTAAAAGAAAAATCAGAACGCAGGCAGTTTAAAGTTAAATTTAGTAAACTCAGAAGTTTTATTGGTTAATAAATATATATCCCAATTTTTAATTTCGGTTTTATGAGGAAAAAGATTTTAAATCCTTTTCTGGGTGTGATTCTTCAATTTTTATCGCAAACGATAAGATTGTTGTCTGCTTTCTGAAAGCTTAAATGGCGTTTGGTTGGTTAATAAATGTAAATGTAGAAATTTGAATTTGAACTTCGTGTGAGCCTATTTTTGCACTGAATTGAGATTTTATGATACTATTTAAATCTATTAGTTTTTTTTTTTCTACAATTTTTAACAGGATTTTACATTATACTACTGGACTCTCTAGTCGTTTTTAACGTATGAGGGGCCAACAGCTCAGTTCTTAGAACCGAACAGCCACACTATCCACATATATGATTTGATTATATTGGTGAAGGCTCTTGTAGAACTAGCCAGTCTTTTGGGAAAAAAAACCGATACAGAGAACTGGTTTTCAAACGATCCTCCTCGAGTTTTGAATTCAAAGTTTCTCTTCTTCTAGAATGATTGCCAACCAAGATTATAGGACCTAGTCTGTCCTGCCATTTACCTATAGATGGTTGGGAGAAAAAAATGGATTCATACCTTTCACAAGGGTATTTGCACGTAAGTGAATGTAATGAACCCGACTGGAATTCCAACTCAGTTATCAGATTTTCACTTACTAACCTTGTACGCGTTCCTTAAGCGGTGCAGGTGAAATCCGATTGTTTCATCAGAAACCTGGAAGCGTTCGGCAAGCTTACCACAGGTTTTGCTGTTGTCCTCACCTACGGACGCCTGTAGAGCTTCATCATCCAGGGCCCACTTCTGGATTTATAAAGTGACATACCTCCCAACATGATCCAATGCATAGCGACGGCGTTCACTGACAGCATTATCGCCAAAGGTCTGACGTATTCGTAGACTTGATGCGGATGCAGACAAACCCACCTTAAAATTATAAAGCAGACAACCACGAACGAGCTGCTTCGACACCGGCATGTTTCCTTGACGCTGCTCGAGCTGTGACTGAAGTATCTGCCCAAGACACTTGCATTGGACAAGAGAAATCCCCACCTCCCCACTTCTACCGCGTATACGCGTATTTACACATCAGTGATCACTTCTTTCCCAACGATGTAAAAAATGGCAAGAACTTTTTTGGTTACCTTTTATTTTAAATGTATTTTTCTCCACGATACAATTGTTTAGTATTTTTATCCGCGATACGATTATTTAATATTTTTCTACTCAGTACGATTATTTAGTATTTTTATCCGCGGTATGATTATTTAATATTTTTCTCTACAGTACGATTATTTCGTATTTTTATCCGCGGTATGATTATTTAATATTTTTCTACACAGTACGATTATTTAGTATTTTTATCGGCGGTATGATTATTTAATATTTTTTCTCCACAGTACGATTATTTAGTATTTTTATCCGCGGTACGATTATTTAATATTTTTCCGCGGTACGATTGTTTAGTATTTATATCAGTGGTATGAATTTTTAGTATTTTTTCCCGCAGTACTATTATTTAGTTCTGCATTTATAAAAGCTTCCGGTGGAATGCCCGTTTATTTGAACCGACATTACTATTCCAGAGCTCACGTTTATTTGATACAAATATATTCATAAACATTGATTTTATTTAGTTAGCAAAGGTTGTTTATTTAATCTTAGTCGCTTGCACAGTGTCTAATGGATTACTTTTCTCGCTCATTGATGTCTATTTTTGTAGCCCTGCTGTACCAATTCACTAGTGTATCCGTGTCGTCAAAATTGACGGCAAGAAGGAATTTATTATGTGTAATATGCATTATATTGTAAGTAATTTTCGTTTAATCTCAGAACAATTTTGTAATTCAAAATAGTTCGTTGTTAATGTTAATAATTGAGCAGTGTACAATTCCTAAACATCTCAGGAAAGATATCCGTATTTCATCGTCATTGTGTGTGTGTGCGCATGCGCGCGCGGCACGCACGCAACCAGAGCTTTTTGTACGCACGCTTTTGTGACACACCTTAGGTGTTCTTGAGAGTCAAATTTGCTGAGAAATTAGAGCCTCATCGCTAGTGATAGTCGATTCCACAATCCAATTCACCTCGAAGAATACTAACTTAATTTAAATTTAATTCAAGCTGAAACCTCGGCCAAGTTTATCTGACATATTTATCTCCTCTCTTTATCGCTTTCTGTTACCTCTCTCTCACTCTCTCTTTCTTCCTCTCTCTCTCTCTCTCTCTCTCTCTCTCTCTCTCTTTCAATTTTTCTTTCTTTGCAGTCGTGTATCTGTTTCATTCGTGGCTACTTTCCATTACTCCTTTCGCTTTGATCATAGTTCCCAAAGAGAGGGAAAGCATAGGATATTTTGTAGTTTGTCAGCGCGGTAGCTTTTTGCGTTTGGACTGAGTTATTATTTCTATGCGTGTGCGTGTGTGTATGTGCGTGTGTGTGTGGTGTATTATATTTAAGGATTAGCTGTAGGCGGGAAAATTCCACGAAATAACGGATGTGTCAACTCTGCCGCCGCTACTGATAGACTCCTGGTTTTAAGTTCTTTAAATATCGGTCTCCAAATTCATGGCCAGTGTTGTTCTCCCGGTAAATGTTTGGCGTTTTTACAAGATTCTCCTTGAAAATAAATTGTTCAGCGTTCTTCACTAAGATTTAATATTGTCGGGCGAACATAATTTTTCACAAATTCTTGTATTTTAGATATTAGCAAACTTTGTCTCTTCGCTATCTTTCCTAATTCTTTGTTCTTTCTTAATTCCTTATTCTTTCTTAGTTCCGTTTTCATTCCTAATTCCTTATTCTTTCCTAATTCCTTATTCTTTCCTAATATCATATTCTTTCCAAATTCCTTGTTCTTTCTTAATACCTTATTCTTACTAAATTACTTGTTTTTTTATTTTATTTTCGTATTTTTTTAATTCCGTTTTTTAGAAATTCTTATTCTTTCCTAATTCCTTATTCTTTCCTAATTCCTTGTTCTTTCCTAATTCCTTATTCTTTCTTAATTCCTTGTTTTTTTTCCTAGTACATTCTACTTTCCCAATTCCTTATTCTTTCCTAATTCCTTATTCTTTCTTAATGCCTTGTCCTTCCTTAATTCCTTATTCTGTCTTAAATCCTTATTCTTACGTAATTCCGAATTCCTTCTGAATTCTTTGTTTTTTCTTAATTCCTAATTCTTTCTTAATTCCTTATTCTTCCATAATTCCTTGTTTTTCCTAATTCCTTATTTTTTCTAAATTCCTTGCTCTTTCTTAATTCCTCATTCTTTCTTAATTTCCTATTCTTTCCGAATTCCTTATTCTTCCTTAATTCCTAGTTTTCACCTAATTCCTTATTCTTACCTAATTCCTTATTCTTACCTAATTCCTTATTCTTTCCTAATTCCATGTTCTTTCCTAATTCCTTATTCTTACCTAATTCCTTATTCTTTCCTAATTCCATCTTCTTTCCTAATTCCTTATTCTTTCCTAATTCTTCATACCTTCCGAATTGAATGTTTTTTCTTAATTCCTTATTCTTTCCTAATTCCTTTTCCTTTGCTAATTCTTTGTTCTTTCTTAAATCCTTGTTTTTTCCTAATTCTTTATTCTTTCCTAATTCCTTGTTCTTTCTTTATTCCTTATTCCTTTCTAATTCCTTGTTCTTTCTTAATTCCTTGTTCTCTCTTTATTGCTTATTCTTTCCTAATTCTTTATTTTTTTCCTAATTCATTATTCTTTCTTAATTCATTATTCTTTCTTAATTCTTTTTTCTTTCTTAATTCCTTTTGTTTCTTTCCCAATTCCTTTTTCTTTCCCAATTCTTTGTTCTTTCCTAATTCTTTGTTCTTCCAACTATTTACACCCGCTCGTTAGTTACCCTCTAGATTTAAACATTTCTAGGTTGCCTAGTTTGGTTAACAAATAAGAACACTTTTTATTCCCC
Source organism: Acanthosepion pharaonis (assembly GCA_903632075.3). Lineage (NCBI taxonomy): Eukaryota > Metazoa > Mollusca > Cephalopoda > Sepiida > Sepiidae > Acanthosepion > Acanthosepion pharaonis. The sequence continues at coordinate 819,681 of CAHIKZ030000175.1, forward strand.
GTACCCACACGCATCTGATCTTCAGGATCGTAATCCTCTCTTGCTCTTCCTTTTCTCCTCCCTGGTGGCAGTGGCAGAGATGGCTCTGAATCAAAAATGCCATTCGCGTGAATTTGATTTTGGTTGACAACTCTGCGCGACGGAGACTTGGTCAGAAGACACACACTTGGCCAGAAACGCCTCCCTCGCAACTCAAACGGCATTAAGACAGGCTAGATCTGGCAAACCTGATTGCATCGGGCTGTTGGATGCTTGGTCTGTCTAGGTCAGGCTTGGTTACGTCACCTTGACTGGCGCTACCCTCTTCCGCCGGTTTGGACGTCGAGATCGTGTCGATCTTCGCCTATTTCACCGTTGGGGTCTTCAGGATTTGGTCACTTTCAGTCTGCTGCTTCCACTTCGACCTTATTGCCATGGGTGACCCTAAAGGAGGTGGAACTCCAGACGGCTCCGCTCTTAGGATCACTGGGAAAGGCAATTCCTCTTCCATGACAAGGAACGACCATATATATTTTACACTGGATATCAAGGTGAAGGGTCAAATGTACCACTTTGGCTTATTATTATTTTAGTGACGAAAATAGAAACGAACCAATAAGAAAAGAATAAAACTAATAAAAGTATAAAATTATCATTAAATATATGAAAATATAGGAAGAAATTCACTACTGAACCAAAAAGAAAAAATAACGTTACGAATCGAATTGCTTTTCCTACAGATTTGAAATACGTCATCGTCCATAAAAATGTTAAGTTACTACAATCAATAAATAAGAAGAGGATAACAGAGTAAAATTATTGGCAAATGTTGTTAAAAACGTTTGAATGATGGGTAAAGAAATCGACGATACTGAACTAAATGTCAATGATAAACAAAACAAACATTACGACTCAAAATGCATTTCCTACAGTTTCGAAAATGCGTCCTCTTTCAGAAAAAAGAGATATGTTACGCTTAAATATAGATATAGAATTATCCACGCCATTGTATAAGTAATTATACAAATGCAATGCATTAAATGTTCCTAATATAACAATTCCTAATAATAATAGGCATTCCTAATAAAGTAAGTACACTCGCTAAAAAACTTATTTTAAAAATGAAACAAAAACAAGCGATTTATACATCGACTTTAAAAAATGTATTTTAATATTAAATATTGTAACTGCCTAATAATAATAATAATAATAATAATAATAATAATAATAATAATAATAATAATAAAATTGTAACATAATAAACAAAGAAAAATATAAGAATAAAAAAGTATAATTAAAGACTTCCCTTTTTTAAAAATACGACATCGCTTTCTTTGAGCAAACACGTCCGTTCAATCCAATATCAGCATTGTAGGGATATTATTAATATAAATAAATAAAAAACAAAAATAAAATAATAGTAATAATAATGAAAATTAAAACTAAAATAAAACAATAACATAAAAACAGTTTATAAAATAAATTAAATAAAAATAAAAATACTCCCAGCCTACAACAAAAATTGTTCCTGCCGAAAATACGGACATTCCACCAAAAGACGTTAAATTCAATCTCTTCACCACGAACCTTGGTCCGGACAATACTTATCTGACTTCTCTCTGTAATATAGCATGTAATAACACGGAGGAATTTCTCCCTTTTACCACAGGTAGCATAAAACAATTGTAACCTAAAAATACACACACCAATACACACAAAAATATAAATAAATTGTATGAAATTAATATACAATTTACCATGCTTTTCCTATTATTTGGGTACGTTTTATTTCCTGTCAAATATGCTTTCATCTCCGTGAACACAAGTCTAATTTCTGCTGCTGAGATGGGAGTGAATAAACAGCCACCACATTTTGCTGACCGCCAACGTATATAAGAAAAATAACTATTCACCCACAGCAAATATTGATAGAATAAGATTGTCGTTATATGCATATTAAATATAAAGTCACGCATATGAAATTAATGAATAAAAATAAGTTTTAAAAAAAAAGCTGCGGAAGATTACGAGATAAGATGGATGGATGAGAAACTCTGGCAACATGACGTCGGTTAAGTAATGGTTGTCGCGTTCGATCCAATTTTTAAAGCGTTACAGAAGAAAAAACAATTTATTATAAACAAATGCAAATTAACCTTATCGATTTCAAACTGTTATATTCATTCGTATCTTCCGATTTTATTTTCCGTTGTCAAACAGTTTCCTTCAACCAGAAATTAGACACTGCTCATCAAAAATTCATCTTACTAATTGATTAAGTACTAACGCATGCATAAAAAATATTTCCTCGCTCGAAAGAAAAAATCATTCAAATTCGCTTCTTGTTGGCTATAAGAAATAAATATTAATTCCATTCACACGTTAACAATTCCAATTTCGTAAAACGAATAATCTATGAGAATGTTTCTAACTTTTCACTGATCAGTGAACTTAATCGAGATTTTACTCGATATGACTTCAATCATCATCTTAGATGTTTCGTATGCAGTGCTTTTAAGTTTATTACGAGGTCAACATTTTAGAATAAGGTTTGTCCTGTCTTGCTTGTATTTAATTCTAAGCGCGTTTTTCTTTGTTTAGAAAACGCTTATCAGGCAAAGATGATTTTACGCAACAACACGGAAACAATTCAGCGCAAACTGTTTTAGACATAATTTCAGATTCTCTACTTAATAACATTTAAATAATAATCATCAAGATCAAGAATTTCGTAATTCATTAAGGTCGTAGGGGCATCATCATATGTACTGCAGCTGTATGAGCGGTGGTTACTCTAAACTGATTGACCTATCAAAGCTAAAATCCAAGTCTACAGTATTATTTTACAAGAGTTTGAATTCAGAGTATTCCTTTTCATAATCTAGCTTCTATCTAAAGCAAAAAAGCCTCTCTTGCTATTTTCCCCACAATTAGAGAAGATTGATTTCTGCCTTTTCCAAGGGCATTAGTGCAAAGTGAACGAAATATAATCGACCAGCATTTAAACACGGCACGCCGATTCCATTTCTTGCGACGATTACCGTTACGCACATCGACAAATAGCTGTTAGTCTTGCTGTATGAAAAGCCTGTTTATCTTTTATATGTTTCAAACTCAGCATCGTCCTGGATATAACGATAAATTACATCCGGCAGCAGAGCCTCTGTTTGAGAGATTGGAAGTTTTGAGGAGTGTGGAACCAACTATTAATTGCTGTTGTCCCCAGCCCTTCATGACCCGGGGTGGTAGCAAATAGTTACCCACCGCCACCACCTCCACCAGAACAAAACACCATAAAAGTATAAAAATACATATTATAATAAAAGTACCAGCGATACATTTTTATATAAAAAATGACTACGAATAGAACTTTAAAGCAAAATGATCAATAATGCATTTTATGTGTAGTTGAAGGCATACAATTGCGTTCAAAATATATTTAGTTGAAGCCATAAGATTGCTCCAGTAGAAAATGCCAAGGAGTTTTCTCATGCATTTCTTCTCAAACGTTTGAATCCTTCTCATTGTTTCTGCCAACAGTGTCCACGATTTACATCCACATTGGAGAATGGAGACTACCTGCGATTTGTTCATTCTGTAATTTGTTTGAAAGCTGGTTTTGCTCCTTCATATTCTTGTCAATTTAGCCATCGCTGCCATGGCTGCAGCAATCCGTGTGCGAATTTCCGAGTTGCAGGTACCATCTGTATTTTGAAAAATACATACAGAAAAATTAAAAGAGTTGAAAGTTTTGTTGAACACCAGGGGAATCTCTTCTCTTCAATGTCAAACGGAGAAAAATGGCGTGTGGTTTGGCACATACCAGGCACGACAAATTCAAATTATTTAGATTTTGATATTAAATAACCGATTGTGGTTGATATACTCCTAAAGAAAATCAAACAAAAAACAAACTCATCAAGCATGCATTAATTTCAATCCTTTTATTTGTACGGTTTTAAAGGAAAAGGAAAAAGAATCTCATAAGAAAATTTAATAACAACAGATTCGCTTTCACACAAATACTCTTGTAAAAACATAAATCAGTTTCTTCTCTCATTAACGAGGAGTTAAATAGCAGGGTAGACTGGACTCTGTAGCCTTGGTTAACAACCATTCAGAGAGAAGGAAAACTCTACGATCTTGACAATGGACAAGCACATACAAAGCCACAATCTTTCCCCAGAAGGTATTTACAGATAATAAAGAAAAAGAATCAATGAAGTGTCGTGTTCGCTTCTGTCTTGAAAATGTGTTCAAGGGCCGTGTTCACCAACGTCTTGAAAATATGTTCAAGGGCCGTGTTCACCAACGTCTTGAAAATGTGTTCAAGGGCCGTGTTCACCAACGTCTTGAAAATGTGTTCAAGGGCCGTGTTCACCAACGTCTTGAAAATGTGTTTAAGGGTCGTTTCAAAAGTTTTGAGCTCAACATTCTTTATAACAGGACAGAATGAAAAGAATCATTTTGGTTTATTTTTTAATTCTATTTTCGTTAGATGCATTTAACTTTTGACAAAGGTTGCAGTAATGGCCACCATTCGTCTTCAAAGGATTTCCATCCCCTCCCCGATAAGACTCAGCAGCCTAATTGTTGACCTTTGTATACAAAGTGCAATCCTGATGGCTGATATTTTGCATGCCATAATAGATTTCTTGCGGCGCAATCTGTCACATAGTCAAAAGATTGATAACATTATGACAATTCAATTCCTGATTCTGAATCTTGGAGATCTTTGACAATTGATTCAATTTTTTATTGGCTCCTGAAATATAAATTACAAGAAACGCAATAAAAATGTTCAAATTTTAAGAAATATATATATTATAATATTCTATGCGCCGTTTCTTTTCCAGACGTAGGCAATCATGGCTCTTGGCATTTTTTTTTCCTTTATAGCTCTTGGTAATGTGATTGTAATTCTCACACATTAGATACATGGTACGTTGATCGGCGCGGTAATGTAGTATTTCTTTAACAAATGCAAGCGTTGCTTAAATTATAATTAGAAATTTTCTTCAACCAGGCAAGCAAATCTCTAGACATCGTTTCTTTGTTGAAGTTTTGATTTTGATTTTGATAGATAGATAGATAGATAGATAGATAGATAGATAGATAGATAGATGCTCGCATGCGTGCGTGGACGGGTGGTTACAACGTCCGCTTTACGATTATGTGACCAGGGTTCAAATCTGACCAACGATTTGTCAAGGAAGTCATTACCTGATATTATCGGTCTGACGAGACAATCCCAAGGTGCAACATCTTTGGAAAAGGCCTGAAAACTCCGTCCTGTAAAAATCCGTCCATAGTTGTGCTAGCACGAAGTCTGAAGTCATCGTGAGGATACTGGCATTGTTCAAACTGCCATTCAAACTGAAACTAAAGTCCGCTTAGGACAGTTTCACTTATAACCACAGGTGGGTTCCGCCGGTGTTGAACAGACACAAATGTGCCTGAGCAGGTGTCTGTAACAGGGACTGACTAGCCAATGTGTGCTCTGAAAACGAGTATCTGGGCATTATACTCACACACACACATACACACACACACACACACACTCACATATATATATATATATATATAGTCATCCACAGACAGACAGTTTCGCTACTCGCTACAGACACCCGATTGCTCCAATTTGGCATCAGTCAGAGATTCGTCGTACGGCAGAGAGTAATTTTAACGTTTTTACTATATGAAAGATGTCGATTCTAGTTGAAGAGCATTGCATTTGCAGCAGCAGCCACTGTTTATAAAATCACCCCTTCCTCCCCGAGAGCTGAATCAAATTATTGCGAGAGCATAAATAGTCATCCACAGACAGAATGTGTCCCTGTATCACAGCTGATCAGTGTGGCTAGACATCCGACTGCTTCAAGCCGGGATCAAAACCCGACCGATTTGGCATCAGTCAGAGATTCTACCCCGAAGCTATCGTCACAGGGCAGAGAGTAAGGGAAATGTTAACGTTTTTACTATACGAAAGACGACAGTGTTTAGGAGAGCTCGATTCTAGTAGTGTTTGCAAACTAATATTTTGCTTTGGTTCCCTGAGATTTTAGGCAATAAAAAACTAATTTTTTAAATTGTTCAAAAAAAGGCTTGAAGCGATAATGCTTTAAAGCGAAAATGATACAATTTTTATTTAGTGATGTGAGTCCAAGAGAAAAAGTAAAGAAAAATTGTCGATTAAATTATGACACAATGTAAGGTGATTTTGTCTTGATCTCCAGATCGAACCCATTGACAAGAGCATTTCCTACTTTCGGTGACCCTGGCAATGGGTAGTGACCAAGATTTTGGCTAAGACAAAATTGACAACGGCTTCCGATGCCCAAGAAGACAATATTAAACAAACCACAACCGAATGATCAGTGGTAGGAGTGATTAGACCACAGAAGTACCCAAAAGAGTTTACTTCTCATTAGTGTATTTTAACAAAGAAATTTTACATGTAGCTTTTGGTGTTATAAAAACATGACAATTTCATTGCAATCAACATAAGATGAAAATGGCCAATAAAAAATTCCTTTTAGCATTCGGAAAGTAAAACATAGCCAAAGGCATCCCTTGTTATGTTCCTTGCGACAAAATCTACTGCTTTCTCTGTAATTTTTCCTCGTTTTAACTAAGCAACACTGAGCCTGGTCAGTACATAGATGGGTAACCACTTGGAAATACCAAATGATGCCAGACTAGATTTGCTGGTTGTGTAATGGATAACGGCTCAGAATTGGAACTCGGCGAGCTGAGTTCCAATTCCAGTCGAGTTCCTTATATTCACTTACATGCAAAAACCTTTGAGAAAGATATGAATCCGCCTTTTCTACCCCCAGCTATTGGTTAATTAGTAAGACTTGTAAATCATTAAAATTCTCACACTCTAAAAATATTTTCTGGCTCTAAGTAACACGTAAAAGGTCGATGAGCCATAAAATAAGAATGAATCCCATTTTTAGGTTTGGTTTGGTTTGGTTTGTTTTACGGCATATCAACCTCAATGGCTCATTTAATGCCGACAACATTTTTTTTTTTTTTGGTAATATTTTTGTTTTGTCAAAAATCTATTTTTGTTAATATTTTTTTTCCTCAAAAATGTTTAGCTGGCAACATTATTTTTTCAAAAATATATAGCTGGCAACATTATTTTTTTCAAAAACGTACAATTGGCAACATTATTTTTTTTAAAGCGTATTATCAGAGGCCTTGCTGTTGGACGTATTTTATCGTCATAGCCAGGACGCGGGTGTAGTTTATCGTCATAGCCAGGACGCATATTTTTAACTTTTAAAACCAAATGATTACATGTAAAACTTTTGTTCAAATACTTATGACTGGTATTTTATAATTGGAAAGAGTTTGTCTATCGCATTAAATTTTCAAACTGTTGTAGAGTTCTCAACTTTTCTATCCATGCCGTAAAAAGAAAGGGGTTTTGATTCTCATTTTCTGTTATACAGAAACTTATTTTATAGTAACAATTCATATTTCTAACCGTTCTGTGAGTAGTTGAATGACAAAAAGGAAAAAAATGTGCATAACATGCTTCGTGCTTCGAAAGAACTTCATCAGACTAAAATAATATTAATACTGATGGACTTACATATATGTAAGGAGAAGGGAAGAAACTATATAAAAAAAAACGTCGCTTATAACTATATACTGAGAGGAACGCTGAAGATGTAGGGGCGCTAAACTTTAAATACAAATTTTGTAATCGCTAGCATCCTATAAGTCTAGACGTACTGCTGAGCCGGTTTCATTCACCTCCCCAACGCTTTTGTTTTTATCGCTGTTGTTTTTAAATATCCCATATTGTGATACCGTTCTGTGTATGACTATAATTTCATTTCTGTTTTATTAATGAAATACAAACAAGACAAAATATTTGTCTTCTTTGATGAAGTAATTTTACATACAAATCTATTTCTATTTTTCACAATATTATTTCAATCGACATTTACAAGGAACTAAAGGAAACTTTTTTCTTTTTCTTTATGATACTAATTGCAATGTACAGATTTAAACCAATTTTTTTTCTTTTATATGCCACGTTTCTTCAGGAGATTGATGATCATAGCTCTCCACAATTTCCTTGCAGTTTTTCACCTTTTGCTAAGGCTCTGGTCGCACAATCTCGTCAGGTAGGTGGCTCGCTATCTTGCACTATCTCTCTTCTCAATATGCCCTGTGAGAGTTAAACTTTCCAAGCTTTCCTTCCTCATAATGTGTCCAAGGAATTTTAGCTGCCTCTTCCTGATTATGAGCATAAGTGTTCTTTTTGTTGCCATTTTCTTTAAGATGTCCTTTTTTTGTCCATGGAATTCTCATTATCCTTCTGTAGAACCACATTTCTGTTGCCTCCAGTTTTCTCCTCATCCATGGGGAGATTGTTCGGCATACACTGCCATATAAGAAGCACCCTTTGTTTCTAGCGACTTTTTTTTGTTCCTCAGCATTTTGCTTAGCTTTTGGAAAGCCATTTTCTTTATGGACCAAGCACTCACATGGATGCCACCGCGAGCACTACAATCTCTTCCTCTTGGTGCAAAATCGTTATCTATCCTCCTTATCCTCATAATCTTACTTCCTTCTTTATTCTCCTACATTCATATCATTTCATTCAATAACCCACAACCTTAGTGGCCCTTGAGCCTTTCATTGGGCAGTTAAAAAAGATACGTAAAATAAATTAAAATATTAATTTTATTTATTATTATCTATTTTAAATTAAAATATTACTAATAGTCTCTATAAATGTTGTCCTACCCACCAAACTAAGTTATGACTTTTTCTTACTCTAGCAATGTTTACATGATTTTTCGTAATATTTATATATTCATTTCTTTACCATAAACTTTATTACAATAATGGAAAATTTAAGCTTCATATTTTAGGACTGTTCAACTACTGAACTATATGCACTCGTGAAAACTGCAAGATTGTTCAAAGAGGAAGAATAAAAGATGAATCATACTAACAGAACAATGATGACTCACATTTTCCTCTGTCCATTTTTATTTATCGCTATTCAATTGTCTTTCAAGATCGCCTCTATTCTTATATGAAAAGGGCTCTTCGACCCAAGGCCATTCTAATTTGCGTACAGAAGAATGAACAGAAATAACTATAGGGCAGCATCTTATGTCTGCTTGTTAGCTAGCAGTTAGATATCCACCTATCGATCACGTGATTAACTAAACATTTCCAGTAGAATGCGCCTGCCTGGAGTGGCCTCGTTTTCGGTTTGGTCACAGACATATTGTAAATTCTAAATTCTGCCAGCGATATATGCTCAGCGGACCATATAATATAATTATTAGAAGCCTTTCATCTCTGTATGAAAAACAAAGTTGTTGTTTTGAATTTAGGAAAAAAGACAGGTAAAAAGATAAGACAGACGAATAACAGACAAAAAATCGTTTGCGGCAAATGCAGACAATAGCGATAACTTTCGTCAATACTGACTGGCCAGTTGTTTTCCACGAGAAGAAAAAAGATGGAAGACTGAAACTATATTTTGGGCTATAAAAAGCAGAAAAGAAAAGTATTCGAATATATATATACCCGTCTTTTGTGAGTTAAGGGTAATGGTAATATTAGCCGTTTCCTACTTTCGGGTAAAATTTATGATATTCTATTAGAACAATTTTCAGGATAATGGATTTCGCAAGTCCACCGTTATCACTCTTTCCAGTATTGATGGGGAGGTGATTTGAAGTGTAGAACGTCATCTTCTTTCAGTTGGAATAGGAAGGAAATGTCGCGATTCGACACCATAGTATGGCGAGGCCGAGCAATAAAGATCTGTTTGTACTAAAGAGTAGAGCTCATCAAAACATTTGCCATAGATATAGCGATAAAATAGTTATAGGTATACAACATTGAGTCTGTGAGAAAAAAACACTACAGCGAAAGATAATCTCATACAAGACCGCGAAAATGATTTTGAACTCTATAATACGTTGGAGTTTTATGCAATCAAAACAAATAAACATGATATCTGAGAAAGGAAAATAGCGAAACATCGTCCAAGAAGAATGGAATTATCTACTTGAACATTTTTGCAGAAATTTGTGGTTCAAGGATTTCGAGGTTTAAACAAATTTTAATGGTAGTATTAAACATTCCATTGTACAGAAACATTTGACATTCATTGACCGAACAACCGGTGTTATTGTCGTTGGAAATTTATAAAATCTTTCTATTAAAACAATTTTTCAAGAAAATCGGTTTCTTAAGTCCACTGTTATCTGCTCTTTCTACTATTAATGGGAGTTTCCTTCGCAACCTTTTGTTTGAAGCAGCGTGGAACGTCAGCATCTTGATTGTTTTCCCTTCGAGTTGCGTGTACTAACCATTTTAATTGAAAATCTTCAGGTGAGGCATATTTGATAAATATTCTGTGGTGCCGGTGCACGACGTACAAAGAAGGATGTCCCCTCTAAGACCTACAGGGTCAATTCGCTTTCATTTCCTAGAATTCTCCTCTCTCCTCAATAACGTTCTCTCGGATTCTTTCACTATCAATAATTCTTTGCGTCTTAGTGGCTTTATCGCCTTGTTTGGGATGAAATGATTAAGAAACATTTTTAATCGTTAATCTGAGAAGGTTGTTGTATACAGTTGAGAGTTAAGACATTTCCGCACGTGTTTGGTGACATGCATCACATCCATATGGAAGTTGTGATCTGCCGAAGATATTTAAGATTATGACAAATAAATGTTGCTAAATGTGGTCAGATTAAATTTTGATCTGTTGTATTGTATCTTTATTTGTTTAGTGCATTTGTATTATTAGAGAAAATTCATTCCCAATCTACGGACAAAAAAAAAATATGAAAATTTCTTCTATTATATTTTTTAAATTTATTTACGTGGGTGTGTCGTATTCCTGAGTGTAGCGAGCTCAATCTCAATTGTGCGTATCGATCACTGTTCTCGTGTGGCGCACTTATCGATAGAAATAGACTGATTGATGGGGGAATAGAAATAGACTCAGCAATATTTATACTATGCTGGTATTGCACTTTATGCAAATACACTAATTTACTAACTGCAACGAAGAAGAAAGATTTTGTTACATTCGTCTTTCTCGTGGAAAGGACAACCGAATTGCCTTTAAAAAAAGCATACTTCTTAATCTTGGACTTTATGAAAACTCGGACCATGACTACATTCATCAGTGGCAAAATTGTAAATACCTCAGCTATCAAGAAATTTCTGATATACATATATTAATTAACAGAAAGAAACGGACAAATTATTAAATGACTAAGATAGATAGACAGGAAGACATAAATATACTGAGATAGATAGATAGATAGATAGATAGATAGATAGATAGATAGATAGATAGATCTGGATAGATAGATAGATAGATAGATAGATAGATAGATAGATAGATAGATAGATAGATAGATCTGGATATACTGAGATAGATAGATAGATAGATAGATAGATAGATAGAGAGAGAGAGGGGAGAGACAGAGATAACTTTTTAATTACTTGCATTTCCCTTTCTACGAAAAGGTAGATGTCTGGGATACAAAAAATGTCTAAAAGCGACACATAAAGCTGTTATGGCTTCAATTACTAAAATTACGAAAAAAAAGAAAAAGCCAATATAAAATAAAGCAAATTCCCTGACCGGAAAGCATCGATCGCCTTCTATCCGCCAAATATTCAAAGTTCAGTGGTCAGCGAAGTAATTGATGTTCTGGGATGCAGAAAGTGGACTTCACACAGCATGGCCAGACAATGAACGCAGTGAGATACTTTGAAATAGCCAACAGAAAGACGAGAGCTTTTAGTCGAAAGCAGCCACTATGCTTGCGTAAGAGTGACATCCTGCACCGCGATAACGCCTCGATCAGCCTGAGAAGAGAGTGGCAACAGCGATATAGTTGGGATATTTTACCGCACCAGCCGCATAATCATGACTTGACTCCTTCATATTATCGTCTTTTAGGCCCTCCCAGACGGCATTGATCTTATTATTATTATTATTATTATTAATTTTTAATCATTTCACTCCCAGCAAGGCGATAAGGTCACTAAGACGCAACAGGCTTCCTGGGAGTGAAAAACAATGATAAAACTTTAGTGAAAAGAAAGGACAATAAAATTAAAACATAAGTCGGGAAGACAGATGGCGATTGGCGTTGTATTTCGATTTTTGAAGATTGTAAGTGGCAGGGAAGCAAGAAATCGGAAGAGTGTTACACGTGGGTGAAGGGCAAGAGAAGGATCTGTTAGCATAGAACTTACGGTTACATCTAGCTACTTCAACACTAAAATGATTTAATTTTGTGGCACTGAGAAAAAAATTGGTTTGTACTTTGTCGGATCCTTAAGCTATTTCTATCTACGTCTCATTTAATGAATCCTACACAATCTGTTCTCTCTTTCTGTCTGAGTTATATATATATATGGCCGAACGTTCGCTTTCTGATCATTAAACCCGGGTTGATTTCGGTCTGGACGAAGAAAAGTGCCTGAGCGGGGGTCTGCAATAGGAATTAGCTAGTCGCCCTAATAGACGGCTATCCTCGAATACGAGTGACCAGCTACTATATATATATATATATATATATATATATATATATATATATATATATATATATATATATTTCGGTCATTTCATATCCTAAGGCTTTATTTTTTTTTTAATAAAAAAATTATGAACGCTATAGTTTTTAAATAAATAAATGAATAAGTGCATAAATGAGGTGTGGTAGAAGGTGGGGATAAGGAAGAGGAATAGAAAAGCAAATGTACTGCAAATGTATCGGTGGAGGATTAAATGAAATATACATATTTTCTTTTCATCCCACTTCATATGAACTCAAAAGGAACTTTTTAGTGTGTATACAACGGGTCATAATTTCCGATCACTTATTCAAAAGATGTTTTTTGATTTGGAAATTTTATTATATCTAATTTTTCTTGTTGACAAAGGTTGAAGATGCTGTAAGGTTTTGCTTTTTTTAATTTTGAAATTTTCCAGTTTACAATCGAACCTTTATTTTTTCCTTAAATTTCTACGCTAGTTTAGTAGAATTTCTAAAACTTTCTAACTTAAAAGATGACATATGACTGTACCACCTCTTTTTTTTAAAGTTACCCTAGTACATCTTATGTATATTTTTTCTGGCCATTTGTATCTATTACACCTGCGACTCTAGTCCGTTTTTCTTTAGTTTCGTTTCATTTGAAATTAGAAAAGAAAAGAAAAAAGAAAATTATATCGGCAGCACTAAATTATTGCTGTCAATGAGTGACACTGATGAAACAGCGCCGATGCCCGAAAAAGTAAAGAAAAATGGCCTGGGCTGAAAACAGGTCGAGGAAGAAAGACGCGGTTTTCTATGCCGAACTAAGGAACAAGTACGAAGAATTCATTAAGGGAAATGAGTTCCTCACAATCCCGGAGGCGTTGGACGCCGTTAATACATGGACAATCTCCTTGCTGACCACCGACGTGAAGAGTCGGAAATTGTGGTCTGTAGGGAAACCATGGAAGAGGCCCTTAAGAACTTGAACATTGAACCAAAGATGCTAGCCAGATCGAACGCAATGTGGAACATTCTCCTGGTTACCAAGCAAGAAACCAGATAGAGGAGGGCAGAACCGGGGCCTTTTTTGCCAAATACGAGAAAGTTGAGAATGTCAGTGTGGTGATCAACAAATCCGGCATCGCCACTGGGGACTTTGTTCTCCAGGTAACAATGACACGCCAGAGCTTTAGCGAGATTCCTAACTTTCTCATGTATTGAGAAAAAAGAATGCTGGTTATGATAGAAGGACGCCGACAATTCTGTTGGTCGTATGGTGCCTCAAGGCACTTGTCGAAGGTGTGCTTCTGGAGGAGTGTGAGGACAGCATCACAACCGACGACAACAATAGCAGCAGCAGTAGTAGCAGCAGTAACCGAAAAGACCACGACGGTGTTTGGAAAGAGGTGACGAGAAGACGGAAGACGACAAGCCCGCCCTCTCATCAACAGCAAGACATGCCACCGCCGTTGAAGCAATAACCATCACCACAGCAGCAACAGAAGCAGCAAAAGCAGCAACAACGACCCAAAAAGCAGCAGCAGCAGCGACCTGAATTGGAGATGGAGTTGGAGGAAATGCCTCCACCTGGCTCTTCATCTTTGAAGAGGACCAAGGAGGAAGAATAGAAGGAAGTTAAAACAAAACAGCGGATAAACGGACGTCGAAGTAGAACGGGGAGAAGCATGGAGAAAACCAGATCTCTATCCGTCCCTGCTCCAAAAGCAAGGAGCCTTCCCACTTCACCTACCCGGGCTCCTCCCCCCTCTCTCTCCACCTCTTCACTCAGTTCAACAGCTACCCACCTTACTAATTCACTTCTAAGTTCTTCGTATTCACTTCTTCGTATCCTATGGACGTTGGCGGTATTGTCCTATATGGACGGATGACGTTAGAGTTGGGCACAGGAAACCTAGGACAATCGTGTACGTTACTCCTGCAGATTTCCGCCATGTATGTGAATAGGTTGGTTGTTTTTTTTTTTGGCGGGGGGGTCTCTCTTTTTCAGACTTAAAAAATGTCTATCACGATAGCCAGCATGTGGATGTCGTCGCGATCCGGGTAACTCACTTTGCTTGCAACGTTGATGCTTGTGTGCTGTCTAACGACTTTGTCGTCTATTCATCATATGGGGACCGACTGTCCAAAGGTGCTTCTTTGCTGGTTAAGCGAACCCTGTATGCAACTATAGACCTTGTCCATGTGGATACCGGGGGCCGGTTGATCGTGGCCGATATTGCGGTGAAAAGTAGTTCGTCGCGGATCGTTGCGATTTATGCGGCCAACGACCGGGGGGGGGGCGTGTCTCGTTTTTTCGGCAGCTTTTAAATTCAACGCACTTAGTCTTAATGGGGGACTGGAATGCCGTCCTGGACCCCACGTTAGACAGGGGTCGGGAGCTAGTGGGAGATCGGGCGATCGTAGTTTAGTTGATCTGATTGGCGAGTTTGGTTTGTCGATCACCCAAAATGGGAAATGTGGACATGGGCACTTAAGTGGCCGTCTATCAAGGTTGCTAGCTACCTGGATAGAATGCTAGAAGGACCGACATATATCTACTAGATTGTCCCACGTTCCACTGGTTAGGTTATCGAACTACAGACTTGTCTGTGCCCGGGTGGCGTTAGATTGTAAGCTAAGAATGGCTGGACACTTGAATTTCATTCTCTCGTTATTGGACATGTCGAACTTCCAGCAACAGCTAATTACCTTAGAGAAGTCGGAACTAGTGGGGGAGATTATTGGAAATAGGTGGTGGGAGAGGCTTAAGGATAGAATTAGGTCTCTGTTTCAGTTACCCGCGGTCAAATCCAGAAATCCATATGTTGGTCTTAATAATGATCCCAAAGCGCCAGTGTAGAGGGTAGAGGTTGATTTTGTTTAACGACATGTCAACATCTCTATGGGTTATTTAATGCCGAAATCTAAATATTTTGAACACAATTTAATGTCTTCAACTAAATATTTTTAGGGCAATTTTATGCCTTCAACTAGAGATAAAATGTATTGTTGGTCATTTTGTATATAAAATGTATTGTTGGCAATTCTACTATAAAATATATTGCTGACCATTTTGCATTAAAATTGTATTGTTAGTAATTTTAATATAATTATGTATTTTTATAATTTTATGGTGTTTTCTTTTTGTTTTTTTTTTGGGGGGGTCACTGTTTGCCCATATCTGAGACCCTAACAGGTACTACCACCCTAGGTTTAGGTGAACCTGGATGCAACAGCAATTAAGAGGTGATTCCACGCCCCTAAAACCTTCAACGTCTCGATTAGAGGCTTTGCTGTCGGATATACCCAGGACTAGTGTAGGGGTGCAGGTAATTTGAATATACCAAATAGAAACCATAGAGTTTGTTTTTATTTAATGAATGAGTGGGTTGTGAATCTGATTAGTTGGGTATGTGATAGATAATATCGACCAGCCACAACCCATTCCCCATTTTCAGGCCTTGTGCCAAAATTGTATTTCATATACAATAAATCTTGATCTTTGACAGTCGAACTTCTACTAGGCTTACGGTGTCACCCGAGAGAATACACCATGTGAGAGAATTCCAGTGGCAAGTACGTCGCCTCGTCAAATGAGACCCTTCATCTTTGTTGTATCTGACAAGCTATTTCGGGGTTATAACCCATTACGATGGCCAGCGTTTCTTCACGCCTATAGATTGCGGACAAATGTTCAGCCTAGCGACCATTGCTGCGGTAGGACTCTTCCAGTATCATCCGCCAATTAGAATCGGTGTTTTATGAATAAGGAGCACTAAAGGAAATCCTTACTGACAACGATACTACCTTCTGCAGCAGACATTTCGAATGCTTCCTGGATGAATCGGGGATCGAGTTTCGACTGCGATGAGCGCATGTACCAAGTGGCAATGGTATAGCGGAAAGGTGCCACCGAAGTGTAAAGAGGATCGCCGCCTGAAAACAGTGTACAGTCATGGGAGCTGTGTACAGATACAAAACAACACCAAAAGACGATGTGTCTATATCTACAGCTACCAAGTACGTGTCGAAGGGATCGACGGCGTGTATCTTTCTGATCGAAGAGAAGTGCGCGGAACACACAGGATGTGGGAGCCTGTCTGGGTAAAGCCTCCCAATAACCGTTGTACCACCAACTTCAAAAAACGGCGTGTCACCGATATCGTCAGTGAGCATTCCATATTGGAATCCGTACCATGTGAGGGATCTCCACCTTGTCCTGCCCTATCCGGCCCTCGAAACAACCCCATTGGCGAATGACGATGAGAATGAAAAGCGAGTTGCGGATTGAGCCCATATCACGTGAGATCGATGATTCACCTCAGAACCCAACTACCAACTTTGACAACTATTCTGAGAGCTTCTCCGAGAAAGAAGTTCAGACAATCCCCCTTCGGAGGAGCACCCAAAACAAAAGACCGCATCCGCACTGTTATTTGTATGATCATGAGACCAGATGTGGGGCCGGGGGGTGATGTAGCAGACATAGTGAACCAGAACCGGAGTCAAATAGCGGAACAGGACTTACCTTATTCTCAACGAAAGAGAGTTCGTCTTTGTCTGGCATGCGAGACTTCGATTTGGGAGAAAGTGAGTACACGCTGGAACTAGCGTATTTAGGAATATTGATCACGTGCGTGAAGCTTGCTTTGCGATCTATAAAAGCCGAGCTCAGTAGTCAGTATGTGATCGTTTGACAGACGAACTGCCACTAACCTTTGCGGTGTCGGCCGAGAGAATACACCATGTGAGAGAATTCCAGTGGCGAGTACACACCCCGTCAAAAGAAACATTTTACCTTTGTTGTATCTGAGAGACAGTTAGAATATTATGGGTCATTAGGGCACAACTTCATTACATGTGTCATTATGACAAAAGAGCCAGAAGAAAGTTGTTCCTTAAAGAAGTTCATAGAAAAAAGTGACAGATAAGTATAAGATGATCTTTCTTTGATTGTTCTAAGCTTCGGGTGTCTATTGAAAACAGCAGAAAAATTCATATTCATTATTTATGAACAGTGAATTCACCTAACATCAAATAATATGGTCTCAAGAATGATATTTCCACTCAAATTTACGTTCTGTCATTTGGGATAAAAATACGCCGATTCTATCCCCGTGCAGAAGGGATAACACTCACAAAATGAAGCGCCTCTCTACATATGTCTAATTTTTTGGCTCTCGTTCAAACCAAATCTCTGTCTAGCTTCTAGACTCACGTACATGAATATATCTTTATTGTTCGACAGCTTTCGGAATTAAATAACGTGGAAAAGTTTGATATATAGTGAAACAAAACAAAACATTCAATTTTAAATTGCACAATAAAATATTCTTCAAATGTTTGAATAAGTTTTTTTGTTTAAAAATGGCTGTTCGTTGAAGATTCTCATGTTTCTGTATAAATATGAGCGTCAAATATATGCTTAATTTAAAATGCCTTTTAAAAATGAATATAGATTTTCACACTTTATTTTTTTTATATCATTATAAAAGAATTAACGTACGGTTATTTTCTGTTTATTTTATTTATTTATTTATTTTTTTAGCACCCGAATCGATATTTTACCTGCATCGTCCCTCAGCAATCGCAATTAGGATTTTGCCTATTCGGCTATAGCTTTGGGCACTTTGACGTGATGTAATGGTTCACAAGCTTGTGTCTCTAGTTCAGTTGCGTTTTAGTAGTGAGTTCGCTCCTCACGAAGGTGGTGCTCCATACTTTGGGCCTTGTGCCATGTCTAAGCAACGCTTAGTAAATTACTTTTGCGCTTATTGATAAATTCAAAATTGTCTTTAATTAGCATTTTCCGAATTCAATTAAAAGCTTGCATTAAAATTAAGCGAGCATTTTCCTATGATGCTAATGCAATTAATGCATTTCCTTTTGTAATGCTAAAGAAAACACTGAATACACACACACACACACACACACACACACGGACACAGACACACACAAGGACACACACACACACACACGGTGATGTTGATTATGAATCACATTTTTAGCTTAAAGCAATTGTTCTATTTTCCCTCTTAACCCTCATAGCAATTCACTTTCTTTCTTCCCTGCCGACATTCTTTCGTTTCTTTCCCATCTCCAAAGTGAACGCCATCTTTTTCTCCGCCATCAACAGCTTCCCAGTGTGTCGTTCCAATCCCAGCATTCTAATTTCCTCGTCTTTTCTCCACAACACAAACGGGCTTTGTCACTGATTCCCAGCAACTACCGAGGCATTTTCATATATTGCATACAACCATTTGCCCGTGTCATGGCAGCCGAACAAAGGTGACTTGCCTCTTTGCCCTGATCTGGGTTTATTTGTGCATCCACCTGCATTTCTTGAGATCAGTTTCCAACGAGCTATTATCACGTTTGATGAGCTTCGTCGATATATTTGTGCAAAGTGGCGGTTAGCTTTGTCATAACTTATTAAAAACATTGCCGATTTGTATTCCGTAGAGCAACTCTTGTAAAGACTGTAATTTGCTGCTTGTCTATCTGTCCAACTCAGAATTCTTTGAAATTAAAGGAGTGAATATGAATATGAAATACGCATAGTTCAGTCCTTGTTCGGTGTTCCTCTTATCAGGTCAGGTGAATTTTCTAAAGTATGAAAAATAAGCTCTCTGTCTGTTTCTCTCTCTTTCTTTCTCTCTCTCTCTCTCCATCTATCTATCTATCTATCTATCTCTATTTCTCTCTCTCTCTATCTATCTATCTATCTATCTATCTATCTATCTATATATATATATATATATATATATATATATATATATCACTAACACAGTTTGGAAATCTTTACCATTCCGTCGGATTTTCGTCTATATTGATTCTTCGAGAAATTTAATTAAAGAAAAATGTGGTCTAAAACACGTCAGATGTAATAACAGGGGTATGCAGGTTCGAATCCTGAAAGGGCATATTTTTTCTTTAATAAAATCTCTCGAATATTCTAGCCGGTAGACGAAAACAATTAGATATACTGTTTAATAAATAAACGGAGCGTCTACTCAAACAGGAATAATCCCTAAACAATAACTCTTAAAGTGACAAAATATGTTGGATTAATAAATAAAAATCCATTACTTCTTTAGAAACTTACTTTGTTTACGTCTTGATACAAAACTGAGCAGATATGAACAATATCGAGAAGTCTATGACGAGAGGAATTTTGATTAAAGGCACTAAACTAAATATTTGAAATCCTGTCTTTTCATCTGAGATCAAATAGTTGGGAATACGCACCTCTTTACATTATTTGCATCCGGACTATTTTCGTCATCTTTTTTGTTATTATTACGTTTCAGCCGTTATGCTCTCCGACCTTCATCAGGTGCTAGTCGATCCGAGTATCCTTCGGGGAATTTCGAACCCTTTATTTAATCCACAGGCAGAAACTTTTCCCGCTCTGCTGACCATGTCTAGAGATATCTCGTCTACTTCTTATTAAGCATTGCTCAGTTATTGTTCGCCATGTTTCGATTGAGTCTAAGTTGGCACTACCTGGTCTCAGTGTTTGAACTCACAATGACTATGTAATCAGTTTGATTACATTAATTAAAGAGTTAGTTTAATTCCCTAGGCTATTTACCCACCTCCTCCACGCCGTGGCAATAACTGAACTAAATATACACATATACATACATAGATGCATGCATACACGCATAAACACATGCCTTCACGTTGCTTGCGCATAGTAAGATGGAAAGAGAAAGAGATAAAGTTCATCCAATACATGCTTCAAGAGACATATAGCCACCACTCTTCTCGTACACGTTTCCTAGGACCTGTTGGTCTAGTCTCGCTTTCTGCCGACGTGAATCCGATGAGTTCGGACCCCGCTTGTTCCAATATCTCAGTCTTCGCACGTCTATGGAGTTAGACTGGTTTAAGGATTGGTGCCAGTATAAGTCGTCGATCGTCCAGTTTTGGTTCTTCAAGTGTTGTGATTCTTACTGAAGAAATATCGTCAAGCTCTCACCGAAGAAGTAATAATGCCGGTTTTTGGTTAAATATAGACGATTTAATGAAGGTGAATAAAATAATTTACAATCGGATATATTTGGCATCAGTTAATCCAGAAAGATCATGAGGCAGCAATTTTGAATCTTCATCTGTGTGTTCAGCAAGGTTCAATCAGAAATTAAAGTGAATATTGGACCCCCTTCCTCGTGTGGGTGTGCAACTACGTGTGTGTCTGTCGACTCGTCTACTTCTGTCGTCTCGTCCCGTCTCCCGTGTATTCTCAAAATCGAGCTGAATTTATTCATAATTCTCCGCGCCATATATCAAACTGTTCACACGCCAAGATAACTCAGTTTTCAATTGTTTAAAGTCAGGGTTAAAGGACCAAATCCTTTGCTTTGATTTTAGCCCATTTCATTCAGAGCCATTGCTCCAAAACTAAAACATATTTGGCTAACATCAGAAACGGAATCAAAAGCACATGCTTTAATCTATTCAATTCGAGGTCACATCTGGCCTCTCGACAAATATTCCTGACTGGGAAAATTAATAAGCATTAGAATAACATACACCATTTTCGTCGCCTTGAAATTTAAAAACGACAATATCTACCAAGTTACATTGTTATGGACACACAAGGTAGAGGGTTACTGTTAAAATTGTTTTGATGAATGAAATGTGTGCTATGAATTAAAGAGGTGACAAGAAGTGAAGATTATGAGAATAGTGGGGACAGATAATGATTGACCCTTGACTTGAAGAGATTAATATTGTAGATTTCACGAAAGCATCCTCGCGGGGGTCTATTTCACAAAGTAGCAGTTCTTGAAAATAAAGCTGTCTGTTTCGCTTTACATTTGGAATACGGAGGAAATGAAGTCGATGGAAATGGCGTAGTATGTCCTAGCTGTAAATGTCTGAACTGGTGGAACTAAAGAATGGCGCTCATCTGAACATTTACTCTGAAAATAGCAACAGAATAATGACCTGTTTCTTAGCGCGAAATCTCTAGCTCTTTCTCTTTCACAAGCACACACGCAAGCAAAAATCGAACACGTTTAAGGCACCTAGTGAGGATCAAGCTCATTTCAATAGTAACAGTCTGTTAGAAAGCTTTCTATCTACTTTTCTATTGTGAAGCATCCTTTTTTAATATTATGGTTCAGCCAATACAGGGCTCGATACCCAATCAAAGTAGATGGTTACTGTTAAAAGATTAATGATGAATGAGGAGTATGATATGAACAAAAGTGAATGTGGTAGAAAGTGAAGATCATGATGATAGGGATAATGATCGATTATTCATTTGAAGTTAAGATTGTGCAACATCCAAGCCTGTTCCACAGAGTAGAAGTTCTTGGGAGAAAGCTGTTTGAAAGGAACTTTCTTCTTATATTTAGTAAAGGGGGAAAACGAGGAAGATTCGACTCTATGGAAGTGGCATGGTGATTCCTAACCTTAAAGAGATGAACTGGTGGAACTATAGAATGGGTCTGATCTGAATATTTGCGATGGAAATAGCTATACAGCTGTGACAGACTTGCAACGTTGAATTTGTTGCATCTGGAAGGAAAGACTCTGTGGAGTTGTTATGGGACCTTACCCATAATAAAATAATGGACTATTCCATACCTAATAAATACTGCGCCTCAAGAGGAAGCAGGGAGTCCAGCCTGAAGTCGGGCGACCGGCTGGTCGGTTGAACTCTCTGCCTTCGGGCGGGGAGGAACCCGAACGAGGCTACGCCGAAGGGCGGAGTCTCTTTCGGGGAGGTAAACCGACCCTGAACCCGTTTATACGGGTTCAACGGACATATTTTTTGGCCGAGACCACGGGCTCGGAGATCCCACGTTAAACCGTCCTTGTGCCACATGATGCCCTCGTTGGGGGCGGAGGTGACTAAATACCGTTCAGTCTGAATTCTGGAGTGAAGTCCGTCAGGAGACTGTCAGTCAGAGCGAGTCAATCAGTCGAGTCAGAGGCAGTCCGAAACAGAGTCGCGTTCAGACAATTACTACTAAACCTGATTGTTCGTACTAACACTTTCTACTTCTCTGTATATATTCCTGTTTGTAATATATCTGTGTTGTTCCATATCCCTGTTCGAGTTCTTCTTTATTGGTTCTACCTTGGACCATCACCGGGGTACAAGGACCTGGACCATAACATGAGTAATTCGATGAATACAGAGATCGTGAGCTCGAAGGTCAAGATTAAGATGACTAAAATCCTTTGCTTATTTGCGTTTTTTTCTAATTCTATATTTTATGTTTCCTTTGAATCTCAACGGAATTTTAGCTGCCAAGCTTTCCTTCCAATCTTTGCTTATTTAATTAATCGTCATCTTCCCCTTTCTTAAACTTTATTCCTGATATTCCAGATGTTTCTCCAATAATACTTGTATTATTTTCTCACACATCGACTGTAGACACAATTACAAACTATTGGCCTATACCCAAGATTTAATATCAGCAAATCTTCTTCATACTGCTGCTCTTTTCTTAGTATTCTAGTTGTCTGGATGGTCTTGACTCTTATCCTAATTTTCAGTCATTATTATCCTATTATATTTGTATGCCAGTCCCTTTGTTAGTTCGCACGACCGTTACACCCTGCCAATACGTCATAAATAATGGACGATTCCGTTTTGATCGCGAGGAAAAAAGACATATCAGAGACGCTACTTCGATTCAGCGAAAAAAGAAAGAAAGAAATGTTTAACGTCTCCTGCTCGTACCTCACAAATAATGAACTGTTCTGTTTTGATTGCATGAGAAGACAAAAGACATATCAAAGACGCTACTTGGCTTCAGCGAGAAAATGAAAGAAAGGGAAGATAGAAGTGTTTATAGTCTATTTTAGTATAATGGAAAACCTTGTCAATTTCAAATCTTTTCATTTGTACCCCCTTACTTCTTAAAATAACGACCAACATTCATATTTATGATTGTTATTGCAAGTTGTTAAGCTCAAATATTTAACGATGCGATAGAGAAATTTCTACGGATATTTTATTGTCGTAGAACTCGCCATGAGCTTATTTAATCATTGACTTAAGAATTAGGATTCATCATAAATTTAAAATAGGAAATGCGTGAAATTTTATTATTATTATTATTATTATTAAACAAAATGGTTGCCGTAACTCTTCCAATATTTTTCAACAGTTAAGAGAAGTGCGCGATTTAAGAAAAAAAAGAAATGAAAAAACAGTGTTTTTGACAATGTTAAACAATATTTCGACTGTATGTCTTTGTACAAACGTTGTTTGTCTTGTAATGAAAAAATGTCTGCCCTGGTAATGAATGCGTCAAAACAATCTAAACACGGCCAGCGTGAAGTCGTGCAACTGAAACGTGCTTAATGTGATGATGATGATGATGATGATGATGATGATGATGATCTTGCTCATTTTCTGTAAGTTGATTAGTTACTAAGAGGAATTAATCAAACTGTGTTTTTTCTTTTCTTAACTTGTGCTCTTCTCTTAACTATTATTATTATTATTGCATAGCTTATTGAATGTTATTAACGTATTTTGCACATTATATACCAAGTTATATCTCGCAGCCTTTAGGTATCACGTACATATCTGAGTTTTCGTGTGGTACCATTCACACAGACTTACTGCAATGTATAAAAACTGACTGCTAAATCTTATAGTCAACCCATGACCAAAATTCACTGACATTGTTTCTAATAATTCGATGGCAGCATACCGTCTTTACCATTCAGTAATTCCATATTCTCTTGATTACGTATTATTATTATTATTATTATTATTATTATAACTTCATTTTACAAATTCATCTAACTCCATTGGGTCTTCCGATTGTTTGTACTCCAGAAAACAGGCATAACAGTTTCTGTTACCGCAGTTCTCGCTCGTGGAACCCTTTTCCGGCTTCTTGCTTTCCAGCCAACTTTGATCTTCAAAAATTTAAATTCAATGTCAACCATTATCTGCTCTTCGATAATGCTTCTGTTCTCTAATTATTTCACAGCCAGCAATTACTTGTGTCTTGCTTGGGGTAAATTCGATTAAAAAACTAAAAACAAAAGAAAAAGTGGAAGGCCCTATTCGTTATTCAACAACATAAGTCAATTAAATTCCATCACAAATTCCAAAAGAAACATTTCTTCATAAGGTGGAAATTGTGCTGAATCACATTTTATATACGCCGCCCAGTGTACCACGCCTGACTTGATTTGTGTGGGTTGCATAACTTAAAAGTTACGCAAATTATTTAATGCTACATCAACAGAACTTGCGAGACATTTTAATCACTGAAAATGTGTCCACGTGGTTATTTTGTCAAAAACCAATTTCTGAATGTTTTGAGCAACGTTGGTCTTCTATACTTTGTCTCTGTCACGACTTCTGTTTCATAGCAGGCGTCTTGACCCTACTTCTGCCCTGGGCATTTTTTGGGATTTACGCAAATAACAGCTTGATTTTCCGCGGATTCAATGTCCATTTTAATTCATCTCATGCAAAAGCAGCAAATGACTACAGGCTGAAAGCATAATTACTTAGTATATTACAGATTTTTTGTACGAACGTCGACACTAAATCAAGAAAGTAATATTACATATTCTTTGAAGTCTAAACTTTCATCACAAAAGCTTTTATGTCTCTGACTATTTATCATGAGAGCTGAGTTAAGTAGCACTACTTCCTGGTTGAGATGATTGTGTATTTCTGTCTTAATTTCTGTAATGAGTACTTATCATTATCTTTACATTATTTTCCACGAGAACTATTATCGTTATCTTTGTTGTTATTATCACAACGTTTCAGCCGTTTTGCCCTCCAAACTTCATCAGGTGCTTGTCAATCTGGATGATCTTTAGGACCTTTATTTAATCTATTTCCCGTTCCGCGGACCATGTCTAGGGATATCTCGTTTAGTTCTTATTTAGTATTGCTTAGTTATTACTCACCGTGTTACTAGTGAGTCCAAGTTTACACTGCCCGGACCATGGTTTGAACTTACAATTTCTATGCAATCAAATTCGCAAACTAACGCTTTAGACCACTAGATTATTCACCCACTCTACAAACGTACCCCGTGACAATAACTGACAATTACTTAATCTACAGGCAGAAATTGTTTCCGTTACGCTGACCATATCTTGGGATATCTTGTCTAGTTCTAATTTGCTACCTTGCTCCACCATTCTATGCCCTGGACGGCCCGGCCCGGCCACAGGGTTTGAAATCATGCAAAAAATCTTCCTTTAACTTAGGCCTCGTGTAATTCTTTTTAAAATAAAAAATAAATAAAACTTGGTAATAGATTAAACAGCAATACTGGATATAATAATAATAATAATAATAATAATAATAATAATAATAATAATGGCCTGGTGTCTCGAAGTTTTTCAACGTCCAAACAAGGCGAAAATGCCATTAAGACTCAAGTGTTTACATGGAATGAAAGAGAATGAGAAAACTTTAATGAGGAGAAAGTATTCTTTTATTTAAGTTTGAAAATGAGTCAGCCAAGGTGACTTGGAAGTCATATCTCGATAATTTGTATACCCCCACCCCAGAGGGAACAAAGTGAGTTAGCCGTCCCGAAGATGTATCTAACTGGGCTTCACCAGCAGGGTTAGGCGCTACTTTTATCCAAACCTGTCGCCATATTGAGCTATGATGCTTGTGTCTGGTATCCCCTTGCTCGGATGTTAGAATAGGTGTATTAGGGTTTGCTATCCTAGCATCCCTTTTTTGACATGCCTCTCTCTCTCACTCAATAATAATAATAATAACAGTAAATTGCAAGAATACGACGTTTATAAACAGTATACCAGTAATATTAGAAGCACTAGGAATTATTAAAAAGACTACTGATGCATACTTACGAAAATTCCAGAAACCCCTCACGATCTTTAATACAAAAGATTACTCATAAACATATTTTTGTGGGGTGGGATGCAGCCCAGTCCTTACCTTTCAGTCGTCACAGTCGAAATGTGGCAAGTCTCTCACTGCTCTATCGCTACTTTCATGGAAAGTGCTCAGACGAACTACATTCTGCCAGTTCTAACCTTCACGGTTAGGACCCGCCTTACCATTTACACAGTAGCAAACCAGCCATATTCTCTCCGTGTCCCACCGGCGATAAGTAAGTTCCTCTCAAACAGCTTCTGCCGCGGACCACTGCCCCGTGGAACGGACTCCAAAAAGGATGTCTGCCCAATCACTACAATTATAACTTGTTACTCATTATCTTCCACTCCTATCAATATAAACTACACCTTAACGTAACCCTCTACCTCAAGTAGCCCTCAGGCCTTGTACAGGATGAACCTTACTGTAAAAAAAGCACTGCTCAGAAAAACTCTGAAATATGTTTAAAAAAATCATTCATTTACTTCAGGTCTCAGGGATAAATTTTGTCCATTGGTTGAAAGCATTACACTTTATTAGTGAGTTTTTTTTTATATTGTAGAAGGCCTGTTTGCTTGGTACCGTACGAACAACTAGAAAAGTCTTGAATACTTGACACCCAGTAAGTGAAAAACCATGTAATAAAATCTAATCTAATCAATCACTCAAGTCCGTCTGTAGTCGGGATCATAGAGTTATTGTAAACTCCACGATCCTATAATTATCTGGATAGTATGTACTTCGCCAGGGTGTCATATACATATTGCAAGAGAACAACCGAAAACAAGGAAGTACTGCCGGTGAGATGGAAAGAAAAGAAGGCCAGATATGTTAAAATAAAATTATCTGCATTGCTAATAAAATGAATCAAGGCGGATGGTCTCTTTGTGGGCAAGGGAAGCGACCTAGAAAATGGGGCAGTCGATTGTGTACGGGCCTGGTGTTGAAATGTGTGCCAGATCTGGTGACCGGAAGGCCACTGGTAAACTCTATGACTGCCTGCCTACTGTTTTGGGAGTCGCTGAGAAGGTTCTTTTAAGCTGTCGGATGGATACATTACTCCACGTTTTTTGTTTTGTTTTTTGTTTTTGTTTTGTTCAGCTTTTGCTTTAGCGGTAACGTTCATGATTGTCCTTGGCATTTAGATGTTATTTTAAGTTTTGTGAATTTGTTTTGTGAGCTGGATGCGATCCTCGGAGCCTAATCGCAGAGAGCGACTTTTTTTTTATTTTGGTTTCGTAGCGTTCATATTCGGACAACATGTTTTGATGCTGAGTGAATCAGAAATATATCTAATTTGAAGTGGACTATAACAAGGGCTATATACAGCTTTGAAATGGGTCTTGTCCTTCTCCTATACTAGTTACCACCCAAGGCTGAAGAGACCAGTCTGTTCTACTGTTTAACCAAAAACTGAGGAAAGTAATGGGTTAATACCTTTCCCAGAGGTATTTGCATAAAAGTGAATGGAACAGAACAGTTTTTGCGTTCCGAGATGCTAGCCAGTACACCATTCACACATCCAATAAACTGTTCTAACTGAAAACAACTAGAATACTAAGAAAAGTACATGAGTATGAAGGAGAATTGCTACAAGTAAATCTTTAGTCTTCGCTACAGATTTATTTAACCTCTACAGCGAGGCTATCTTAAGGAAGCTGCAGACTCTACCAGGATTTATTATCGGTGGGCGTACTTTTAACAATATGAGATATGCAAATAATACTGTGTTGATGTCTGACACGGAAAGTAGACAACATGTCCTCCTAGACAGGATAGTTAAAGAAAACGAACCATCAACAGCAAGACAGAAAGTATGACGATCAGCAAGAGAAATTACAAATTGGTGATGTCAATAGCAAGCAAGTACAGAGGTTTAAATACCGTAATTCCCTATGTATAATACGCCTTCATCCATAATATGCACTCCTAAAATAGTGCTGAAAGTGTGTGTAAATGCTCCTACTCATACATAATACGCAACGCTTGTTTGGTAATCAAACCCTATAAATTGTACCTCTTCAATTTCATATCGGCCAGCGTTTCCTACTCTTATTTTTAAAAAAAAATGGTTTTAAACATAGAATAATATTATTCTAATTTAGTTTTATGATAATTCTCGTTTTCTTGTTTTCAGCAATTTTTTGTAGCTGTCTATAATACGCACCCCCGATTTTGCTTATTATTTATTAGAAAAAAAAATGCGTATTATACATGGGGAATTATGTTATCTGGAAAGTGTTTTAAAGTATGGAAAATGCAGCACCCAAATCCGAAAACGCATTGACTGGCAGAAGAATACCTTTCAAAAACTAAGCAAAGTGATGACAAAACAGAAAATTTTCGTTAGAAACAAAGAGTTGACTGGATTGCTATGTCGTATCAATCCTTTTATATATCGGTCTTTTGTCTTCATTAACGTTGACAACGATAATATAACTAACATCTATATTGCTAGTATTTCTTCCATCCTAATTTCCGTTGTTTTTTGGCATCTTGAAATGATAGATGAGTAGTTGCAATAAAAAGCAAATGAAATAAATACTAGTAAAATATATAATTGATAATGCCTAATGTAAGAAATTCCAATAATATTACAATCTATTTTTATGGGAAATGCATTTATGAAAAAATCATCTAATCTCGTCACACAATATAATCTTCAAAATAATCGAGAATAAACCATACATTTACGTTCTATCTATCTATGGAATATTAAGAAAAATGAATGCAATAACTTACGCAACTTCTACATCTAAGACATGGGATATTTTAACGATCTGTTTAAAAAAAAAAGATCTTATATGCCACCATATATAGTAAATCGTTGTAACTTTGTACCCGATTATTTATATGCCTAATTACATCAAACTGACACCGACTTAAAAGCGACATTCAACAAATCGATTAACTCTAGAGCAATTGATTAGTGTCTGTATCTGGAAACATATTTTAGAAACATAAAACATCGTTCCACATGAGATGCCAACAGTACAACACTATCTAAAATATATATGGGATTATCAAGATTTATTTAATAACTCGCTCATTGTCGAATGAAAGATTTTCCAAAAAAAGGACTGAATGAGTGTGGCTCAGGTTATTACATTCCTCCAACAAGACCGTCTAAATAAGAAATCCGAGTTTATTAATGAATGTCGTACGTACTGAGTTAGTAAGTACTTGCTTTACTGAGTGAATTAGCCCCTGTTTGAAAGGGGCAAAAAATAAGGGAATATTTTTCAGTTTTTTAGTTGTCGATTGTGACTATCATCGCCTCCAACTTAAGGGTAGAACGAGGTCACAGTCAGTGCTTCCAAATTAATTAATGAACCATTAATATCTATATGCGCATCTTCTTTATGTGCCTTATCCCCTCAGGACGTTGGCGATCATGGCCCTTCTTATGGCCCTTCATAGCTCTTAATAAATTTTGTCTTTTTTTATTTCTCCTAACCCTTGTTCCGACATCCATTTACTCAAACTCACTAAACGTTATGCGTGTTTTTCTCTGTCCTTCTTGCCTTTAATCTGTCCTGTGAGTATCTGATTTTCCAAACCCCCTTTCCTCATTATGTACCCTAGAAATTTCAAGTGTTTCTTCCTGTTTCGTTTTCTTTAAAACTTCGTCACATCTTAAGTTCATGGTATCTTTAGCATACTTCTGTAGCATCACATTACTGTTTCTTCAAGTCTCTTCTTCATCTTTGAGGAGATTGTCCAGCATTCACTGCCATATTGGAGAGCAAATATCACGTAACAGTTCAGTACTCTTTTCTTTTTTATCTAACGAAGTTTTGTTGTTGTTGTTGTTGTTTCTGCTTAGCTTTTGGAAGGCATCTTTGGACATCCCATTGAGCCTTCGGATTTTACTGTCGCACTTTCCGTCCTCTGTTAAAACACTTCCCAGATATTAAAGTTTTTGTACTTGTTATCGATTTACATCGTAAAACTGTTAGTAATGCCAAACTGCTTGTAAACACCAGGATTTAAAACTTTTCGTAGTTTTTTAAAGGCGATTATCAATATAGGTCGGCTACATGGAATTAAAAACATTAAACAAACTCTCATTAACAATAACTTTCCTAATTACATTGTTGATGAACAAATTAGACAAGTTATTAAAAATATTAACATATATCAAACATGGCATAATACTTTCTCAAATAACCCTAAAAATATGAACCTACTATACCACAATCAAATACACTCTAACTACAAACAAGATGAAAAAATTCTAAAAAACTCAAAAGTAGTAATATATCCCACACTGATCTCAGTAGAAAAATAAAACTAATTATATACTATACTAAATTTAATACAACCAACTTACTCATCTGCAATAATTCTGCTCCGTCAAGTAATGTTCTGCAAAAGACCAACAATATAAATGTTCTTTTGGGAGAATATATCTTCAAAAAAGTAAACATATATGTTGGCTTCAAAACGACCACATTATCAAGAAGGCTTACATTACACATGTCGGATTAAAGTTCTATTTCATAACATTTTGAAAAATATTCCTGACCACATTCACGTTTTAGAGAAATATTAATTGACAATATAAGTAAACTCCACTATGAAAATAAAAAACAAAAACGTCAAATTCTTAAAGCGCTCTATATAAAAGATGCAGTTAGCACTAAATAAGTATAATTAAGAATATAGCAACAATGTTTTAAAATGCCTATAAAAGCAATGTTTTGGGATACTGAAATTCTAAAATATATATTTTTTTAATTGCAGGTTGAGTATTTTTAAAAATTAATGATAAAAAATATACATTAAGCTACCTCCCTTACATATTCTTAACAGATAATTTTTAAATTGAATATACTTGAGTGTTTCATGCGCATTTACAAAAAAAATCAAAACTATCAATTACATTAATTTTTGTTTTAGCGACTCACCCCCGAAGATGATCTTGGATGAGATTGAAAGTACTTGGGAAAATAAAAGAAATAACCAAAACTACGGCATTTTTCTTACTCAGCTTTATAACAGCACTAAGAAATTGATCCGTGAATTTAAGGATAAAAGATGCAGTTAGCACTAAATAAGTATAATTAAGAATATAGCAACAATGTTTTAAAATGCCTATAAAAGCAATGTTTTGAGTTACTGAAATTAAAAATGAATAGACATATGTTTAAATTATTCAGCCAAACATCCTTGAATGAAGATATGGTGCCTAAATACACACACACAGACACACACAAACACACACACACACACACACACACACACATATATATATATATATATATATATATAACTGACTCTGTGTGTGTGTGTGTGTGTGTGTGTGTGTGTGTGTGTGTGTGTGTGTGTGTGTGTGTGTGTGTGAACTACTCGATAACCATAAGGCATATTTCCACCAAATTTTGAACATGGATTGTACTCGATACTGGGTGTGTCTGGGAAAAATTAGTCATTTTTCAAAAATCAATAACCGATAATCGATAAATATAATGTTTAAATGGGAATTTCCATTAGTTTGGTTGTTTTTAAACTTTCAGACTTGAAGTCTAAACCCTGAGACCGATTCTAATGAAACTTGATAAGTGTATGCAACTTACTGTCACACTTATTATACGCTATATTGATTTTCGTTTCTCTCCACACTGGGACCCCTAGGGTCCCCAAAGGGACCCCCAAAAATTCAAATTGCTTCGATTTTCATGAAATTTTGCATGTTTGTTACGCTCTTACAATGAGATAGAAATCGGTTGTCAGATTTTTTAAAATGCATGAGGGGGCCCCCAGGATGACCCTATAAACCCTTTGATGCCTCAATTGCTTTTCAAGTGTATTTTGTAGCAGTATTCTCCAATTTCAACGAAAATTTTAGTACATATTGAGATTATATCGAGTAACTGAAGTAGTCACTTGGAACTCACTGAAAATCAACACTGGGACCCCCACGAGTTAGGGGACCAGCAGGGAACCCCTAAATTTTCAATTGTCTACAGCCTTGGCCATAAAGTCGATTAAATAGAAAACTTTAAAAAGATGTGCTTTATTATTTAAATTACTATTAGTCTTAAACCTGTCCTTTGGCTTGAAATTTTGGACCCCTAGGGTAGACCAAAGGGACCTCCAAATTTTCAAATTGCTTCGATTTCGACGGAATTTTACATGTATGTTACAATCTTAAAATGAATCAAAAACGATTATCAGATTTTGAAAACTACATAAGGGGCCCCCAAGATGACCCATGAACACCTTGCTGCCCCATTAGTCTTTCAATTGTAGTGGTTAGCAGCATTCCGATGAAAATTTGCACATATTTTTTGTTTAGATCAATCAACTCAAAATCAAAACTGACACCCCATGTGTCATAAACACGTTATGAAAAATATCAGTTTTTTTCCCATTGATTTCCCGTATTGGTACTGAAATAGTTTAGTCTGCATTAACTTGACGGCAAAAATTATATCCTTCCTTAAGAAAAAAAGAATAAGTGCAAACGAAAGTGTGCACCGATGAGAGAAGTGTACGTAGGTATAAGACGCGTGTGCGAGATCGATCAAGATCTGTAGTACAATTGATTTTGCTCCACGTGCAATGATCGATCGAGTTATGTACTGCGTACTATCGATTTTGCTTCACATGTAGTGTTCATTAGTGCTATGAAATAAATGCAAAAAATCTCATTCGCATCAAAGTTGTCATCCAGTAAAAAGGTAGGCTGCCTTCATGCATGTATATTTTGAATTTTTGATACTTTAAATTTGTGAAAATCATATTATTAAAAAAGTTCAAGGGTAAATGCCAATTTTTAATTATGTATTTATCATCTTCTAATCAGCGTTTAAATAATGCTTAGTAATTCATATATTTGGAAACTTGAGCCCTAAAATTTTGACAGTTTTATTCTGAAAAATGCACTGTTTCGATTCATTTATAATTATGCTAAACTTAGCGTGTACGTTTAAACGTTCATAGTGAGTAGGTTTCTAGCTGCAAGTTAATTTTTATTTTTATCACTAGAACGTTTTTTGGGTAGTCTATTTTTAGATAAATCCTACCTTTACGAGCTTGATTATAATTGTTTACCCCGTTCCCGTGGTCTCCCTTATAAACTTGCATTTAATTTATTGTGGCTATATTTCCATTAATGTGTATAATATTCTTGCTTTTTAATTGATTACTTCATTGATATTCAAAAAGCTTAGCGAAACTCCTCCAACAACAGCCTGACAGTAATGCCAAGAAAGCGAAATCCTTCACTTGGACGTGCTACTACTGCAGCCAAACGCATGAAAGCACGGAGAAGAAATGCTTCGCAAGAAGAAACTCAAATTAGACTGACACAAAATGCTATTCGTACAGCTAATGCAATGTCAGAAGAAACTAATGAGCAACGGTTAACTAGGAAGAAACGCTGCCAGAACCCTACTACTCGAGCAAAGAACAATTCGATATACAAGAAATGCTACTAGAAATGCTGCTGTTCGAAATTCTGAACGTGAGCAACAACGTATTGCTAGGCAGATACGAAATTCAGCAACTACTGCTTCTACCGGACGTGCGGAGAATGAGGATCAACGTTCACAAAGATGCTTCAACAACTGCAATAGCAAGAGATTTGGAGACTCAAGAGCAGCGTACGAGACGACAGAGCAGGAATGCCTCTAGAACAGCTTCTGCACGGGTAATGGTGGCTGTTGGAGATCGCCAAGATCGTTTGGAAAATAATGTGCAAAGATTGGCTGCTCAACAGGGGATTTCAAGACCCCGTAGTCAAATATGTTAATTAATAGCATGTGCTGCTCAAACGGTACTTCCGCGTTAACTATCATTGAAGATCCACCCCAGCCACTGAAAATGCTATTAACTGGTACCACTGTTAGATCTAATCATTTCCTACACAATATTAGAAAGTATAATTGTGCTTTTCAGATGACCTCTTTTGGGGTCAATATTATTAAAGATGGTGGATTTATGCCTACTTTTAAAGTACAAGGACAAGTATATCATAGAATTGGCTCTATGCAACCTATGGTAAACGAGGAGCCACAATTTCTTCAGCTTTACTTTGTAGGTAACTATCAGGAACAGGCAACTAGGCGCATCTCTATTTCACCTGGAACTGAAATGGATATCATTCTTGAGCTTCTGGAAATGCTACACACCAGGAACAATTATGTGCGAGAGTTCAAATACACTTTAGAACCAGCGGACAAATTTTAATGTCATCATCAACGCTGACCAGAGACCAGGTGGTGAACATAGTGGACGTCATAATTCACCTGTTTGTAATGAAATTGCTGCTATTATTCATGGTCACCAACACAATACTACTAGAGATATAGTTCTTTCATCACGTGATAACAAACTGCAGTGTATCAATGAAATCGACCGAGAAGTCTTTGTTGAATTTCTTCTTCTTTCAATGAATGTTGTTCATTCGATGTAGTTTGAGCAAAAGCTGTCAACAAAGCATTTCTCCTCAACAATTTTCGAAGACCGATTGCGATTAATGTACTCTTCATTTACTGACAAATATTTTTCTGTATCTTCTGTGCTTCTGTAAAAAATCTTTTCACACTTCATGTCATTATAATTTTTCGCCATATAGATAAGAGGAACTAAAGAAAAATGTTCTTTATTTTAACTTTACAGATTGGATGAGTTTTGTGATGTTTTTTTTAATAAACCCAGGCAAGGACGGGTAATTCTGCTAGTATATATATATATATATATATATATATATATATATATATGAGATAAAGATATATATTATTATATATCAAGAACAGTACTGAGAAAATTGTAAGACAAAATGGAAAAAGTTTATTTGTGACACGTTCGTCTTTTTTGCAATCTCTCCTAATCCATGTTCTGCCATTTAAACAAGTTTGTTGGGTAGTTTAGTCGCTGTCGTTTGTCCCTCTTCCCTTCAATATGACCTATGAGTGTCGAATTCTCCAAGCCATCTTTCCTCATAACGTGCCCTAGGTATTTCAATTGTCTCTTTCTGTTTCTAAATATAAGTGTCGTTTCTGGTTCCATTTTCTTTAAAATTTCGTCTTTGCTAATATATTCAGTCCATGCATTTGGCTGTTCTTGTGGATACGTTACTAACAGTGAAAAAGTATCGACATTTTCTTTTCCTCTTGGAAAATTCGACGTCGCAGAAAAATAGATAAAATTTGTTAATCGTATTGATTGGTTTCCTACGAAAAAATCAGTTCTCTAAATGAAAATGTTTGAAGAGAAATTTATTTTAAAAAGAAAACGAAACAAACTGAATTGGCATTTACATCCAATACCTACAATACACTCAAAAAAAAAAGAAGAAAACCGTCTCCTTTGCCGAATATAAGGGAATTCAGAAAGCCTTCAAAACGACGGCTGATCCAAATTGATGAATTACATGATTTTATTTCAGCTGATACAAAAATGATTTTACTCAATTGGAAGAAGCAAAGTGTTGTCCTAACGGTATTGAATTTTAAAAAAAAAAGGAGGATTATATTCTAATTTATAGAAATGAAATACATTTTCCATATATAAAAGAATGTATTCGCATTGACCAAAACCTTGACATCCAGCTCCAGTGCGATGGCACCCCTATACCGTTACCACGGTGGTTTATACATATGGACATAATGCTATACTCACACGATTTAGCCTGTTAGAAAATTTCAAAACTACATACAAAAAATGGTGGAAGAACAACTATACTTTATTCTGAAAGAATTACAAAAAAAACGACATTACCAACCAAGAAATCGTCCTTCATTTTCTGCACAACTAATACATTATGCCTTACTAGTGTTATATGTCTTAGCAAACCTACAAATTACTTCTGGAGAAATTTTCAATTACCATCTTTTTCTTTATTACAAGAAATTCAAAAAAATTAATTAAACGTTTTCAATGTGAAATGTGTTCCCTGGTCTTTGTAGGCAATGATAGTGATGATGCTATAGAGAAGCAGTACTTTGACTTACATTCTCGAGGAGGTCTTACGATTCTATCTAACCAGTTTGTTTGTGCTTGTTTTGCTATACTTGTCTATACAGATAAATTTATTGTAAAACATAATGAATTCATTACAAGAGAGTCTGCTGAAAGAATTTTGGAAACTTATTCTCCAAAATGTG
This sequence comes from Acanthosepion pharaonis, assembly GCA_903632075.3. Lineage (NCBI taxonomy): Eukaryota > Metazoa > Mollusca > Cephalopoda > Sepiida > Sepiidae > Acanthosepion > Acanthosepion pharaonis. The sequence continues at coordinate 856,199 of CAHIKZ030000175.1, forward strand.
TTTTTATTTGTGAACAATACACTGAAAGGGAATTCACTTTGTAGCAAAAAATGTTGTGAACATATTTTACAACAATAAACGAAAGTTTTCATTGGATAAAGTTCAAAAACATATTGTAGAATGTTTTTTAAAGAAGGCAAAAGGTTAAAAGAAAATTGATATATAGAGAAACTGCTGGTAAGTTTTTTGTATTTGTTTTGTATTACTGCTTAAATCTTTAATAACTTTTTATTTGTTTGCAATCTTTTTTTATTTATTTTCTATTTTAAAAAAAAGCAAGAAAAAATAACATATTTTTAGACAGTTATTGTACGTAGAAAGAAAAATTACGCTAAGTGTATGGTCACCAATACTATTTTTCAAAAATGTTTTTAAAAGAGTCTGAAATGTTTCTAAAGTGTTTAGGATGAAATTTTAAGGCATATGGGATTTTCACAATCAAAATAGGTACTTATAAGCACTTTCGTGTGGGGTTACAAGTATTCGCGGCCGGTTCTAGTCCCTAACCTCCGCGAATACGTGGGACTCACTGTATATGATATCTTTACAAAAATTTTTCTTCATTTTTTTTTCTTGCCTATGACGTTATTTATTAATAATCTATTTATATGGCTACTTAATGATCATCATAATATGATCTAAGGTTTAAGAAGAAAAACCCCATCAATACTGGAAAGCACGATAAAAGTTATTAGACTTAAGAAGTTGATTTTTCTGAAAATTGTTTTAACATAAAGATTTCACCCATAAGTAGCACTGGTTGTTCGGTCAGTGAATGTCGAATGTTTTTTTTTTATAAGGAAATGTCTAATATTGCCATTAGCATTTCGAATGAAGCTGCCATATATGGTCGGGAGCCGTAATTGTTAATCTCGAGGTCCACGACAAAATCCAGAGACGAATATGCAATGTGATAGGTCCTGATCTGGCATCCGTCTGCGGTCACTCTCTCCCAGACGTGCTGTGGCTTCCCTCTGTCTTTTCTACAAGTATTTTCATGGAAACTCCTCTGACGAGCTACTTTTACTGGTTCCCAAACCGCACGAATTTAAGCGTGCTACTAGGTTGGCGTCTCAGTCCCACCCTTTCACTGTCGAAATGGTTAAATTTAACTGTCTCTTCTACTCCAACAGCTCCTTGTCTCGCACTTGAAACTCCCTTCCTTACTTGCTTCCCTGATAACAATAATCTTCAAATATTGAAATGTAATGTCAATCGACATCTTCTGCTTGCCTTGATCCTGATCTCCGCCCTTCTCTATATCCTTTCCTTAAACACTCCTCTTTACTCTTGCTCTCATTCTCTGTAGCCCCTTGCGTGCTAGTAGCACTCCCGTCTTGCTTAGGGTGATATGCTTAAAGAAAATGTTTTTATATATTCTCTTCAGATCGTGACTTTCATGCATGGCGACAAACTCTTTTAGAAATATCTAAAGAGTCAGCTGTATACAAACGCTTTTTTCAGCTCAATGATTAAAAATGGCTTCGAATGAATGAAGTCCGAGGGTCTGAAACGTGCACCATCCTTCTTCGAACCTCGTCGACAAGTGCTACAGAATCACGGTACCAAATAACAGAAACCTTGACTGCTTTCAACAATAGCAACAACTAAAATACATAGTGCATGTAACTTAAAAATAATGACAAAATAAATATGTTGACATTGTCATTTCACATCATTCCCCCACCACCACCACCACCACCAACAACAACAACAGCCATTATCACTTCTGGAAAGAGTGACGACAGTTACTGAATTTGAGAAACTTATTTTCCAGAAAATATTTTTATTTTATAAATTTCAACTGAAGGCATTACTAATTGTTCGGAATGCCGAATGATGTTTCCATAATCATAACATGGATCCAAATTATAAAAGATTGGTTCCCAGAACATCGGCCAATCCGTGCCAAGAAGAACCGAATGCCTCCAAACTAGTACTAAAGGAATAATGCGACCGGTGTGTGTAATGCATCAATTTGTGCTACATTTTCTCTAACTGATCAGCTTTTACATTATTTTATAGTGATGTTCATACTATTGCAATTCTAACATCTATGTATTTTCTTTGTGATGAGTTCAATCAAGATACCAGATATTATAAAAATATCCATTTGATTTAGGTAGTTAAACATAGATAGATAGATAGATAGATAGATAGATAGATAGATAGATAGATAGATAGATAGATAGATAGATAGATTTCAAAGTATCAGAGAATTATATGTTATTGATTCTCGGTTTGTGAATATACCATTGGTTTGTATCGTCAGATCCCAGTTGTTTGAACAGTTCCCGGTGGATCAGCATTTTCTCTAACTGATCAGCTTTCTCCAAATAATAATAATAACTGCTTTCATGCTGCACCTTCTTGTCGCAAAGTGCAACTAGGCAACAAATGCAGGATATGTGCTTAGGATCAAATTCCCATTCTTATTAATGATTTGCCAAATTAAATTGCTCCTCGGATGTATATCCTTGTATACACATTAACATCCTTTTTGTTGTCGTTGTCTCCATTAATATATTAAGTTATCGCGTCAAGTGATAACAATTTTCCCAGTATTCTTGCTTATCTTGTGTTACTACCAAAATCAAATGGATATTTTTATAATATCTGGTATCTTGATTGAACTCATCACAAAGAAAACACATACATGTTAGAATTGCAATAATATGAACATATTATAATGAATAACATCTGGAAGTCAAAAATCAACGAAACCTGAAAAAACAACCTTTTAATTCAACAGTAGAAAAAGTGCCTTTGTACATGTCAAACAGTTGCACATTAACAAAATCACCGGCAAAAGCCTTCATGACACGCACTCGACTATTGAGGGCAAAGCTAAATAACATCTTGATTTGATTGACTGATTTATTTTTTTACGGTTTATCAAACTTTTGAAGGTTATTTCGACTCAGAAAATATTTTTTATTATAAAAATGTTTGGAGATAATAATGACTTAAGTTCTAGTATTTAATTCATAGCTGGGTTAGATTATGATGATGTACGCTGTGCAGAACCATCCACACTTTTCGGAAGAACTGAATGCAGATTCTGCCCTGAGGTCTCCAAAGGACCTTCCTCAGGTTTTGAATTCAAAGTTGCCATTCTCCTAGACTCGTTGTCAGGCTAAAGATCCTACCCTTATCTACTATTTAACCTATAGCAAGTGGACAAGAAATGGGTTCATACCTTTCTCAAGGGCATTTGCGCGTAAGTGAATATAACGAACTCGATTGGAATTGGAACTCGGCTCTCCGATTTCCAATTGCTGGCCGTTCTCCATTACACTATCCTCACATCCAAGCTTACCGAACCTGGTATTCCCAAGCGTCACCCATCTAGGCACTCAACAGGTTCGACTTTGCTAAATTACAGCTGGTAACAAAACAAGCTCAAGAACAATATGGGAAGATTTAAATCAGCAAATATATAATGGGAAATGATGGGAATGGATCCAGAAGTCGACCAGCAAAATCATTTATCGATCAGCACATAGACGACGCCAGAATCGGAAAAGGGAGAACTGGGTAAATCTATGGAATATGGAAATGGTTGGTAAGAAGTGGCTAGAAGTGTTTATTTGAGGATAATCAAACATAGATAGATAGATAGATAGATAGATAGATAGATAGATAGATAGATAGATAGATAGATAGACTATTGTAGATACGTATTTAACAGATTATCTATAATAATAGATAATTAAAAGACATAGATAGATAGATAGATAGATAGATAGATAGATAGATAGACTATTATAGGTAGATAATTAACAGACTAACATAGATAGATAGATAGATAGATAGATAGATAGATAGATAGATTATTATAGGTAGATAATTAACAGGCTTAGATAGATAGATAGACAGATAGATAGATAGATAGATAGATAGATAGATAGATAGATAGATAGATTATTATAGGTAGATAATTAACAGGCTAAGATAGATAGATAGATAGATAGATAGATAGATAGATAGATAGATATCAAAGTGTCAGAGAATTATATGCTTTTGATTCTCTGTTTGTGAATATGCCATTCGTTTGTATCGTCAGATCCCAGTCGTTTGAACAGTTCCCGGTGGATCAGCATCCCCATTTTATTTTCATTATCATCATCATTATTGAGTGAAAGCGCAGCACACCAACAAGTGACGCTGACAAATATACAAAACTCAGTTTCATAAGGATATACCAAGTACACGCACCACAGCCAAATTAAAGAAAAAAACTCCTGGAACCCAGTCACTGCGCTCTCCCCCGCCCCAACACTCGCGTACAAACAGAGATGCACAGTGCGCCATACCATAGGGGACACACCCAACTGTATAAGGTCATGCAAGTGATAAACAAATCTGTGGTACTGAACGGGATATTTACGGAAGCCCAACTTAGTTTACCTTGAAAAAGGATGTAGTCATTAAGACCTCAAATCAATTAAGATCAAAAGGTTTGTCTAGTGTATTATCATGGTATTATTATAACAATAAGTATTATAATTTCCTTTTCTTTCTGTTGTATACTCATTTCCCTCTGGGCCCCAACCGGAGATCTAAAGTCAGAAATGGCTTCCTGATATTTTCCACTGAGCATTTTTATGAAAAAAAACCCACACATACCGTAATTCCCCAAGTATAATACGCATTTTTCTAAAAAAATAATAAGCAAAATTAGGGCTGCGTATTATGCACAGCTACACAAAAAATCTTTTAAAAATTACCGTTTCATAAGTCGATTTCCGTTGCGAAATGACTTACCCACTACAAATATACGATTTTCGGCGATTGCGACCCCATAAGGTATTCAAATGCAATCATATATACCTAAAAATACTTACAAATGTAAAATAAAATAAGAATTATCCTGAAACTAAATTAGAATAATATCATTCTATGTTTAAAACCATTTTTAAAAAAGAGTAGGAGGATGAAATTGTAGAGGTACAATTTATAGGGTTTGATTACCAAAAAAGACTGTGTATTATATGTGAGTAGAAGTATTTCCCCACAATTTCTGTACAAATTTTGGGGTGCGTATTGTGGATGAAGGCGTATTATACATGGGGAATTACGGTATTTTACATAGATAAAGCTCTTCGTAATGTGTGAGCTGTACTTTTATGTAAAATCGTTTCAATTTCTTTAAGACATGGACTACCAGGAATCCCTTCAATTAATTTATTGGAACCGTTTCCAATCAATCCGAGATCTCCAACCACAAATGAAATCATTGATGTCCTCACGTGCCACATTTTTTAGATTTCCATTCCAAGATCTTTGTATTTTGATAGTTTTTTTTTTTTTTTTAAGATCTTCAAAGATACATTACAATCTACAGGGACGGCCATGTCAATAAGAAAGTACATTCTGTTTTTGTGCTCTTTGATCACGATCTCTGGGCGATTAGATTTGATTGTTCTGCCAGTGTGTATTATAAAAGTCTCATAAAATAATTACAGGTCCTATCTCTTTAACCGAGTCTGGTTAGTGTTCATACAATTTTCTTGCAGTTTTCTTCCCGTAAAAGTTGCATATTTTTCAACACAGATATTCCAACTGTCATACCGGGTTTTATATTCAGTGAGTGCTAACACTGTGCAGCTTGATAGAAGATGGTCAGTTGTTTTGGGATATTTATCACAAAATCTCTATTTCGGGTTAACACAATTCTTCAGAATGTGTGCTTAGTAATTTCTAGTTAGCAAGCAGCAAGAATAAAACTTTATTATTATTATTATTATTATTACTTTATTTTTTCTTCGTATGTTTTGCAAGTTTATAATTATTTTTTCATAAGATTTATGAGTAGCAATAATATGAAATCAATAAGAATCAATTTGTTTTCATTTCGTTATTTTTTTTCTTTTTATGCTTGTTTGTTTATCGTTTTTTTTTTTTATATTATCGTCCCTTGTGAATAATTCTTAAGCTAAAGGGAAAATTTAGAAAAAAAAAAGATGGTGGTAGGTTCGCAGGTGGGACGTTGTCCAGTCGGTTTCCATGAAGAATTGCAAATGGCTTCCATCAGAATTAAATTGTTTGCTTGACTTTCCAACAAGTATATGAAATCGATAAAACCTGATAACTCAATTATCCTTTTCAGGAAAAATAGCCGCAGAGATATACAAATATAAAGGTAAATATATTATCTTATAGAGAGAGAACATATATGACGATAGACATGTGCGTGATTGTACATATATGTGAATCTACGTAACTTTAAAAAGACATATACGACAAATCATTTAAACTATCTGATAAGAAAATGTAAAAAAATGATTTAAATGGAATATCATTTTTTTTCCCTAACTTCAATAACGTTTTCATATTTTCACTACCACTTCAATGTAAAATGACCCTTATTCAAAGGCTAATATTCACCTGAGGAAGAAAATACTACATTTACGATCCATTAAGAAAATATTCAGCTGTTCTATAATATAGAGTACCGTTCGAAAGTCTTAGGCAATTTTAAACTATTTTAAATTTCTAATAATTGCCATCTTATACGTGGATGTTTCATTTTGCTGTCTGTATATTGGAGTCATTGTCACACCTATTTTTTTCAAAATTTCTGTATAAAGAGAGACAATAGGAAACGGCATCCAAAAATTATCCATGCAAAATTCTTCGTCCGCTACACCTCTTTTGTCTTCTCTTTTCTGTTCTAAAAGGCAAATATTTTTTCTAAACAGGAGCGATTTTTTCCAACATATACGACAATTTCTGACATCGAATATTTTCATTCTTTCATTACTTGAAATCATGGCGAAAATTTCCAAAGAAACCAGGATGGTGACTAACACAAAAATAGTAATGCTAATGGTAATATTAGATGTTTTCTTATAAGGAAACATTTGGTAATCATTGACCGAAGTGCCAGTACTGCTCTAGCTCGAAATTTATAAAATCTTTCTTTTAAAACAATTTTTCAGGAAAATAGTTTTTTCAAGTCCAGTTATTCTTCTTTCCGATACTGATGGGTGATTATTTCGCAAATGTTTACTAGTGAGGAATGTCAACATCTTGATTATATAATTATTTTCTCTTCGATTTAACCGTGATGTCTATTTTAATTGTTGCTACTGTTAAAAGTGCTCAGGTGATGTGGTTTCTATTATTTGTTGGTGATTTTGTAGCGCCATTCCACAAGATTCGTAGCCTTTACTCATCATCATCAGTGATTTGACCTTGGGACGGAAAACAGGATCATTGTCTTCTGTTAGTTGATTCGTTCGCAATATAAAACATTATTTAGGTAAGAAAACCAGGTACTGAAAGTTGTAATTAAAAATAAGAAAATTTGTGCTGGGTATTATATACCCGTGGTTAGTGTTCTAGGATTAATTACGTTTCCAATTTTCCAGAGATATTGGTTTCTCAAAGACTTAATTAGTTTTGTCTTTGCTTTGTTAATTGCTTAGTATTTTCCTTCCATTCTTTTTCCTCTTCTGTTTGTTTCTTTCTGGTATCAATTTTTTCAAGTCAGGAGTGTCATCCCATAGATGTATGTTTTTCATTCTAGGTCTTCTTGGAATGGTCTCATGTTTCAGCTAATGGAGATACGATAATGTTATTTGATTCCTCTATATTGTTTTGATCAAGCTGTTGCTTTGATCAAAAAGAAGACATCAATTTGAACTCCAGTTTATTATTGAATACTAAATTTACACTTTCATTTTTAAGGGCTTGGATTTTATATCTAGATGTTTTTCGTGGTTTATTTGGGCTATTTTCTTGGCTGGTGTTGTCAGCTTAGTTACAAGTAGTCTGTGGTCAGTACGATTTGCATACGCAAACATCTGTCAAAACTACATAATCCAAGAGTTTTAGAGGTCGAAGTCAATAATCTTTTTTTTGATACGTTATCTGAGTTGTAGCATATGATGCAGTGTTTCATGGAATATTCGAAATATGTATTAAGGATGGAATATCTTTTTAAGTAACAAAAGTTTAATGAGCTATCCATTGCTGTTTGAGGCTTCCATTTCAACAGATGGTGTATTCTTGCCATCAAAATAGGAACGGCGTTCAATGATACTAGAAGTTTTCTAATGTATTTTTTCTAATATACAAAGTTTAGTTAATCCTTCTTTTTGAATCAACAATTTTTTTCAGTTGCAGCATAAGCTAATATCAATCGGATCTTACAGCTAAGAACAACAATGTCGGAAGGCATCACTCTTTCTGATTGCTGTACGATATTGTCTTTTTCTTTTTACTATTTGGGTTACTGTGTTGTGTTGTATTATCATAAGAAAGGGGAAGAAGTGAAGTTTTTGGAGTCATGCAGGAAATATAACAGCTAACTCTGTATAGACTTGAAAAGGTCAAGATTTAATTAGTGAATAACATTTCAGAGTTCAGTCAGAGACGTTAGCAGACATTAGAAGGAACCGGAAAGCCAATCCTAAGCAGGAAACAAGGGATAAACCTCTAATCCTGTTCAAAAGACGTGGTGGGGGAAGTGTGAACCGGACGATAGGCAAACCTATCTACTCCTATTGATGGAGCAGAGAAAATATAAAATAAATAATTTATGAATAAAAGAAAGGACAAACAATAAAATTCCTGGGGCCATGGAGCTAACTCTAGAGTTGGGGTCAAGATTTAATTAGGGAATAATATTTCTGTTGTGGAGTTATTTCGCAGTGGAGGCTTGTATTTGTACTAAATCGGTCCTAAAATAGGTTCGACGTACAAAACGTTAGGAACTTGATATAATAGGTATTACACAGAGTAATCTTGTTGTGGTCGCTGACTACTTTTGTATTCGACTACTGTCGTCCGACATCGATTGACCCTCGTTTCTCTTACTACTCCTACTTATATTAGGTGGGAGAGTCTATTAACTATAGAATAGGTGTGTATCACCATAACAATTTCTAAGTTCAAGGAGTATAGAACTAAAGCAGACTTAAGAAAGAAGCAGGAAGCCATTTCTAAACAGAAAACAAGGGATGAACCTCTACTCCTATACAAAAAACCGGGGAGAAATGTGAACCGGGTGATAGGTGAACTTATCTACTCCTATAATGATTTTCTCCATGTTGTCTTTTCTACTTGTGACCAGTCCAAAATAAATTGTATCCCAAATACGCAATGGACTCACTATCTGTCTTACAGACATCATGGTTATTTTTCTAGTATTCTTTCTTACATAATTTATAAGACACCTGTGGTTTTTCTGAAGAGAAGAATTTCACACTAACCTTTGCATGAATGTTAATTAACGTGAAAGGGACGTTGCACAGGGATGACCCCACTCTTTCGACATTGAATGTCGATCTTTTCAGTCAGACATTCAAAAACCGATCGCCATTTTTTTATTTGGCAGCAAGAGTTGCAATAAATGAGGAAAAGTTCACAACCGTTCTGTTTTTAGGGACTCCGCCTCACTAAGACAGAAATATATTAGAAATAAAAAAAATAACAGTTGAGGTTCAGTTTTAAAAAGAATAACAATAGAAAGAAGAGAGGGAAAAGGGAAACAAGAAAAGAATAAAAAGAAACTAGAGGAAAGAAGAAAGAGAGGGATGAGGGAAAAGGAAGAGGAAAAGAAAGAAATGGAAATGGAAAAGGAGGAGAAAAGAAAGAAGAGGAGGGGTAAATAAGGTTGAATAGCGCTAATAATGTACGAAAAAAGAGGAGGAAGAGAAGAGAGAAAGATAAAGAACGCTAAATCGAATTAAATGAAAACAGAAGAAGAGAATGTATAGCTTTAATTTGGCTATGTATAAAAGTTAAAAGAAAGCAAAAGTGAAAGAAAAAAAAAAGAAGCAGAAGGAGAACGAGTAGTAATTATTTGGGTCTATGAAAAAGAAGGCGAGGAAAAAAAAAGGGAGAAAAACAGACTGAATGGAAGAAAATGGAAAAGAAAGGAGAGGAGGATGGTAATTAGAAGTTCTAAAAGAGAGAAAGAGAAGTGAGAAGAGAAGAAGAAAATGAAAAAGAAAGAGAAAGACAGATAAGAGTCTTAATAGTTATAGTATCGAAGAATATGTGAAGGAGAGGTAGAAAAGAAGAAAACAGATGAAGAAGGAAAAAGAATCGAAAAAGATCGAATATTGTAGTTAGAGAATGCAAAATAATGAACGAAGAGAAAAATAAAGCAAAGCAAAGATAAGTAAAACATATAAAGAAGAGAAGTAATATTTATAGTATATGAAAAAGAGTGAATAGGAGAAAACAAGTTAAAAAGCAATCAATGAGACAATCCCGGTTGACTATCTTGCAATCTTATAAAAGAAAGTCCAACCTGAAATCATCTGATTTTTGATTGGTCATTTGTCCTATTTTTACTTCAATAACTTCGTTAACTTTTGATTTTGTAGCCGAATTTTTAGTTGTAATTGACAAACATTTTACAAGCTATGTTTATAAAGTCAAAACAACCAACAGTAAAATTATTTATAATTCTGGAATTTTGCGAGCCGTGTCACTTCAGGGCGTGGGCAATCATGGCTCTCCACAGGTACCTATCCTTTGTAGCCTTCTAAAAGGAAGTCCATCCTGAAATCATCTTAATCCCGATTGGTCAATTATTTGTCATATCTCCACTTCGATAAGTTTTTTAACTTTTCATTTTGTAGCCGAATTTTTTGTTGTAATTGATACGCTAGGTGGTTGAATAGACCTTTTCCTATCAGTCCAACAAAAAAAGAAACTGCAAAAAAATAAAAATAGACATTTTAGAAGCTACGTTTATTAAATCAAAACAACCAACATTAAAATCACTTATAATTCTGGAATCTTATGAGCTGTGTCCCTTCAGGACGTGGGCAATCATGGCTCTCCGCAACTACCTATCCTTTGTAGCCTGTAATATTTTTGTCTCCGTACTCACAATCCCTCTTCGGTCATTCATTTGCACAAATACGTTCGGTAATTTAATGTAGTTTTTCTTCATTCCTTCTTTCCTTCAATATGTCCTATGAGTGTCAAATTCTTCAAGCCTCTTTTCTTCATTATGCAGCTCGGAAATTTCAGCTGTCTTTCTGATTCTAAATAAATCTTCTTGTTGGTTTCCATTTTCCTAAAAACTTCCTCGTTGCTGACATGTTCCGTCCATGTTATTCTCAGCATTCTTCTATAGAAGCACATCTCTGTTGCCTCAAGACTCTTTTTTATCTGTGAGATGATTGTCGAACATTTCTTTTGTATAGGAGGACCGATATTACATAACAGTTCAGCACTTTCTTCTTTGTAATGATATTTTCCTGATACTTAATACTTTGTGTAGCTTTTGGAAGGTACAGCAATTATATTTGATAAGGTTATGGATGTTCAATCACATTATAGCAGCAGAAATTAGCCTTGTGTTCAAGGAGATGAAAGCATACTTGACAGAAAACAAAACGTACAGAAATAAAACGAAAAGTATAGTAAATTGTATGTTATTTTCATACAATTTATTTATATTTTGTGTGTATTGTTTTGTGTATTTTTAGGTTACTATTGTTTTATTGTACATGTGATAAAAGGAAAAATTTACTCCGTAGTATTACAAGTCATATAACATTTAGAAGTTACACACGTGTTGCCCGTACCAAGGTTCGTGGCGAAGAGATTGAATTTAACGTCTTTTGGTGGGATGTTCGTATTTCCGGCTGGAACAGTTTTTGTGGCATGCTGTGAAAGTCCTTATTATTTTTGATTTTTATTTAATTTATTTTATAAAACGTTGTATGTTATTGTTTTATTTTACTTTATTTATAATTTTCATTATTATTTTATATTTTATTCTTATTTATTTATAATAATATTCCTACAATGTACAACACAAAGCTCTATTTGAACTCATAGGAAAATTTTGTTTTGGGGGAAAAGTATTAAAATAACCCGAAACATTTACGAGAACAAGCCGCCTGCATGCGAATAGAAAATGAATTGAGCAAGTACACAAGAATAGAAAGGGGCTTAAGACAAGGGTGCGTCCTCTCGCCGGATTTATTCAGCCTTTACAGTGAGGCAATCCGAAAAGAAGTATAAGTCCTACCAGGATTTATTATTAGTGGCCACAATGTTGACAACATAAGATAGGCAGATGATACCGTGCGAGTTACGAATTGTAGATATTTAAGAAAATGGGAAACGTTTTAACAAACGATAGAAAATTCGACACAGAAATCCGAACGCGAATTGGAATAGCGAAAGATCCTGGAATAGGTAATCTAAAATGTGTTTATATTTTCTAAATCCAAATTACCTCATGGTAACAAGACGGAATTTCAAAACTCAAAAAGTAAGATTAGTACAGAAACCTTCAAAACTCAAAATTCAAAATCATTCCGAAGATGTAAATTACTACCAGATTTTAAATTTAATTTAATGTTTTCTTTTTATTTCATGAATTGAAACCAGTCGAAAGCACGGAACTTAAACATGAACTGCAGAATGGAACTACTTAAATAGAGTGGTCCGCTAAATAGGGGGATATTTTGGGGGTTGTTGAAGATTAGCATTCATTAGAACTTAAACAAGATGTGACATTTGTCAGAATCGAAAAAATATTGATTCTTTTATTATTTTAGAAGGGGCTCCTACTCACAATCTCGTTACAGTGTAAAATCAATCCCTGACTTTTTAAAACTGCGCTTACATCATTGATATCTGCATATTATTATTTTTTAATTTTCCAAATTTAAAAACTATTTTGAATATTTTAACTATTTTTTAAAATTTCGGGGTGATTTTGAGCGTTATTTTGAGGGTGATTTTGAGGGTTATTTTGAGGGTTATTTTGAGGGTGATTTTGAGGGTGATTTTGAGCGTGATTTTGAGGGTTATTTTGAGGGTTATTTTGAGGGTGATTTTGAGGGTGATTTTGAGGGTGATTTTGAGCGTGATTTTGAGGGTTATTTTGAGGGTTATTTTGAGGGTTATTTTGAGGGTGATTTTGAGGGTGATTTTTTCGGAAGCATTTGCACCAACATTGGAAGATAATAATAATACATCAGGGGCAAAATAAATGGAGATACACTTTTATTAATTTAATGATGAACATTTTTGTTCTTAAATTTAAAATGTTGATATCCATTTGTGCTTTAAAAGAAATTTTTTTTTTAAAAAAACAAGATCGTCTGTACTCGTACGCAGAAGGGTCCATATATAACCCTATCAAAAGTTAGGAATTGATTTTACACTATTGATCTTATAAACATTAAAAATGATACAAAACGTCAATATTATTCGATTCTGACAAATTTAAAAATTATATACCAAAGAAATGTTTCCTTGCTCACCCTCAAAAACAATATTTAGAAGCTAATCTGCAACCAAGAAAAAGTGTAAGAAATATAATCGACATAACTTGTGTGTTATCTTGTTTGGTAAACACTATTTAAAAAAAAAAAAAAAAACTTGCACCAATGAAAAGTGCATATAAAAAAACAGTCAATTATTGATAATCTCCGACGAGTGGACGGTATGATTCCCGGAGGGTCCGAAACTTTGGAGTCAGGATGTTGTAGGTAACATCAATCAGCTAAGTAACAAGTCGTTTACTTATATATATATATATATATATATATATATATATATATATATATATATATATATATATCTGTGTGTGTGTGTGTGTGTGTGTGTGTGTGTGTATGCGCGTGTGTGAGTGCATGTGTGTATATATATATATAAATATAAAAGTGAACATTGAAGTCAACACTTAGAGGCGCCAGGCTCTTTCATGCTAGATGCAATCGTCAGCATGAAACAGACTGTCACCTCTAAGTGTTGATTTCAATGTTCACTTTTATATTTACACACGCTATATTTCTGATATTGAGCACTTTATCCCATAAATATAGCACACCTTAAGTGTATATTTCTTCATATATATATATATATATATATATATATATATATATATATATATATTAGGAAAATAATGACAAATTAGGAAAATGAAACGCGTTTCGTCGTCTTAATAGTACATCTGAGCGATTCGATAATGTAAAATTGGAAACTGATCTAAAAATTTTCTGTTCTTAACTAGAGCAAGGAATGGTTTATTAATTTTAACGCCTCCAAAACGAAACTACTCTATTAATAGTCTGAAAGAATCCTTTTTACCTTTAATAAGCAAGAGTGGTGCCAACTTCCAGAAGAGTAACACGTTGTGCCTTCTCGTACTTAAGTTTTCCGCTGACATGCATGTAGTGGAAAGATTATATTGAATCAATTGCTAGGCCCAATCCTAAGAAATCCTAGTGTCGTGTTAGAAAATTTTTCTCGAGAGAATCTATCGTACATATTTGTAAGTCTACTATTCGTCCTTGCTTTGAATATTGCTGCTTCCAAAGAATCAGCAATATTATTGGTCCTAACCTAGCATCTCGGTTTCAGTTACTTTCCCATCACTATAATGTAGCTACCCTGTGCCTTTTCTATAAATAATTTCATGGCAATGGTTCTGATGAACTTTCCTCTATGGTAACTAGTTAGGACTTCATAGAGATTCTGGGGTATTATGGTAGCTGTAGTAAGAATAGCATGTAAGAATGTGTTGGTTTAGTATAATGAATAATGTGGTGTGTTTGGGCCAGTAATTGTGCATAGTTTAAGATAGGACAGATTGAAGACCACCCTTCCCCAATCACCCCTTTGGCCTTGTGCCACATTTTTATATTTTCAAAATAAATATTACTTTCATGTACCTAGACTTAATTTAAGCTCAGTACTAGATTGGCAGCTAGGTCTCATCATTTTAGAGTTGAAACGGCTAGATGTAACGGCGAACAGTTTCTTCTATCATACTTCTCACTTCCTGCTTCCCAGTCAGCTTTGATCTTCAAAAGTTTAAATGCAATGTTAATCGATATCTTCTCTCTTCTAAATTCTTGTTCTCTTATTGTACTCTCTCATTAATAGTCTTTTTTCATCTTCTCTAACACTCTTTAACCCCTTACGTCTTAGTGGCTTTATTTTTTCTTGAGGTGGAAGGGTTAAAATCATCCGATAAATATATATATATATATATATATATATATATATATATATATATATATAATAATTTTATTTAAAAACTATTTTACATCAGAACACGGAAATCGTTTTAGAAAAAGTAACCTAACATCGCTTGATAATGGAACCAATTTAAAGTTCCAAAACATACAAATTTCCGTGTCATGATGTAAAATATATTTTAAATAAAAGTATTATTAAAATATTATGCTCTATGTTGTATCAAGCACTTTTTTAAAAAAAGTAAATGCTAAATAACTGTGGATTCTTAATCTCTTTCTCTTTATATATATATATATATATATATATATATATATATATATATATATTTCATAAAGAACATCAAATTCTGCAATGTCTAACCATTTCTCAATTTGATACCTATACACGCATGCGCCCTGACGTGGTGTAAATCTGACACAAAGTTCTTTCCTCATTTACTATAATTACATTTTCTAAATTAAGTTTCGTTTTTCTGCACTCTTTTTTTTTTCTTTCTTCCATTATCTTTTTTATAACCTGATCGTTCCAGACTAAATATATTATTCTGTCCCATCACGCATCACTTTCCGCTCGGGGGAAACACGTGGAATGGAAAAGAATTAGACATTTGAAATGAGTTTGAGACATTTCAAATGAGTTTTCACGAAACATTATCTCCAAAATCTGAATAGTTTTTACTGTTATTTCTCTATCTGAAACAAAAGTCTTGTCCATACTATCCACTTTTAGATAAGTGGTTCTTCCAAAGTAGCATCTAAATAGACGAGATTTCTCAGCATTCGCCGAAGGAAAATAAATGTCAAACGTTGTTCCATCTTAACAACGGATATAAAATGTCGATATATTTTTCTCTATTCTTTCTTTGCTTCATCCTAAAACAGAAACCTTCCTACATTTTCGACTTTACACTGTTCGGACTGTTGTTCTTATCATTTTTGTCATAATCACAATGTTTCGGCCGTTGTACGCTCCGGCCTTCGTCAGATGTTTGGAATTTCGAAGAACCTTCTAATTCCACGTGCCATGCTTCTTCCGGATGTCTCAGTATAAGTTATTTCTCTTTAACTGAAATCTTCAAGTTATTGTTCACCTCTACTATGACTAGATATTGAACACTTTGGGTCAAGTCACTGGATTACTACAACCAACGCTTTTATCCACTGGGTCATGTGTCCTTAAGATATCAGGGTATGAATGTTTGGGACTTAGAAACCTAATGTCTCAGTTTCATTTTTTTACCAGAGCTCATATCGAAATTTTTTTGTTAACATTATTTTTCTCTAGCACTCCGATGTAATGGTTCTATATTCATGTCTATGTTTGATCGGCTTAGGAGATTTTTCTGGCCAAGCATATGCGCTGATTTCTTAAGTTTTCGTATTTTTCAGTGATGGCCTCTGTCTCTTATTTCAAGCTCATCCCACAGGAGGAAGGTTATCTCCCTTTTCCATCCATAAATTGTCCGAAAAATGTTAATAGCGTAAATAATTACAATAATTCATCTCAGAAATATAGACAGAAATAATTTTAGTGTTGGTTGTTTTCACATAATAAACGTAGCTTCGAAAATGTTTATCTTTGTTTATTTACAGTTTCTTTTTCTTTTTCATTTTTTTTTTTTTTTTGTTGTTGAGTTAAAAAAGTTATTGAAGTGGAAATATGACAAATAATTGACCAATGGGGAACCAGATGATTTCAAGATGGACTTCCTTTTAGAAGAATGTAAGTTAGCCCACAAGGATTGAACCGCGGTTTGCTTTTGAATTTGTTTTCTATTCATTCTTTTTCATAAGCTATAAATATTATTTTTCTTCTTTTATTTTTTTTAATCATCACTGCTTTGCTTTATTTTTCTCTTAACTACATTTTTTTCTCTTACCTATATTTTATTTTTTCATTTAACTACAAAATTCTATCATTTTTCCATTCTTTTTCCTTCCTCGTTCGTTTCCTTCTTTTCTACATCTCCCTTGGTTACTCCTTCTTGCTATACTATTTTTGACGTCGGACTGTTGAAAAGTCGACATTCAATGTCGAAAGATTGGGCTCGTCCCTGTGCAACGTCCCTCTTATATTAATTAACATTCACGCAAATATTAATGTGCAATTCCCCTATTTTGCAAAACCATAAGCGTCTTATAAACGATAGTTAATCAAGAACAGTGCATTTATGTGCCTGCTTTGTAATGTATCACAGAATATATATATATATATATATATATATATATATATATATATTGCTAAGTAGCTTTTATCGGTAATGTTTTCATAGAATTATTTCCCTTCGGTGGTGGCAGTGGTGGCTGGTGGCAGTTACCTCCCTTGCAGTGGTGATGCCTAACAACGGCAATCTATCTTAAGATGTTAACGAAAATGAAAGGTGAAAAGACCGACACCGTAAAAGAGCAACGTACCACATAATCATGAAAACAATATATTTAAAATGTCTATTATTACGGCATGGATAAATTAATCACTATATAAATAAGTGGTTCTACAGAAGGATGCTGAGAATACCATGTGAGCAAAGATGAAATTTTATGTAAAATGGAAACAAAAAGGACTTATAATTAGGAAAAGACAGTTGACGTTTGTCGGGTACATAATGTGGAAAGAGGATTTGGTGAATTTTTCAAGATATATTGAAGACAAGAAGGACAGAGGAATGTAGCCAATAAGCCACCTAGCGTGCTTGTGCAAATAATTGGCATAACAAGAGGTTCGGAGAGGTAGCAAAAAGACAAACCTTACTTAAAGCTACAAAGAACAGGATGTTGTGGAGAACCACAATTGTCCATGCCTTGAGGAACATGACACATAGAAGGATTTGAACAAATAAAAAGCTACACAACACACACCCATTATATTCAATAAAAATAATTGACGCTATAATATTTCTTGTGGTAAGAGCCAGTTACCCTCTTTACTATCATGAATGGACTGATAAGTTCATGATAAGTAATCCTGGGTAATTGTCTAGAAGAGAAGGTAATATTACTGGAAATCTTCGTTATGGTACCTCTGTAGTGGGAGTTCTTTTTCCGTCCAGGGGTTAGTGCCTGACGTATTTTTCCCACGCTCCGAAACTTTTTTGTGAAAACTGTAATTATTTACGTTAAGTTACGTTAGGTTGAGTTCATGTTTTTTTAATTTTTCTTGCGTTCATTACTGACCGTTTTTTTCCCAAAATGTTCAAATTTTCTTTTTCAGTTTTTTCGCCCTCACCCAGTTTTATTTTATCTTTTTGTACAGCTTTTTTATTGGGCTTTGATTTACTTTATCTTTCAAGTTATATAGATTTTTTTTCTTTCAATTTTGTATTCCCCGCCCGATATTAATTTCATTTTATCTTTTTATAATTTAATTTTGTCTTTTTATGATTTAATTTTATCTTATCATAATTTTTGTTTACCTATTATTTCTACGAGTTACTTCGTTCTTTGTTTTTTGACGTCCTATGTTAATTGTTCTCAAAACTTCTGTGTTTTATTTTCTATCTTAACTTCTCATTTTTATTTGTTTAATCTGCTTTTGCTTTTTTTTTTAATTTTATTTTCGTGTAACGTTGTCTTTTTTGTTTTGGTAAGACTTGTTTCTCGTGCAACGGCAGTCATTTTAGTTTAAGTCGTAAGATTTGTTATTTTCACGTGTCTCGTTTTTGTAGTATTTTGTTTTCATAATTTGTTTTAAATTTTTACTGTTGTAATTCTTAAAAAAGACCTTGTTATACATTTAATTTTACGCTTTTTATTTCTTTTTACTTTAAACGTCTAACGTTTTTTCTTGCCTATCTTACATTCTGAAATTTTCTTTTTTTAAGTAACCTTTTTTTGCACATTCAACCGTTTTCATTTTATCTTGCTAAATTTGTTTTGTTTGTATTTCCTTTTTTCTGTTGAAGGAATTTTTTTTATTTATTGGTCTAAACGTTTTGCCTGTATTTATCTTTTCTTCTTTTCATGTTTTTGTTTAATTAATTTGCTTTCGAAAAAAAATAGGTTTAAAAGCTTGCTTTTTATATTATTATAATAAAAAGCAGGAAAAATGCAGCTGACAAATTTAAGTCGGCCCAAAAAATCACAAAAGATGAAAGACCCTCCAGATAAGTTTAAAGAAAAAGATGAAAACAATGAATCTACCACGTTGAAAGACCAAGATTTGAAAGAAAGTATGGTGGTCGAGATTACACAAAATTTGGAGGAGATCAAAAAACTACAAAAGCAACTGACCAAGAAAAGAAAGCAGAGAAATGTATGGTGGCCGAAAATACCCATAATTTGTAGGATAAAGACAAGAGTAATAACAAAAAAACGAAAACTTAGCGATCGGGGAGACACCCTCTTGCTGGAAGTTCCCACAGAAGTGTATAAACAACATGACCGATTTCCCCGAGAAAGCAAAAAAATACACACATCTTATCACAGAAGATAGGATTTTGGCAAATCCCGTTGAATTGCAGAGAAATTGTGTCAGTCTTTGTGGTGGACAAGCGTTCGCGCAAAATTTCTCGCTTCACCATCATAAAATCGTTGACGTCCCTGCGGGTCAAATCTCAGAGAGTCATAAAAGGAAAGAGATTTTTCATATGGGACGTATTGTTATCCATGCCTGCTGACTGTGAAGCTGCATCCAGTTGGGACCTAATCACTAAATATCTCATTCTGAGAATCGAATATGAGAGCAGGCGTAGGACCAATATCAGTATTTGACGTTCCTCCTCAGATTGTTGGAAAGCACTTGGCCCGCCTATCATTCCAAATTTGGACAGATACTCAGTGCTTCCTCTGATGAACTGACCGAGGAGATGGAGCTTCGAGTTGATGATCGATCGCAAAGCCTTTGTCTCTATTCCCAATTGCCTGGATGTAGAGGACCAGAAAATTCCGGTCATTGTGACCGACCGCAAACCAACTTACTGGTAGGGTGGAGAAACTGCTCACCTCTTCTCTTCCTGCACAGGGAAGAAGGCCTCTGGGGTTCTGACCCCCGCCGACCTAAATCCCCCTTTGATCGAGTCTGTTATTTCCGTCTTGCTTGTAATGGCCATGCCATCGACCGGAACCGGTGTGGTAAAACCCACGGTTGTGTCAGTCTCACGGCCCCCATTCCCCGAAAAGATCTTGCCCGCCGCTTGTGCGGTTGCGGAGAAGGAAGAGGGGGAATGGCAGGCCGCTAAAGCTGCGGGCAGCAAGACCTCGCCCCACTGAAGCCCCTACGACTAATAACAAAAAAACATTCCCACTCTATCTACCAGTTCCAAGAGATCAGATCATCTACAGCAAAAACTTAAATATGAGCCATTCTTTGAGAAAGCGGAAAAACTGCATCAACTAAAAGAGGCTCTAAAAGAGAATCGTCTTCAATCTGCTATAAGAACTGGAACCTCTTCCTCGGCATCGCCTTCCCTTTCTACATGACACCGCCTCCAATGGTTGAATCCATATCGCCTACGCCTTCTAAAACGACCACCTTTGTGACCGCCCCACGGCTTTGGATCGGCCTTCCGGGAACCAGACCACGAAGGTCCCTCGTCCCGGAACGAATCCTTCGTCGACAACGACAAGGCAGGTAGCTAGAAGCCGGTCTCTGAGTCGACTCCACCCACAGTGAACTCCATTGCCCACGCTGTGAATTTGATCTCAAGGAAGCCACGTGGGTTTTCGCCAGGTGTCTAACAATTGGGTGAATGAAACGGCACCAAATATAAACAGAACAACGCCTGAGTACGTTGTAGAAAAGAAAGTCTTTATATACAGAAGAATTCGGAGTGCAATCACCAATTGTCTTCTTCCCAACCCCTGTTCCTAACAAGCTGACCACGGAACGGAAGTCTCGACTAATTTCTTTAAGGAGTGATTTTCAAGTTTTCTGGTTGGCGTTATTTCTTCACTCCCGTCGGAGTTCTTGGCTGGCGTTATTTCTTCACACCGAAGCCTCACAGAAACTGACGAAGACTGTCTGATTGTTGCGGAGGTTGGCGGGCGGCGGTGTTGGTACCTCAAGCCTCACTCTTCGGCTATTCTCCGGCTCTAACTGAACTGCAACTCAACTGTACTGCAACTGCAACTGCGCACTCGTTACCCCCTAGGGGCTCTGTATTTATGCTTGTTCATCCTTTACTGGGATGGGGACGACGGTCACTGGGGTGTCTATGTGAACCTCATCTCAGACCCTTGTTAGCCAATGAAATTACGTTGCGTGCATCGCGTGTGAGGCTTTTCATGGTTACTTTCAGAATCTGTTCTCCAGGCGTCCCGGTATGAGCAATGCGCAGTTCGATGTCTAGGATGTCGGAAGGAATACGCCCGTAAAAATTTCCAATCCATAGAATTGTGCACTCGTGCGAGAACGAATGCTCCGTCCCTACCTGTTTATCCTGAGGCGAGTGCTCCTTCTCTCTTGAATGTCGTATTGCTCTGAAACACCTCCTATGTGCGTTGGATGGCCTCTCCAACGTCCAGGCGTTGTCCCGAAGTGTATTATATCATGTGTCCCGTTGTGCATAGTTTATTGAAGGCATCATAGTTAGCATGTTGCGCGGAAAGATTTTTTTTTTTTTTTTTTTTTGTCCACGAGGCCAGTTCTGTCTGTAGCAATGTGGTACCGCCGTTGACGAAGGCTGAACACTATGTGTTCTTTTGCTTTCTAGGTGTTATGAGAGTCGTGATTTGGGCGAGAAGTTCACTTCTTCCCAACTGATCTTGTACTTTAAGCATCAGTCTACGGGGAAATTTTGGCCGAGACTACGGGTTCGGATACCCCACATTAAATTCGGCCTCGTGCCACATCTGACCGCGTGAGGCGGTTGGTAGATATCCTGCAGTTGGATATTCATTGTGGGATTCACTTGACTCACTTTTAGCAGTTGACTACTTCTTCTATGCGCCTCTGGCGAATCTTATATGTGTTGTTCTTCTCCTGAGTTATTATCGTTCATTAACAACCTTCGTGCGATTATTCTATTCAGTAACCTTCCCTAGGTTACAACGCTTAGCTAGGGAATGTATGCTCATTGGCCCCTTTTATTTCTGTCCTCATTTTCTTTATTTTAATTTACCTTCCCTCCTCCTTTGGATGACCAGAGACGTCAGTTCCTTGCTAGACGCGGAATGCCTTCCGTTTTTTCGAGTGTGAGTTTCGTATTCATTGTTGTGTTTAAATGAATGTGTCTTTCAGTGAGTGGTTGGATGAATGAGTGTTTTATATTACTAAAGTCCAGTTAACTGATGTTTTTGCTACATTTAAGGATCTTGATGGTGGGGATTACTGACACTATTTTATTTAGTTTCTTGTACATAAATTATGCCATATTGTAAATACACATTTGGGCTTAGATTTTAAATTGCTGTTTTATTCCCCTCTCCACCACAGACAAGAATTTTATATATGGAGACTAGTTAGGACTTCATAGAGATTCTGAGGTACCATGGCGGATGTAGTAATAATGCTAAGAATACGATGTGTTGGTGTTAGGAATATTGTCGTACGTTCGGGTCAGTGATGGTGGCTAGCTAAGTTTAATGTTAATCCTTTGAGCTCTGCATTCCTGATCAATTTTAACCCTTCTGCCTGAACTCCTGTGTCAAAATTCGCAAATAATTGGTATGTAATGTTTCACGGTAGATATAAAAAATAGTTACAAGTGTTTACCCACCATTCAACCGGGAGCTGGGCATTAAGTCATTATTTTACCACTGTTCAACCGGTGGCTGGGCATTACGTCATTTTTCTCTACCACCGGTAAAGCGGTGGTCAGGGCTCCAAGGACTAAGACAGAAGACGAACATCCTTTTTCTCCATTCCCCATTTGGCCCTGTGCCTCAATTTTGTATTTTTTTACAAAATAAGTATAGAAAATAATTCTATTGCAGTGATTTGTCTAGCTGTGTATTCACTATCAGGATGGTTGAGTTAAGTGTTGTTTTGTCAGACCCCACATCACAACAATATATACGCACACAAGTTGATAATAATTATTTATCCATCCATTCTATCATCAATTACGACTGAATACTGTGTACGATTTTCACTGGGGTTTTGTTTTTTTTTTCTTCTTTATTTATCCTCTGTCTTCTCTGCCTTTTCCTTCTCTTCATCAAATTCTTCTTTAGGCATCAGTCTACGGGAAATTTTTGGCCGAGACTATGGGATCGGATACCCGACATTAAATTCGGCCTTGTGCCACATCTGATTGTGTGGGGCGGTTGGTTGATATCTTGCAATGGGAGATTCATTGTAGGATTCACTTAACTCACTTCTAGCAGTTGGCGACTACTTCTACGCACTTCTTTTTTTTACTACTAGTTCTTCTTCGCTACCCTCTTCTCGTAACATTTATTCTCTTAGTCTTCATCCTATCATTCTTCTTCTTCTTCTTCTTCTTCTTCTTCTTCTTCTTCTTCTTCTTCTTCTTCTTCTTCTTCTTCTTCTTCTTCCTCCTCCTCCTCCTCCTTCTCGTCTTTTTTCTTGCAACAATCATAATTTTTCCATTTTCCAACTTTTATTTTTCTTCTTATATTTTTTCTCCTCTCCCTTTGTCTTGTAAACCCTCTCTTCTTTTCTCTTTTTTTCTCGTTCTTATTCAAGCGTCAAATTTATTTGTTAAGAATTCCTTATCATTGCCAGACAGGGGTTATCATTTTTTCATAATTACATCTTTATGATCACTTACTGGTTCTTTTTGTTTGTTGTCTTCTTTTTAGGACTACGAGTTTCCTTAATTTGTTTCACTTTTTTCTATTAAGATGAATTTCAATTCTATTTACTTATTCTTCTTTAAGTTTATTAGTTTATTTTTTACAAAAATTACAAGCATCAACACAGACTACTTACAGCCATATTGGTTGAAATACCTCAACGAACAGAAGGCATTAACAAAATTCAATACAATTTTCTTTTTATAAACTATATTGACTATCAAAATGTTTTGAGTGATATCTCTGTTCGAAAATTGTCTATTGGACAAGATTTTTATCTCCGGTTATTTTCTTACTACTGTATTTTAGTCTTGTTGATCCAGAGATGAAATTATTAACTTTTACAGGACAGAGAACGATTAGTTATAAGAATCAACAAGCTTGGACTAAAATAACAACAGCTGCTAACCTCGCCAAAGTAATTGAATTCTATCAATTCTATTTAGTTTCCTATATGGGCGGGGGCGTTACTTTTTATGCAAGTCTACAGAAAACGTTGAGTACTTTACACCGTATTGTTTCGTTCTGCTTCCTTCAAACCATTTCCTTCGTTCCAACTGATACCTTTCCTCCAATGAAATTATTTAAACGCCCAAGAATCACTCTCGGAATTCAATGTCTAACTCTCGCTCTAAAAACACTTAACCAGATTAACGGTTAATAGCAGTAAGTTATTTTCGCTCATTGAGTTTGGATTATCCACCTGTGCACTCTCCTTCTCATTCCATTATCAGCAATGATCATTAAGTTAAAAAGTGTGCGTATATAAATATAACTATCAAAATTACTATTTTTTTAATATATATATATATAGTCATTCACAGACAGACTGTTTTGCAACTAGATTTTTTAAGGAAAAAAATATTGCCAGAAATAGATTTTACCAACAATGAAAAGATTGATATGCCGTAAACCAAACCAAACCAATGATTTCAGAGATTATTTAACATTCACTGTTATATTTTGTTGTAATTTGGAACGATTGCATCAAATGTTAGTACTGGCCAACAACATTGAACGGTCAGAATCCAAGCCTGCCACCGGGTAACGCAAGATTTTATAATTTACAAGCCACCCAGCAAAACCTGATGATACAGTAAGACATCGAGGTCCTTCAGCACCTTCCCTATTCAACTTATATACCTCCCTTACTAATTACCCTATTCCGGATCTCATACGCACTAGAAGGTGTACACCAAATCGAAATGAGTTTAAAAATATACTGTTTGACGACTCTTATTTTTTATTGCGATAGAAAAATCGAATGGTTGGCAACAGTGTATCGATTCTAATGCTGCTAACTTTAACTAATAAAATTGTGTTTGAATCGAGTTATAATGTTTTAAAGTTCTCAGTATCCATTTCCTAAAAGTGACGTCAGATAGAATTCGAATCTAGACTGTTGCCTGCATTTAAAAGAAAACAAAAAAAAACACTCGGCTCACTGAAGCAAACGGCGCAGTGTTCTACTCTCGAGAATAGAAAATAGAGATAAAAGCGGAATAAAGATAAAAATAGTAAAGAAAGCTCTCAACTTTAAAGATAACGATTAATAGATTATGAGCGAACAAATAATGGGGAAATTGTGACACTTAGCGTTAACCAGATGCATGTGTTCGTAGCATAGCGATAAATGACACAAGAAATTTTGAATCGTTGACCCGAGCTCAATTTCTAGTCGAGGCCGTTGCTTTCACTTTCACGCAAATTCCCTAGGAAAAGTATAAATTCACCCCTTCTCTTCCTGCTATATGTTTTTTTTTATTGAATCGTTTTCTACTGCTTTTGCAGGTTAAAGCCAGAAAATATTTTTATTTTGTAAAAATTATTTTTTGAGATAATGTTTCTCGTGATACAAGTCTTACTAATTAACCCATAGCTAGGGGTAAAAGAGGTGGATTCATATCTAATCATAATTAGATAAAGAAAAAATTGTGTGAATATAAAATGGGGGATCAATTCTATATTAAAATCAATATATAAACTGATCCCTCACTTTGTGGCCACAGTAGTTTCTATACATTTATATTCTAGAGAAAAAAATCAATCTAAAACAGGTGCCTGTGTAGTAGTCAAACAGTATGTTAATTTCTTATTCTTATTCTTATTCTTATTATTATTCGAAAAGCCAGGTATAGAATTTTGTAGTATTACATAATGGTTTAGTAACATAATCTTACTAATTAACCCATAGTTGTGGGGAAAAGATGTGTATTCATACATTTCCCAAGGGTATTTTCGCGTAAGTGAATATAATGAACCTAAAGGGAACTAGAACTCGACTCTCTGATTAAGAATTCAGAGTCATTATCCATTACACCATCCAAGTTTACAGCACCTGGTATTCCCAAGCGGTCACTCTTCTACGTACTGCTCAGACTCGGTGATCGTATGGTAACCAGTGTTTCAACGTAATCTGGTTGTAAGCCCCTTCCAGCTATAGATTAAATAACAGATAAGCTGTCTGTCAGTATAGGAGAAGAATATATCTAAATTCAAAATCTATTGTCTGTGAGACTAGTAGCTCCATTTCGTTAATCTAACTTGCTAGGGAAACCACAGCCCCACCTTCAAAAGGGGTCTGCAGGCCCATAAAGAATATTCTTATTAATCAGTTTTTCACGTCATATTGTTTTATTTTAATGTCATGGATTTGTGTCGTTCAGTGTAAAACAATAAAGAATATAATGAAAAATACTAACTCACACAATTTGTAGTTTCGATTATTATTTTATTTATTTATTTTTAACTATTGTTCACCGAATGCAACGCCCAAGAGCCACTCAAGGTAGAGGGTTACTGAATAAAGTTATCGTAACGGCGTGCAGGGGGAAAGCACGAGGTGCAGATAATGGTTGACCCTCGAGTTGAAGAGGTTAAAATTGTACGATTGGGAGTCCGTTCCACAATGCAACAAATCTGAGGTAGAAACTACCAAAGTGGAACTTCCTCCTTCCCCCTACTGGAAAATGATGGGGATGCGAATGAGTAGTCTCATCATGGCGGACCCCAGTTGTGAAAGTCTGAACTGGTGGAGTCAAAGACCGCAGTTCACCGGAATATCTGCCATGAAAATGAGTGCACAGTGGATCAGATAAACTCTATAAAATGCTTGTAATGTGTGAATTATTCATTTAAATACATCAAGTTAAATTCTGCCTCTAATCAATGATTAAAGTCTACGAGAAAATTATGTTTAGCCAAAGATGCCAATTAATAATCAAAGAACTTCAGTTTAACTGCAATTTCCTTCAATGAAGACAACTTTTGAATCTTTTAAGAAAACAACAAACATTTAAAATGATAAAAAGTATGAGTATGATGTACTGAATGGCAGTAAAAAGAAAAGAAAATGAAAATTAACTAATTCTAATGCAAGCAGTCGATGAACCAATGTATATGCTATTATTTGGTTTCTAACAAAACTGAACATGGAGACAAAATAATAAGACAACATTCATGATCTATCGATGGAGACTGATTAACAGATTATGCAACTATTGTCTCCAGACAGGATAAGCCTAATATTTCAATATTTCCTTACTGGTCTATAAAAACGCTTTTGCGGGAAAATCTGGCCGCGTTCGTAGGGTGTGTGTGATTTAAACGAAAATTGGGTGGTAGGGAAAATAAATTTCCACTCGAATCTGTCCCCGCTGACAGCTAACGTGGAAAATGAAACAACACTTCGCTCGGAACTCTGTTTCCTGCACACCGTAAACAACAGTACTATCGCTCTTTCTAAGAAACAGGGGTATAACTGTCACCAGTCTCAAAGAAAAAATTCCATTGAAACAAAAAGTCAGTTCTTTTTATGCTTCCTCGGTCTCAGGTAAAAAAACGAGATCTCTTGCTTGTGTCAGCCTCATTCTCGCCGATAACGCATGCGCTATGTCACTTCAATATTGATTTGCCAGAGTTCGACTCGCACATCTATGATGTCTACAAGCACATGTACAGACAATTCGCCTTATCTTACTACGGCAAGGGTATCTATTCTTTTGCATACAGGCTAATGCTGTCTTTATTCCGGCTTCAAATTCGTACAAGAAGCATACTCTTACATTCAATATTTTGGGTGCCATATTGATTTCTTCAATTACTATGTACTATGTTGACACATTACGCAGAGCATTACGAAAAGACAACTTAAGCGGGCGTATATCTGCAAAAACATCATTAATCATCATCAAAAGAACATCTAAAATGGGATGCTAGAAAGTGGCAAAAAGTAATTTTCAGTGATTAATTCAAAATAGTTACATTCTAGTGCAAGGGAATAGGCAAGAAAACCAGCCGGAGAAGGAAACAATGCAAGTTACACCACAAAGACGGTAGAATTTGGTGGTAGACGCGTAATAGTGTGGGGTTGCATCAAAAGCGACGGCAGAAGAAAATTGGTAAAAGTTGATGGAAACTTAAACAGCGAAAACTCTATTAGTTTATTACAGTCTTATCTTCTGCCATATTATGAAAATGGAGAAATTTTTCAGCATGGCGATGCTCCTTTCTAAACATCGCAAAAGGTTTATTGTGAAGATGTTCAGCTTTTTGAAAACTGACTAGCACAAAGTCCTGGTATCAATATAATGAAACCATTGTGGCGGGGAAATGAAGAAATAAGTGCTCCAACGAAAACCTGTTCTCTGTCCCTCAAGCATAATCAAATGTACTGAAAAAACATGCTAAATTTTGCGGTAAAATTAACGAAATGAATTAATTTATCAAGCTGGCCCAAAAGAGTACATTATACTTCTCACCAGAAGAATGTCTTTTTTACCCGTCGCTTGAGAAACGAAAGAATACTAATATTCTTATAACGCTTCACTTCTTGTACGAAATGAGGATTGTGGGTGTGAAACAGCTATAAAATTCATAGCTTTACTGCTGGAAGGAAAATGAATAAAACAGTACATGGCGATGCTAAATTTGTGTTCTACTTTAACAGGTTACACTTTTATTTCTAATGTGATTTGAAATAGTGTTCATGTACAAAAAATAATTCTTCCAATATTATTAGACTGTTATATGCGTGACATTTTTTATTTCTTCCTTTTTTTTCCAAGCTATCGAATTCCGATAACTTATTGATTTATTCTCTTTTCGAAGTGCATTCTTGTCAGAACGGTCTTGTTTTTTTGATTTTTTTTTTTTTTTTTTTTTTGTTTTTGGTTTTGTTTTGTTTTTTTTTGTTTTTTGGGGTTTTTTTTGTTTTTTACCAAGGCTGCTGCTAACGCTTTTTAAAAAATAGATCTTATTGATTTCAGTTTAAATTCTAAAACACAGAAGAGAGAAGTAAGAGAAATAAAGTGATTCAACAAACTGACGTTTCTATTTTACCTCATTGTCACAGCAGTTGCATTATGGGAAACATACATTTTTCAGCTCGCACAACAGATTTCAATTTAATTATCTTTGTACGTTTGTTTTCCTGGAAAGTGTTAATTAAATATAACAAGGTGGTAAGGATCAATTCCATTTTTTCTAATATATATATATATTTATATATATATATATATATATATATATATATATATATATATTGTCATCTACAGACAGACTATTTCGCTGTATCACAGCTCATCAGTGTGGCTAAGCATCCGATTGCCTCAAGCCAGGATCGAAATTCGACTGATTTGACATCAATCGGAGATTTTTTCCCCTAAGCTATCGGCTCTCGGCCTGGTGAATTTTTATGTATTTATTTTGAATAAATACACCAGTGACTCAGAGCGCTCGATTCATGGAAGAGCTCTGCATTATCAGCAGTAGCAGTCACTGTTTACAAATTCGCGCTTTCTCTTTAAAGTACTCAACCGAAATTTATTTTTTCGGGGATTTTTTCCAGACTGAGTGATGACAGTCTGTATCATGCTTAAACGCAATTTTCACGTTCTATCCCTGATAATTTACCCATAAATATAGCATAGCTAAAAATTGCATTTTTAACACACACACACACACACACACACACACACACATATATATATATATATATATATATATATATATATATATATATATATATATATGTGAACATAGAAGTCAACACTTAGAGGCGACAGTCTGTTTCATGCTATATGTAATCGTCAGGCCACCTTAAGACTATATTTCTTCATATATATATATATATATATATATATAATCATTATTAGAGTGAATGAAAGTTTTGATGTCTTTGTTTAACAAACACTACCTGTGATATCACCGTTTACATAAATAACTAGTAAACATTAAACAAATATATTCTCACTTATAAAAAAAATATATATTTATTCATAAAAGCAACGACACATATTTACGATAGAAAATAGAATCACATGTAATGGAGATATCCCAGTACCTCCGCAGTCTTTGAGAAAAGAAGTAATTAAATCTGTGCACGATGATATACATGGAAGTATATTGGTTATACAAATGAGGTTAATGCTACAAGCATGGTGACCTGCCTATTCAAGAAATGTGTTAGTATATTAGAAAAAATTCCAAAAGTGTGCAGAAATAAAGAAATTTAGGCAAACTAGAATTCACTCTTGGGCAAAGGAAATGAAACCGTGGACGCGAGTACATATGGAGCATACCTACATTAAATGTATATGACTATTTCTGATATTAGTGGACACATATTCAGGTTGGCCTGAAGTTATTAAATTCGCGGATAATGTTTGTGTCTTGACTCTTTATAAAACATCTCAACCAGAGAGCAATTACTCTATATATTCCTTTTTATTCTATCCAGAATTCTATTCAACACTGCATCCTGCTTACTCTCCAACATAAGTCGATTTAAGGGTAATACGCCCGTTTCTATCCAGTGCAAAATCTCATCCTCATAATTTTCAGTTGCTTCAACATTTTTACTACGAAAATTTAACCGAGATAATGAATCCACATGAGGGACAGTATTTCCTTTAATATATACGATGTCAATGTCGAATGCCATAAGCTTAATCGCCCATCTTAATATCCTGGCATATGTGATGTTTGGCAACTCTGGGGTTGAATATAAATTCCAAAGGCTTATGAACAGATTTTAATATAAATTTCCTTCACAACAAAAAATGTCTAGCTCTTTCTGTGTTCCACACAATTGTCAATGCTTCTTTCTCAATATCTGAATAATTCGCCTCCACTGATGTTAGTTTTTTGTTTTTTTTTGTTTTTTGATTTTTTTTTTTTTTTTTTTTGGATAAGTACATTACAGTGTGATTATCCTGCGACAATATTGCAGCTATAGCACAGTCACTAGCATCAGTAGTTAACGTCAATTCTTTCGCCGGGTCGAAAATTTTAACAACCGGTTTGTTTATAAGTGCCTTTTTTAATTCCTCGAAAGCGATCTTCTGTCTTTTTGTCCACTGAAACTCAATATTCTTCTTTATTTTGTTAAATGGTTCCACAAGATCACTATATCACGGTAGAATTATACTGTTATAGAAATTGATTAATCCTAAAAAGATTCTAACTTTTCTTATTTCTGAGGGCAGCTATCTCTGATATTTTATTATTGAGTTTATCATCCAGTGAGATACCGTCTTTGGATATTTGATATCCTATGTATGAAATTCTCGCATTTATCGAGATTGTCATACCCGCGCTTTTTAAGTTTCTCAATTTCTTGCCCCGTTTTACTTTTGAGCTCTTCTTTACTGCGTATACCAATACCAATGTTGTCCTGATATACAGTTATATTCTAAATCCCTTATAAAACTTTTTCGATGGCTTTTTGGAAAATGTGCAAACGACTCCATCTTAGTAATCTAATAGTGGTGTTCATTGTGGTGACTTGCTGTCAATGTTTATCTGATTATATACTGACTTAAGGTCAACTTTAGCAAAGTATTTCATACCAGAAAACTCATGGCACGCTGTTTCAGTGTTTGGTAATGAGAATGAATCCAAACAGATCTGGTGTTTCACGCCCACCTTATAATTGCCACATATTCTCAAATTTCCATTAGGCTTGTGTATCGCCACAATGAAGCCCAATTGATACCACCCTGACTGATATTTTTTTAATGTTCCTTGTTCCACCATTTTGTTCAGCTTAACAATCACCAATGGTAGCATCTGAACAGGAACTGTTCGATCTTGAACATACATGTGTTGGCTGTTTTCTGTAAGCCGAATTCTTGACTCGTACCACCTTAATAATCCAATATGCGGTTCTATAGACTTCTTGAAATTTACCAGCTTTGACGTATCCCCATATTAACACATCAATTCCTAAAATACCATGAGGTTTTATGTTTTCCACCATTATGATGGGTATTATCTCGAATCTGTTTTTGTCTCAAACGTGTTTTCAAAGCATTCTAAAATTTCGATGATTGACCTATCAAACTGTTTCAACTGGAGATTACTTTTTCTTAAATTTGGGTTACCCATTCTTTCCCCAAAATTCCTCGGTATCAACGTAATATCACTTCCGGTATCCATCTGCATAAGTAAAGTTACTCTGTTCAACTTCGCCATTTCCCTACTTTTATCCTGTGCTTTTATCTAAAATATTTCTGTACTTTCAATTGGAGGATCTATATTTTCCACTTGTTTTTCATAGGTGCATACCGCCTGGAAATGATTCTTCCTCCTCCTTCTTCTTACCTCATACAACCTATTTTCTCGCCCTCCTTACCTCATACAACCTCCTTGATCGCCATCTTCATCTTCCCCCCTACCTCATAAAACCTCCCTCCTTTACCTCTCTTTCCTTCATACAACGTCTTTTGACTCACTCCACTTCCTCCTCCTTATCTCATACTACCTTCTTTTTCGCCCTCTTCTTCTTACCTCATACAACCTCTTTTCTCGACTTCTTTTCTCCCTCCTTCTCATACAATCTCCTTTCTCGCCCTCCTTTTTCTCCTCCTTACCCCATACAACCTTCTTTCTCGCCCTCCTCTTCTTACATCATACAACCTCTTTTCTCGCCCTCCTTTCTCTCCTCCATACCTCATACAACCTCCCTTCTCTCTCTATTCTTCCTACCTCATTTCAACCTCATTTGTCACACTCCCCTTCCTTCTTCCCACCTCATACAACCTCCTTTTCAACTTCCTCTTCCTACTTCTTACCTCATAAAACACCCCCTATCCCTCCTCTTCATTCTTCCTACCTCATACAAACCCCTTTCCCTTCCATCATTTTTTCTCTGCTTTCGTTTATTTTATCCACCTTTCTTCGTCTTCTTTACATTATTTCTTTCTTTTTATTTTATACACACACACACTTCTCTCTCTCTCTCTCTCTCTCTCTCTCTCTCTCTCTCTCTCACTCGCTTCCCACTTTTCCTGTTATTTATTCTCTTGCGTTTTCTTATACTTCGTTCATATGTTCTTCACCGTCTCTTTTCACAATTCTAAATAAACCATTCCTCTCAACGCAGCAGGACCAGACCAGACCTTTACTTATATAAAAATGTATTCGTTGTTCATATAACCAAAATACTTTATGATTTACAAGCGCCAGACTGTCTAACCAGATTGTTTCTTTCTTTTACTCTAGCCTGCTTTTAGTGCGTTCTTTTCTCATTGATGTAAATCCAAAGCCAAGGATTAGCTAAAAACTTCTTTGCCTTAATCCGCAGTGAAAAGAATATATTCAGAGGATTTGCCCACGAATCTTTTATATGATCTTAAGTCTTCACGCCAACATGAATAATTACGAGATTTTTTTCCTACTTCACAGAAAGGGTACAGTTTGATTTCCAGAGATTTTTTTTCTTATATTTAAGTTTCAAAGTTATTTAAATCTGGAGAAAGAATGAATTTTAGTTCTGTGAGCTTCTCATAATAGAAAAGATTGGCCAACATTTCTTAAATATGTTTTCATGTCTTTTCAAATCTGACTACTATAGGACATTTGAAATTTTACTACCAGTGGACCTGCCGCGCGCAAGATGGACGCCGCCGCGCGCACATAAGGAAAGAGGGCTTGGGAAATTTTGATACTCACAGGACAGATTGAGGGCAAGAGGGACAGAGGAAAACAAAGCAGAATCTACCTAGCGATATTGAGTAAACGGAAAGTATATACATTTCATTTACCTCCCACCACCGATACATTTCCAATAACCTTCCTTTTTTTTCATAGTTTATCAATATATAGAAATATAATAAAGTTCTATCAAACAGTAAAATTATGATAGATTAATTAATATCTTAAAATGTATTACCGAGTATGACTGGTTAGATAGATAGATAGATAGATAGATAGATAGATAGATAGATAGATAGATAGATAGATAGATATGAAAAGAATGCGATAAACAGAGATGAACAACTTAGATAGATAGATAGAGAGAGAGAGAGAGATATGAACACATAGAATGTCCGGAAAGTTCATGTCGGTTTTTAGATGTTTGTTCCAAAATGTTAGAACACATCAAAATTATCAACAGATATAATATGCTCACCTTTCTGATTAGAGCACACTTCAAACTATCTCTTGAGAAAGAACGTTTAAAATAAAAATAATCTGAGTCAATTTTGCATCCCTATGAAAATGGAAGATTATAAGGTGTATTTTAGACACTAGATGATTTTTTTTACTGCAAAGGCAAATTGCATCGCAAGCGACAAGAATCCTGTGTACGATGAAGTTGCTTCAGCTGACAGAACTGTACGAAAGTGGTTCACGAAGTTTAGATTTGGTGATTGTAGCCTTATTGATGAAAAACACTCAGGCAAAGCCCCACCCACTACAGATAACGACCAAATCAAGAGATTGATTGAGAATAACCTGCATTGCACCACGCGGGTATTGTCAGAAACATTAAATTTATCAAAATCCACCATCCATGAGCATTTAGTGAAGCTTGGGTACTCAAATCGCTTTGATGTTTGGGTACCACATGATTTGAGAGTAAAGAATCTTTTGGAGTCAATTGATTTTGTGTTGCTCGCAGTTGGACGAATTAAAGGCAGCAATTTAAGAAAAACACCCAGAATTGGCGAACAGGATAGGTGTTGTTTTCCATCAGGATAATACCAGACCTCACATTTCTTTGGCGACCCGGCAAAAATTGTTGCAACTTGACTGGGATGTATTACACCACCCGCCATATTCACCTGACATCACTCCTTCGGATTTTCATTTATTCAAGTCCTTGCAACATAATCTCAATGGTAAAAAATTTTAATTATTTGGATGACATAAAAAACAGCTTAATGATTTCTTTGCCGAGAAACCATCGAAATTCTGGGAAGATGGAATGTTTAAGATAAAGGGAAAATCTAGAAAGATTGCGCAGCAAAATAGCTCATATTTAACTCAATAAATATTTAATGGCATACTTTTGTTTTGCGCTGAAATTTTCCTTAAAAATCGTCATTTATTTTCCGGACAATAGATAGATAGATAGATAGATAGATAGATAGATAGATAGATATGAAGAGACTGAGATAGATAGATAGATAGATAGATAGATAGATAGATAGATAGATAGATAGATAGATAATCATCGAATTCGTTTTATTCCCATTTATCTGAGGCATGTAGGTAATTGCGCAGATCTTTATGTTCACGTCAACCTTGTCAGTAAATGTTGTGTCTTTATTTTTGCTCAAAACACTAAAATAATAAATTATTTCCAAAATGGTGAAGTTTCATTCCTTTTTTCCTGTCGTTTCTTTTGGCTTTTCAAAGTATTTTGACGGGAACCAAAACAAAATGAGAGAAAGAAAACATTTCCATCGAACGAAACAATTTATCTGCTCCTGGTTTTACTTTCATTCATACGCACTATCTGCTTACTCTTGTGATTTGGCGTTGATAAGAATAGATAGATAGATAGATAGATAGATAGATAGATAGATAGATAGATAGATAGGGCGTTATCAAGGCAAATGCCTTAATAAAGTCCCTTGGAGGTCGGAACGCGTCGGCGAAGTTTTCCTTTTGTCTTTACTCATATTGTCCTTTTACAGATATACTCTGAAATTTTACACATATACGCACAAATACAAGATACGAATTGATTACGTTAAAATCGAGAAAGTACAGAAATTTGATTATCTGGGAAATTTCATAACAGGCATCAGAATTTGCGACACCGAAATATGAAGGCGCACCGAGGTAGCAAAAGATGCCATCTTGACAAAATGAAATACGAGCACAACCTCGGTTCTCGAACGTCTCACATGTCGAACAATTCGGTTTTCGAACAGAAAATTCGAGTTGAAAACGCCTCGGTTATCCGACAAAATTTTGATTCTTAAACAACATTGCCGAACCGAGTTAACCCGAACGGAATAATTTCTGAGTCGACAGCTGTGTTGTATACATTCGTGTGTTGTGTTGTGCTTTTTATTTCCAATTTTATTGTACTGTTATAGTAATTTACCCACGCACACATGGACTCTCCCAACTATAAATAGGAGCAGGTACTGCCTTTCCAGCAGTCAGCTCTGACAATCGCACCGAACATTCTTGCTGTAACATTCTCGTTTGTATATGTTTATATTACTGTTTCTGTTATTATATTTGTTTAACTCAATTTCTCTCTTTGTGTCTTTATTTCTGGCCCTAACAAGGCCACAACATACTGTGACCTTTATATATATATATATATATATATATATATATATATATATATATATATATATATATATATATAATTATTAATAATTATCGCAATCGAATTAAGTTGACTCCCCATGAAAAATTATTAACTGTAGAACAACATTTCCGCCTAGAAAAACACAATTTCAATACCCATGCCAAATTCACTATAATTGAGAGAAAAGATAAGTTCAGAGCAGATAATATTAGAAAGATTTTAGAGTTCTATGAAAATAAGTGGATACAACGTTTAAAAACACACTATCCAGCCGGGCTAACCCATAAATTTAACAATATAGATAGTGTTAATATATGACCCTACAAATCAAAACCTACCCACATTTCTCACCCACACAAGACAGACATGCTTACGGAGGCCTCACACTTATACGCAGACCCACACGAACATACACACTTACACACATCATACTCACTCACTCCCTAATGAGCCAAATGATAACACACACCCACAGCAATATACAAGCTTACATATATCATACTCACTCACTCCCTAAGAACCAAATAACACACACACACACACACACTTAACAGAGACACATCCCCTCTCCAGGAACCAATAAAACTGTCAAACTGACCAGGGTAATTCAGAGCAGCATGGATCCATCCAGCTCTTATTTCAAATAACAACTTAAAAGAGACTGTTTGACCAACACAAGGAATGGTAAAAGATTCATGTTAAAAAGATTAAAAAAAATTAAAAAAACAAATGAAAACTACAGACAAAAGTTCATTTTCTCCATCAAAACATTCATTTGTGTATTTCACTGCTACCAGCAAGCAGAAATATTTCTTCTCCTGATGATGACCATGTTGGCCGAAACCAGTCGAGGAATCTAAATAATAATAACGAAAGAATAGTAATCTACAACCCAGTGTGTCTGAAGATTTTAATTTTTGAATATTTTTTATTGTTCAATATATATATATATATATATATATATATATATATATATATATATAATTCATTACACATTTCCTGTTACTTTAATCTAAGTTAAATCTCCCGTAGAGGCCTGAAGAGCGGGAGCGAAACCGGTATATATATATATATATATATGTAATAGGCCGGTTAACAAAATTTGAAGAATAAAAAATCAAGAAAATGTTATCAATATTGTCAATAAAATTGACATCTATCATATATTAACCTTTTGATTGAATTGAACCACGAAGGGACAGAGTTTAATGTCAGAATTTTCGAATACGCCTGTGTTCTTTTTCAACGATACGAGGAATAAACGAAGATGTGGGACTTACTCTTCCGAGGGATATTCTTGGTTAGAAGTCTCCCTGTGGAAATTATACTCTCTGAGTAAATCCAAATCCCTGTTTGAATATATTTTGAAAATAAATTTCAACTCCGATCTGCGTCTTTCTTCTCATCGACGCAATGAAATGGTTTGTTGAAGTGTACAGCGACAGAAAAAGTGTGGTTATTGCCCTTGTTGTTTTTTTTTTGTTTTGTTTTTTGTTTGAAAGTACTCGGAATAACTGAATATGTATCAACATGGTAATTTTCTCTCTTCCTTCAATAAGGATACTAAAAGGATTGCCCCTGAATATGAGAGGATCCTATTGAAAATAAGTAGAGAACACTTGTCTAAATTATTCAATGAGATATGTCTTAATGAAAACATGCTGCCGAAATTTACGCAATATATATATATATATATATATATATATATATATATATATATATATGCAGGTAAGATGGGAACAAATACAG
This sequence comes from Acanthosepion pharaonis, assembly GCA_903632075.3. NCBI lineage: Eukaryota > Metazoa > Mollusca > Cephalopoda > Sepiida > Sepiidae > Acanthosepion > Acanthosepion pharaonis. The sequence continues at coordinate 894,179 of CAHIKZ030000175.1, forward strand.
TACAATTTCAACGTTCGTGCCATTTAATTTAAAAGAGGGTTCAGTATAAAGTAGAGCAAGTCAGTAATTTATAATCGCATGATGAGATGCATTGATACGCATCTAAACACGACTGCAATTGTGTAGCAATTTTGACATGTTTTCGATGTAATATATATATATATGTGTGTGTGTGTATGTGTGTAAGGACACTAGAAAAACTATTTAAAAATTATAATTGCTTCTCAGTCGTAATCAATGAAACATGTATAAAAGAAGGATTGCTGTCCAAATAAGACAATCGCCAGGTCGAAATTAAGAATTATGAACAAATTAAAATAGTAGTGGATGAAGTACGAAGCAACTCAAACTATTTTATTGGGCCCAAGCAAGGCGATAACACCACTATGACACAAAGGGGGGGGGAGGAACACAACTGAAAGTGAAAGAGAATAAAATGACTAACAAGGGATAAACGTCTACTCATGTTCAAAAGATCGCTAAGGATTTGAACGTGAGCGTGCTTTTATATATATATATATATATATATATATCAGTCTATATATATATATATATATATATATATATATATATATATATATATATATATATATATATATTATTCAAAGCCTCATTTTTTGATATGTTTGTGTTGTAAAACAGACAATTTGTTTCGTGATATAACTGCATTAAACTGCGCAAAAGGAATTATTTTCTTTGAAGTTTACATTGATTTTTAATGATAAACAAGACATATTATGGAGCTGTGTATGAAACAAGAGATGAACTGAAATTCAATGATTAAATATTCCAGTTTGTTTTCAGAAAGCTCCCATGTCTACAGCAAGGGAAACCTTGCGTATCGACTGGAATCTCGATTACATTTAACCCTTTCTTACATTTCTCTTGTCTGGTTTTATAAGCCTTTTTCCCCGTTTCCCTTCGTTAACGATGGTTTTTTTGCCAGCCACTCTTCCATTGATACTATATCTGACGAGGCTTCGATAAACAGTAGATTGATTAACTGAAGGACATGATTCATATCTCAGGTCCTCTATCAGGATCTTTGCTGAATTCTTATTTCTTAATGTCAAATCTACTATAGCTTGTAGGCTTCCCACTTCTTTTGTCCTTCTTTTTTCCAGTTTCCTCAAAATCTTTAAGGACACATTGCACACTATGCTGATATATGACAAGCTTTTATTATTCATTCAATTACGATTTTCCATCTGATACCTTTTCAGTTTATCCTCCTGTTAATATTGATTGTTGTTTTTGCGCCAACAGATGCTTGATGCGAGGAATAAATAATTGCATGATAGTATTCACGACCTATACGATCGAATGCACATAAGAGTACATCATCATCACCATCATCATGATCGGTTGTTGTTGTCGGATCGATGCAGCACTGAACACTTGACCAGCTCCCGCCATATATCCCGGTTGCGTGCCAATGTCTCAGTCAACTGTGAATGATCTTCCAACCCATTCAATGACGTTGCCAGTCGATTTTTTTCCTCTTTCTGTCTTTGCTTCTTTTGCCTAAAGCGGTACCTTGTAGGATGGTAATGGAAAGATCGTTGGCTCTTATGATGTGTCCATACCTGTTCAACTTTATCTTCTTGACAGTGAACGTAACGACTTTCAATGGGCTTGTTTCTTGCCTGCGTCATTTCTGACACGGTCCACATAGGAGGTGTCTAGTTCTGTAGCACCCCATTTCCAATACATGGATTCTTTGCTGTAATTTTATTGCTGTTGTCCAAGGGTCTCGGGTGTACAGAGAGTTTGAGAATGTCAATTAATGCAACAATCTGATCTCTGACTTAAAGCAGATGTTCTTTTCTTATCAGATAGTTCTTAGTTTTGTGACAGCTGCCAATGTTTGAATTATTACCATTCTGAAACTCTCTTCACTGATAATCGAGTCAAACTTTGAATTAGGTCAATAGTTCAAGTTCGTAACCACTGACTTTTATCTGGGTTGAAAGCTTTTTCTCATTGTTCATCATGGGATTTTTTTTTCGGCATTAATATCTATGTCATATCTGGAGGATGTTTCATCCAGGTTCTTAACCAAACTGACTAGTTACTCTTCTTTGCCAACTAGACCATCTATGTCGTCTGCAAAATGAAGGTTTCGGATGTTGCAACAACGATGATAACTGTGCTCTTGTGACGACAGATGTTAATACCGAGTGAGTATAGACAGTTTATTAATATGAGGTATTCTTTATCTTTATGTACTTTTTATCTTTTAAGTTGGCTGTGTGGTTATTTAATGTAGAATTTTGCACAGAGCACCAAGTGAGGATCAAACTCGCCACTCAAAGAGGTCAAATGATTAGATAGTTTAATCATTACATCACACATATTGGTCTGTGCATATAATCATTTATTGTAATCAAAGAAAATTAAATATCCGTTTCCACACTTCTTTAGACTCTACATTAGACCCTCTGTAATGTATAGAACTACAGCTTCACCACAGTAGCTGTTGTTGCTCTGGCTTCTGTAGCAAGTACTTTTTTCATGGGGTGGACATTCCAAACCAACACCCAACTGGTTTTGAATTTAGAGTTGTCCTTCTCCCAGACTGGTAGCCAAGCAAGACTACAGTGAGTTTTGAATTCAAAGTTGTCCTGGTTTCCGAGCAAGACCTTTCAGTCTACCTTGCTATTAACCCCTAGCTAGGACAAGAAGAGATGGGTTCATGCTTTTCTCAAGGGTATTTGCGTGAATGCGAACACATTGACTTGGCCGGAAGTGAAACTCGGTACTCCGATTCCATTTCCTGCGCTGATAACAACCACGCTACGCGCGCTGTACATTTAATCTTGAGTAAATTCGGTTTGGTTTGGTTTATTTTGTTTAACGGCATATCAACTTCAATGGGTTATTTAATTCCGACAACATTTTTATGATAAATTCATATAAATAGAGTATGTATTCTTTGGTTTAGATTGGTTTGGTTTATTTTGTTTTACGGCATATCAACCTCAATGGGTTATTTAATGCTGACAAAAATTTTTAATGCTGGTAATATTTTGTTTTGTCAAAAATCTGTTTCTTGTAATATATTTCCTTTAAAATTGTATTGCTGGTAATAATTTTTTTCAAAAAAGTATTGCTGGTAATATTTAACTATTTGCCCATAACTGGGATCCTAACAGGTGCTACCATCCCGGGTCAGGATGGACCTAGGAACACCAGCAATTAAGAGGTGGTTCCACGCTTCTCAAAACTTACTGATCAGAGGCCTTGCTGCTGGACGTAGTTTAACGTCTTATCCAAGACGCGGATGTAGTTTAACGTTTGAGTAAATTCGGAGTGTTGCAATTTTATTTTCTGCTGGTTTATATAATTTGAGAAGAATTATTAACATTTCAAATTTGATTTCTCACAATCCTATTATTGCAATTCTGTTGAAAATCACTTGAGATTTTGGGAGTAATTTTATTATTTAAATTTTACAAAATTTAAACTGACAACTGTAAAATTATTTCTTTTTCCCTAATTTCTACCCAATGCAAAGTTCGAAGCCCACTCATGGTACAAGGGAATGTTACAATTGGCATAGTAAATATGAATAAATTATGTGATGTGACTGGAAGAGAGGTTGATAGGAAGTAAGGATTATGGTGATACAGAGGAAAGAATGACCCTTGACTTGAAGAGGTCAAGATTGAAATATTCACCGATGCAGGAGTCTGTTTAAGAAAATGGCAGTTCGTGGAAAAATACTGATTAAATTTTTTTTTTTTTATTTACGTTTGGAACACAGAAGAAATGTGCATGACTACTATTATGAAATGGTGATTGTTGAAGCCCAAATTAAAACAAATAATTTTGAACTGGTGCAACACGATCTTCCCGTTGTCTATACGACTGAGAAGTGTCATTAGCATTCTAAATTATGTTTAAAGACCTCTTTATACATTTCATGTTACCGCAATGCTTTTAGCCTTTTTCCCTCTTTTCTTTACAGATCATACGCCATAACAGGGCATCTCAACGTGATGTAATGGTTAGCGTGTTTCTCTCGCGAAAACAATTACGACGGACTAATGGGTTCGATCCACACTTGGTGCCTCATACTTTTGGTCTTGTGCCAGATCTAAACAACACTTGAAAAATCATCATATCCCCGAAAGGAATATTCACAAATAAATTTTGAATATATATTTTGCTTTTTTTTTTAAAAAATAAACTGTTTAGTCCAACACTAGGCTAGATAGGAAAAATATAAAATCGAAAATAGTATATCAAACTTACAAATGAAGAGGACATTCTTACCTGTTTTAAAACTAAGTAAGGCGTCGCACTAGTGATATTGAGAAAAACTTAAATACCACAGCTCCTTAGTAAACCACAATATATATATATATATATATATATATATATATATATATATATATATATATATATATATTGTAAAATAGTCATTCAAAGAATAAATCAATATATTTAATGTAATCAATGGCGAATTCACTTCGCTAACAGATTAAGAATGCATTAACTTATTGACCACACGCTGAATGACACGATCATTGTTTTTTATTAATTATACTATTGATTAGATGTTCGGTCCATATTTTGAAAATAAAATGTATTTTAATAAACACCACTTTTTATAATTATTTAAATTTTGTATACACTTGGGGCATGCCCTATATATATATATATATATATATATATATATATATATATATATATATATATATATATATATATATATATATATATATATATATATATATATATATATAACTAAAGAGACAGGTAAACTTACCTAGGTTTCACCTACGTGGATCATCAGGGTACACCTACGCGAATCGTCAGTGCACCTTGACGATCCGCGTAGATGAAACCTAGGTAGGTTTACCTGTTTCTTTTAGGTTCATAGTTAGATTTACTCTACTTAGTGTATGGAGCACTTTACTTAGTTACTTTTGCTTTTACTTGTTTTGGTGGTTCCCATATTGTATTCATTTCTATGCTTGGTCGGCTCCGGAGATTTTTGTGGTCTAGCATATGTGCTGTTCCCTTAAGTTTACACACAGTGGATAAAGGCGTTAGTTAGATCCAGTGACAGTACCCAAAGAGTGTGAGTTCAATACCTGGTTAAGGCAGTGGAGAATTTTTAGAGGGATATTACCAGGAGATAACTGATAACTGACATCCATTAAAAAAAAACATGGCACGTGGAACTAGAACAGTCTACCCCAGTGAGCGAAATAAAGGGTTCAGTTCGACATTCCAACCACCTGAATAAGGCCGGAGCGTACAACGGCCGAAACCTTGTAATAAATATGGCGACAGAGATGTGGACAATAGTCCAAATAATGTAAATAAGGACATGGGTCATGTAATGATCTACAAACTCTAACTTTCCTTATTAATTTCTTGTTATGGTGTAGAATCATAGAAAGATAACACGGACTCGGATATAAGGTTAAATAGCATATTCTTGGAAATGTAGTACAAAGGTAAATGTGAACTGGAGAGTACTTGCTCTCACTGGTGTCCTGACTCAGTGACTCTCACTCGGTCTTTTTCTACCCAGAGTTGGTAGCCATATTATATAGGTGTGGAAGAGTCCATTTGTAGGTATGTCCCCAAAACATTTCCATTTCACTGTTGGTGCTTTATTGGTTTCTTTTAAGTGCCAGGAATATACCAAACGGATAAAAAAAACAAAAAATCAAAAAATACCAACCAACATTGCTACATAAACCACTATTGACCCTATGAACACGAAAAGACAAACTACTGACATCATCACACCATCAATTATTTTCTAATTCAAATTACCATCATGATAATTATAATTATTGTTATTACCATTCCACCACCATTACTACTGTCACTTCTACAATTTAACCATAACTATTTGCTGCTACAATTTTTATTATCATTACTCTCTTCTCCTACCATTACTACCGCATCACAATTACCATTGCCGCATTAGTCCACAATTACTACCACACCACAATTACCATTACCGCATCAGTCCACAATTATATTTCCCCACCACCACCACCAGCGCCAGCAAAATTAATGCCACCGCATAAATACCAATAAATATTATAAATTGGAATTTCCATTTATATAAGCGCAATCGCCAAAAGCAAGCAGATAACCGGATTTAAAATAATAATAAAACAGCATTAAAAATTTAAAATAATAACAATTTTACCTACCATAGTCTTACACAGACCCCTTCTTAAGTAAAAAAAAAAAATGACCCAGACGAATAGAAGGTGTGTGAACGCGCGTGCATACGTATATATGTGTGTGCAAGAAAGCATCGTTCCGGGAATAAAATAGACGAACGGTCAGTGCGTGTTGCGAAAGAAGAATCTAACAATGAATACAGCGATCAATTGCGTACGTATGCATGCAACGACACATAGATGCGCATATACGCCCAGTCCCATACTGTTCATATATGTTTATGTTTGTGTGAGCTGCAATGCGTGTACGTATGAGTGGGCGTTCCGACGACAATTTTTCCTCCCACTACCATATAACACCGCCCCCATAAATAAATCCAAAATTTAAAAATTAATCAGTTTGTCTGACGATCGCAAATAGCGTTAAACCCAGGGTCACAAACTCACATCAATCCAACTATATATATATATATATATATATATATATATATATATATATATATATATATATAATCATGGTCACTTCGAACGACTGATATTTTGCTATTTTAGTCATTAGTCCTCGCAAGTCTTGAATTAAAAGTTGTCATTCTCCTAGACTCGTTGTCTACCAAGGCAAGAGATCCCACGTTATCCTACTATTTAACTAATAACTGAGGGTGTAGAGATACCTTTCAGAAGAGTATTTGTGCAAAAGTGAATGCAATAATTATGGCCGAAATTTTAAATCGGCAAGCCAATCCAACTTTCCACCTTAAAAGCTGTGCTACGCGTACATTCTTATATATATATATATATATATATATATATATATATATATATATACCCAAGTACTTTTTATCTTTTCCAAGATCATAACAGAGCGCGATCGCGCGTGTTTTTTAAAAATCAACATCACAACGGAATGCAAATTTTATCGCAGTCACAAAATTTGTAATTTACCCCTGAAGATTATCTTAGGAAAGGTTGAGAGTACTTCGGTTAGAAAAAAAAACTACAGCGCCTTCCTTGATGAATTTCATCTTAACATCAAGAAACTGATTCGAGAACTGGAAAGGATCAGTATAAAAAAAGTAGACACAATATGTCTAGATTATTTAATGAAACATGTTTGAATGCAAAATATATATATATATATATATATATATATATATATATATATATATATATATATATATATATATATATAGAGAGAGAGAGAGAGAGAGAGAGATATGCTTATTCTGGTATGTCTTGTTCATCATTGGTGGCAAAGAACTAACCGATATACAATCGGGTCATTATAGATTAAGTCTAGCTTTTAAATCATTCTGAGCGCTCCATTTCGATATGTGTGATGAATCATTCATTGTTCCAATACCCCATCAAACCCACTTCCCTCCTCACAACATCATGTTTACCACATTTCAGACAAGTAGCTGATATTCTTTTACCTTCATTAATATTCATAGGGGAATAATAATGATTCATCATAGATGTCACACGACGTCACACGACCTCCCTGATTCATGCAAGGAAAGATTATATTGCGGAAAACGTGAGCTAAGTACGACACTAAGCACATTTGACGATCTGACGATGTCCGCCATTGTCGTTTCCAAATAACTTATGCTTCTTGTCAGGAGATTTGGAAACAATGCCAGCAAAAATAGAGAATGTTCTCGTTCCACGTGACATGACATTTTCTGGATATCTCAGTTTCAGCTATTTACCTTTACTAACTGAACTCTACAAGTTTTGTTCACTTCTACTGTGGCCAGGTATTGAACTCAAAGAGGTCAAATGATTAGATAGTTTTAATCATTACATCACACATATTGGTCTGTGCATATAATCATTTATTGTAATCAAAGAAAATTAAATATCCGTTTCCACACTTCTTTAGACTCTACATTAGACCCTCTGTAATGTATAGAACTACAGCTTCACCACAGTAGGTGGTGTTGCTCTGGCTTCTGTAGCAAGTACTTTCTCATCAATCGGAAGACTGAAGTAAAGTCATGTTTCCTCTTTATATTTGGCCTTGTGTCAGACTAGGCTAAGCTTAATAACTACATATGTACTTTTTGTGGATATTTTTCTTTCAGATTTCAGATTTGCTTTAATCGATTAGTAGTAGTAGCAAACATATTATTTCTATTAGACAACCAAAACATCATTACCAAAAATAAATGGTCAGATACAATGCCAATTAAAGAAAAACCCGCGCATGCGCGCACACACTCGCACACACATCCGCACACATACACACATAGATAGATAGATAGATAGATAGATAGATAGATAGATAGATAGATAGATAGATTACAAAACACGGGAAGGAACAATCTACTGACGGGAGGATTCCGAAAGTCATTCTGTATGGGAAACTGACTACTAGCAAGCGGGCACGAGGGTGACCTCATCTTCGCTTCAAGGACATTTGCCAAAATTGTCATGAGGGTGATGGACATGGACATCGAGAGATGAGAAGACCTTGCCTATGATCGCCCACGCTGAAGAGCAAAGAGAGAAGAAACGAGAGCATGCCGTGGGTGTGGAACGTGCTCAAGGGAAAGAAAACAACACAGCGACATTGTTGGAGAACGTTTTCACATGAATTGGTTACAATCGAGACTATCATTCCCGTGTGGGCCTGTACAGCCACAACAGATGCTTCGAATCAGCAGCTGAGGCATAACTTTGGGCGCGCAGATCCATGGTCTCTCGAGACCGACAGATGTCATAGATAGATAGATAGATAGATAGATAGATAGATAGATAGATAGATAGATAGATCAACCGACATTAATTATACATATAATTAATGTCGGTTGATAATACTTGCAAAAGAACGCTTTTAATCCTTGCTGCTGCGTTCCTATAGTAAAAAGCATTTACAATACTTTTGTATAGTAAAATCATTTTCAATGCAATTCTATAATATAATCTGTAATACATTTCTATAGATCAACATTAACAATGAAACTGTATTATACATAATAAAACCTTTATTTGTAACACTTGATTTACTACTGACAATTGCTTTTCTGTGATTTACCGAGAATCGCCAGCGTCAAATAGTGTCGAGAGTGCCAACGGAACATATTCAGCACATTTATTCATGATGGCTCCCAGATTCACAGCGGTGAATTTTCTGGCCGACTGAATGTTTTGGGAATTGTGCTTTTCCAAACTGTGTGCGTCTTCGAACACAATAACCATTCCTTCCCCAAAGAAACAGACACCAGACTCAATAAAAATAAGACAATATTGATGCATATGCACAACTCCCGTTGTGCGTACTGCACGCTTGAAAAAACTGGAAGAAAATTCGAGAAGGCAACATGTAAAGTAACCAATAACGTTATTTTCTATCAAGAACAGTATCAATGTTCCTTTCGGATCGAAATATTCAACAGTAAAAAGGAAAAAAGAAGGAAAAAGTTAGTTTTATTATGAGATTCTTTCAATTTAAAGCGGCGATTTTCAACCGTTTTTGCCCAATGCACCTTTTTCCCATATGCCAGAATTTTATTCCCTCGCTTTCCAAGATTGTCCGATTCAAAAGTTGCATTCCAAATAATATGCGTATATTATAAAAATGTGTCTATATTTCTGAGATGAGGTATTATGTACATTATTTACATTATTCGGACTATTGTCCTCATCTTTGTCACCATATTTATTACAACGTTTCGGCCGTTGTACGCATCGGCCTTCTTCAGGTGGTTGGAATGTCGAACTGAATCCTTTATTTCGCTCACTGGGGTAGACTGTTCTAGTTCCACGTGCCATGTCAAATGGATGTCAGTTATCAATCCACTGTGCCATGTGTCCTCGAGGACACATGGCACAGTGGATAAAGGCGTTAGTTAGATTCAATGAAAGGACCCAAAGTGTATGAGTTAATACCCGGTTAAGGCAGTGGAAAACTTTCTGAGGGAAATTAACAGGAGATAACTGATAACTGACATCCATTAAAACATGGCACGTGGAACTAGAACAGTCTACCTCAGTGAGCGAAATAAAGGGTTCAGTTCGACATTTCAGCCCCCTGAAGAAGGCCGGAGCGTACAACGGCCGAAACGTTGTAATAAATATGGCGACAATGATGCAGACAATAGTCCGAATAATGTAAATAATATTATTAAAAATATTCACTCTTTTCTATATTACTATGTGCACATTTACATAGATTATTTTATAGAGGTGTTTTACAAATTTTATAGCAATAGATGTTGATGGATTTTAAAACTTGAATATATGTACAGTAATTTATTTTAATTCACAACTAATTATTAAATCAATAAAATGAAGCATACTTCAATAAAGAAAAAGTTAAATAGAATGCAGGAGTATTTTAATTTTTTTTTAAATTCTGTAAATAAAAAAAAAGAAAAAGTCAAATATTTTTTCCTTCCTCGCTGAAACTCTGAAATTACACCGAGGTTCCTCTCTGGTTGAAAATCCCTGATTTAAAATCATGGAACATAAGTCATTTTTTCACTGACAACCAAGTATTTGTAAACTCCAGACTTCATGAATTCTATATCACGTCAGAACATGAGATGCTCTCTTTTTCCCTCTTAGGTGAGTGCTTATATGTCTATCTATCATTCGGTTTTTCATACGTGAACACATCTCGAGTGCAGTGGATCGACCACATCTTTACATATCTGGGATACCTACCGACATCTAATGAACGCGTGAATCTGCACTTGGTATATCTCCCAGTTTAAACTGCCGATGCACCTGGCTTCTCTGAAAATCCGACTTAACACTGAGTGCAAAGTCCATTTTTGCAACAACTGGGGTTAGTAAAGTGCTACACTATGTGGCGACAGGATTAAATTATGTCTTTTAATTCCCCCCCCCCCCCAACCGGAACGATACTTATTTTTCTTCCTCACGTTTATTATTTTCCTAATAATTTCTCCGGGAACGATTATTTTGTTTCTAAGTTTGTTAAACATTTATTTGCATTGGAAGTGGAAAAATTCCCAGTGGCCTTATTATTCCTGATGGTATTTGTATTTGGCACAAAAAGTGTATTTGTTTTAAATCAAATACAATGCTCAACCCAGTGGAACTCCTACATATGATCCATCGCCAAAGATGATCGAAAAATGATCGGTTTCCTGTACCGCTCCAGTAAGTACCTGACTACTCCAGCTATCCTCTAGATTTACAAGTGTCACATCAGGCTAAAAATGGAGTACTGATGCCATATATGGACAGGAGCTACCCACTTTCCAGTCTCGATAGAGTCTAAAAGCCTCTCCACGTCCTTGTGTGTGGTGGATTATTTTCCATTCTACAACCACTTTCCCACAGATAAAACGTTGCAAGGTCCTCGTTACTCTATCGCTATATGCAAAGGGAGTGTTCGGACGAACTACACTCCTCCGTTCCACCATTTCTAACCTTCACGGCTAAGGCCCGCCATGCAACGCACATTGTAGCGAACAACATAAGTATAAATCGATTCATTATTTTTCTTAATCGCTAACTTTATTGATATATATGGAATTGATAATATGAATGTCACGTGACTGTGAAAGTTACCAATGATCAGTGTACGAGTTCAGATAAAAAACAAGGATTCACGTAACTATGCTCAACGCAAAACAATCTTCCTCTCCTGAATTCCCTTCCATTTGGCCCCATGCTAATCTAAGCAAGAAAAGTGGGAGCCTATTGTAGCGCGACGCTTATGAAGATCATACGAAGAACTGTGCCACTTACCACTTACTCTACCTCGAGTAGCTTTTGGGCCTTGTACGGGGTGAACGATGTTGTAACAAAAAATCTGCTTGAACAATTACTGAAAGAATCAGCTTAAAACGAATGAAAAAGACTGCAATTTTAGGGATATTTTAAGAAATCATTCAGGTGATTAATCTTTGTTAGGATGGGACTGTCATTATGTCTATTTAATCTATCATTCTTTGTCATGAGTGACGTGTTGAGGTCACGCCAAAACCAAAACAGTATTATGAACAAGAGTTCAAGGAGAGAATCGTTATCCGAAGAATTAAGATTGTCTAAAGTGCACGATCAATTCTTAGCTCAAATTGATCATTTGAGCAGAGAGTAAATGTACGAAACAGGATGTAATTTTTTTTTAAAAGTGGGAGATCGTTCTAACTTACACAGTTAAATACATTTGTAAAAAAATAACTAAGTTTAGCAGAGACACGAAGATTGCCAAACAGGTACAAATGTCTTATCTCATTGTTTATTCGCTTTGGGGCCCGTCTTCTGCATTCATTTATTATATATAAAAATCAGAAATTGTTAGGTTTTTTTTTTTTTTTTGTCTATTTTGCTGAGAAAAACCAGAATCTGAATGACTTTGAGAATGAATCGATTGAAGAAAACAATCCATATAATACTTACCAATGTGCATTTATTTATATATTTCCCGTGTATTTATTTATATATTTTCTGTCCCATCCGTAGTTGAAAGGGAGGTAAATCAACTTAAATTTGTAAATTTATGAGTGATTACTTCCCTTAGTCATTTTGATAATCTATACAAATAAAATATTTATCTGCATTTAGACAAAATAAATTCTCGAGCAAAATGAACAGCTTAATCAGTTTCTTTACTCCTATGTTTCCTAAATTGAAGTCTTATTTGTTCAAACCTTTCAACTGAGGGATACCTTTGTCTATTAAGTGATTGTTTTGCTTCAACTTGATCTTGAAATTGGCTTTGCCATCGCCTTCTTTGTCGTTCTGATGATAATCTTTTTCATTCGAAAGATATTTCCATTACACTGTTATATTAAACACATACATTTTTAACATGAAAAGATATCGAGCTAAAAGCGATTTATATAATACCAGGAGTAATCAATGAAGCAGCGATACCATTGAACATCTAAAAAATATAAATGGAACAGATTAATTAAATGGTACATTTACTTCTATTTTAGTTATGAGTTATTTATCATCGAGTTCTTTTGAATCTTAATACATTGTTTCAAGATTTTGTTTCATTGCATCTCATTATTAAAACTTTCTAAAAATTGCCGCCATGTTGACGGCACGGCTACACAAGTTGAAATATATTTATTGTGTAAAAAATACTCAGCGCTGTCTTTTTTTTCTTTCTTTTTTTTAACTAAATACTAAAACATTTGCACGCACCTCTTTCAAACAGATGCGAAATGCGATACAAATTCTTCTTTATTGGAATATGTCCTTCCTAAATTTTCTAGATCCTTGTCTCTTTCCGCAAACATCAAGTTATACATCTGCTCATCTTAGCGCAAAAAGATGATATCTACGGATCCGCGATCAGCAGACTTTTAATTTTATTGACACAAGACAGTCGAACAAACTTGAAAATAAAACTCAAAGTAGAAATCTATAAATAAATGAGGAGGTACGGTGGATTAATGGATAGCGGCTCGGATTGAGGATTTGGGGAGCCGAGTTCGAATTCCAGTCAAATCCATTACATTCTTATGTGCTAATATCCTTGGAAAAGGTATGAATCCTCTAGACCGGGTTCTATAGCCTTGGATGACAACTGGTCTACCGTAGAAAGAAATGGCAACCTACTGCGGGCAAAAACAAATCTACCTCGTCAGACATGTATCGAAAGATACATGATCGCCTAAGCGTTTATCACACATGGCACATAATTGACTGACTTTTCAACGTTCACAAGGTGATGATAAAACAAATCGCTTCTTATAGGAAATCTACTTGTTTAACGTGACTAGCCAGTTATGGCAAAGCTTCTTGTTAACTTTACGGTCAAAAGTGAAAATATTTAGATAGATGATCGAGTAAATACGCGCAAAGATGATAATAATTATACTCTGACAAGGCATTCATCCACTGACAGCAAATAACAAAATCGTAGAAAGAGATTTGTGCAAATATTTGCTACAAGAAGAGTGTGATTATGGCTATTAAACTGAGAAAGCGAGCGTTTAATTTCCAAACAGCAAATTGATTTTTCGTTGTTTAATTACAACGTTGTTTCATCCAGTGTTGGCTCGTGTCAAAATTGTTGACACATTTGCGATTCTCTCATTTATTATCTAATGACAGAATTCAGTTTTCTTTGTATTAATAAAGTTAATATGATGGCTTAAGTTTAAAACAAAACAAACAAATCGCAAAATCCAAAAGGAAAAATATCGGTCAAATGTCAAAAATCCCAATGCACGATAGAAATCAATCGCACTGTCCAATAGTCACACTCGAAAAACGCTCTGATCGTATTTTAAAAAAAAAAAAAAGTAGCGTCACACATGCGTAATGGGACGATTGCAAATGGCTGCTCCTCCCAACCACGCGTGCCATCGTCACTTCTTCACGACGACCATGTTGGATTTATACGCCAAGCAGATACATGTTCGCTTTACGCCACATTTTTCTTTTGTTTTTTTGTTTTTCGGATTATATTTTTTTTTTTTTAGTTTATGCACTGATATCATCACTTCGTGCTTCAAATAAATCCCTTCGCCAATTCCATGGTAACTGCTCGTACAAACTCTATTCCTTGATTCCGTCAGGTCTAACCTTGACAGCTAGAACCCACCACGCCACTTATATTGTTCAAGACTAGGATTATTAACCGTTATCATCCCCCTCCTATCAGTATAAGCTACCTCTTAATGTAACCATCTAAATCGAGTGCCTTAGCCACCACCATTTGAAGAAGATTTTTAGGCGGTGATGATAGAAATATAGAGTTGAAATATAATTTTTTAGGCGCATATATTAGAAGTATGGTTGTAAAGGAGTTTGGGGGGAAGCATAGACGTTAGTATAGAGTTGAATATTTTTTAGAGGAGACTTTACAAGTATAGAGATAAGGAAGATTTTTTTTATGCGGATACGATAGAAGTATAGAGTTGAAGTAGATTTGAGAGGAGGAGACGTTAGAAATATAGAGATGAAGTAGATTTTTTAGGTTGAGACTTTAGAAGTATAGATTTGAAGAGTAATCTTGTCTCGGAAAAGTTAGTACAGTGTAACCCGGATATAAGAGAGTTATCGGGACCGGAGAAGAAGTCTCTTATATCCGGGTTTGGTCTATTTTATATACATTAACACAGGCTCTAATTTGGAACCAGAGAAAATCTTTCTTATATCCGGGTTTCTCTTATATCCGGGTCTCTTATATCCGGGTTACACTGCAATATAGAGTTGAAGTGGGCTTTTTCGCGGGAGACGTTCGAAGTATAGCTTTGAAGTAGATTTTTTAGCAGAGACGTTAGAATTATATAGTTGAAGTATTCTTCTTAAGCGGAGACTTTAGAATTATACAGTTGAATTCGACTTTTTAGATGGAAACTTTAGAAATATAGAGTGGAAGTAGAATTTTTAGGCGAAGACGTTAGACGTATGAAGTTAAAAAGGACTTTTGGGGCAGAGATATTATTGAGTTGAAGAATATTTTCTGGGTTTAGACATTAGAAGGATAGAATTGAAAAGAATTTTTAGCGTAGACGTTAAAAGTATAGAGATAAAGTAGACATTTGGGCGGAGACTTTAGAAGAATAGAGATTTTAGGATTGGGCATTAGAAGTACAGAAATGAAGACGACGATAAAAGTATAGATTTGATATAGAAGCAGTGATATTAAAAGCATGGACATGAAGTAGACATTTGGACATAGACGTTAGAAGGTTAGAGTTGAAGTAGATTTTTATGCATAGACGTTAGAAGTATAAAGTTGGAGTAGACTTTTGTGGCGGGGAGGTGAGAAGTAGAGTTGAAGAA
The DNA here is from genome assembly GCA_903632075.3 of Acanthosepion pharaonis. Taxonomy (NCBI): domain Eukaryota; kingdom Metazoa; phylum Mollusca; class Cephalopoda; order Sepiida; family Sepiidae; genus Acanthosepion; species Acanthosepion pharaonis. Next base: position 910,069 of record CAHIKZ030000175.1, read on the forward strand.
AACTTTTTAGGCAGAGACTTTAGAAGTATAGAGCTGAAGTAGTTTTGGTAGGCGGAGACGTTACAAGCATAGTGTTCAATTAGACTTCTTAAACGGAGAAGTTAGAATTATAGAGTTGAACTAAACTTTTCATGCGGATACTTTAGCGTTATATAGTTGAAGTAGATTTTTTAGGGGGAGATGTCAGAAATATAGAATTGAAGTAGAAATTTTAAGCGGAGACTTTAGCATTCTAGAGTTGAAGTAGATTTTCTTGGCGGATACATTAGAAATATACTGTTGAAGTAGACATTTTAGGCGGAGATGTTAGAAGTAAACTTATGGATCATTTTTCCATTGCTAAAATATTTGCGATGTGGGGATGGTGTTGCTGTTATCAGCATAGAAAATATCTCTGCGAACTGAGTTCAATTTCCATCGTAGTCAGTTACATTCACTTTCACACAAATTCCCCATTTCGCATCTATGTTAAGTTGTGCACGCTGGGCTCTCTGACCATTGAGCATCAGCCAGTCTAAAAGAAGGAAATCTCTGAATTTAAAAATTTTGAAAATATCATAGCTATTTACAAATATCATGAGAAAAGGAAGCTGTGAAGAGCCATTATCGCTTACTTCCTGAAAAGAAACGGTATCCTAACTACATTTGAGTGGATGTGTGGATATCTTAACGGTTATTCTGCGGCAAGTTGAATCGTTGAAAACGGGTTCAAATCTAAATCTTTTTTTTTTTTCTTTTACTTTCATACAGATGCTCTTTGGAAAAACTTGAATCCATTTCTTCCTTCCTCTCCCAGCTATGGGTTAAATAGCAGAGTAATCTGGCATCTCTATTCTTTGGGCAGCAGCCGATGTAGGAAAAAGAAATTCAAACCCGTAAATAAGGAAACAGCAAACCATTTCACTAACTTTCCCAAAATGTCGTGACAGGTCGGAGATATTAAGAAAAAGGAATCTGCAGAGTACCACGATCGCCAACATCCTAAAGTGACAACGCATTTAAAAAATAATTCTTTTATCGTGTTAGCAATCTGATAATACGTTCAAATATAAACTCTTGAAAAAAAAAAGAGGAAAATTGTCCGGCCAAATGAATGAAAGAATGATTAAAATCAGAATACATTGTTGGGAAATGACTGACGCCATTGCAAATGCTGATAACGCCACTGACTTTATTACAAAGGTATTCTAACTTCCTTGAATTGGTAGTAAATGGCTTTTCTAAAACAAGTGTGAATCTCATACATTCCCTTGCTTTCTCAAGATGACGCATTTAATTGCGGTTAAGTGCTATTGTTGTACGAGGTAAGACGAACAGAAAAATTTTTTTTTCATGTTTGAAATCCTTTCTTAAGTGGTTTGTTGAGAACGGAAACAGAACTTAAAGTCAGTTTACACGATCTCACATTTACTCTATTATTTTGTTTTTATATCATGGAGAGTAGATATTTTAATTAGACACATCTCCGGTCTCTAATACTGGGGTTGTAATCTTTTTTTTGTTTTGTCTTTCCTCTTCTTTTGATTTGTCTACTCAAGATGTCGAAAATAAATAAATTGGCGAGGCATATTGAATGGTCTGTTATATATAGAATTTGCTCATTATGAGGCAAGTGATTTACCTGCAAGCCATATTAATAGTGGGGGAAAAATATGTATTTGACGAAATTTGTTCAGCCTTCTCAATACTCGGACATCATGGGATTATCTCTGATCCAAAAGCTGGGCAGAATATTGCGAGACGGGAGGATTTCTTTGGTAACGAAGAAAAGAATACTGAGCTGTTACGTGATATCTATCCTTCTTTACGGCAGCGAATGCTGGACGGTTTCCACAAAGAGATGTGGTTCTACAGAAGGATGCTGGGGATATGATGGACCGAGCGTGTCTTAGAGAGGGTGCAAACAAGGAGGAGGCTTATACTTAACATCAGGAAGAGGCAGCTGAAGTTCCTGAGAAACATAATGAGGAAAGAGGACCTGGAGAATCTGATACTCACGGGTCGAATAGAGGTAAAAGAGAGACAAACGAAAACAACGCATGACATACCTAGCGGCCTTAAGTAAGCGGATGACAGAACGTGGTCTGAGGGAAGGAAGTTGTTAAGAGCTGCAAGGGATAGGAGGTGGAGAGCCATGATCGCCTACAGTGGGGCCACGAGATGAATAATTACATTTTTTTTGTAATTTTAAAGGCTATACAAAGGAGAGGAAGTTGTGGAGAGCCATGACCGCTCACGTCCTGAACGGACACGGCACATAAAAGTAGTAGTCTTGTCAGGAAAGCTTCTGTCCACTTTTCGCATTGATTAAGCCTTATCTGCCTATTGCCTTTTTCTTTTTGAGGGTTAGAGATTCTCATTCCTCTGACCACTGTCCATAGGCACTAAGTGCAACTGAACGTAAAGCTTCACAAACTGTTGTTTTAGGGGAAATGCCTAGTCTTCTATTTATAACTATTTGGCCTTTACCAAAGTCACTCAGAACTTTATTCATGTCTGTAACTGAGGAATTCGAAGTGGAGTTATCGAGATAAAAAAATAAAAAGGATGTTTCTCCTCGCCGGACTTATCCAAGCTATACAGTGAGGCGGTTCTGAGGGAATTAAAAACTCTACCAGGATTCATTATCGGCGGCCATAATCTTAACAATATAAGATATGCAGATGACACAGTGTTGATAGCAGACACAGAAAGGAAACTAAAAGAACTGCTACATAAGGTAGTGACAGAAAGCAAGAAGAAATGAGTAAACATCAGTTGTAAGAAGACATAATGCATGTTTGTTAGCAAAAGAGACAGCCCAACATGTAAATTACAAATTGGGGATATCAAAATCAAACAAATACAACAAATATGTGGAAACTGTTTAAGAAGAAGACGGAAAGTGCGACACTAAAATCCGAAGGCGCATTGGCATAGCGAAAGATACTTTCCAAAATCTAAGGACAGTATTAAGAAACAGAAAAATTCGTTAAAAACAAAGAAAAGAGTACCTAACACTTACGTAATATCACTCCTCCAATATGGCAGTGGATGTTGAACAGTCTCCGTACATATGAAGAAGAGACTTGAAGCAACATAAATATGATGCTGAGAATGCCATAGACCGAACATGTGATGCTGAGAATGCCATAGACCAAAAATGTGATGCTGAGAATTCCATAGACCAAACATGTGATCAACGGCGAAATTTTAGAGAAAATAGAAACAAAACGGATACTTATAGTTTGAATCAAAAAGAGTCAGTTGAAATTTCTAGCGTACTTTATGAGGTAACTGGGCTTGGAAAATTTGATACCCACAGGGCAGATTGATGACAAGAGAAACAGCGGAAAACAGCGCATAACCTACCTAGGGGGCTTGATTAAATCGATGCTAGAACAAGCTTTAGGAGAAATAAAATATACACAAAATTTATTAAGAGCTACAAAAGACAGGAAAAGGTGGAGAGCTATGATCGCCAACGTCCTGAAGGGATACAGCACACAGAAGATTTGTTCCTGACATTAGTCAACCAAAAATTTAGTAAATATCAATTGTACTGAGAACTATATTCAGCTAGAGAAAATGTAATAAATATCTGTTTGCTAGAATGGCTAGCTTGTACCTAATGTAGACGCCTGTTCATGCCTTCTTTTATTTTCTTAAACTTGTGGTTTATACTGCAACTATTGCAAGCAGACTTTAATTACAGTTTCTGGGAGAGAGAGAGGGAGAGAGAGAGAGCATGATCAATAATTGAACATGGCCAGTACGATCAAACACCCTGTCATAACAACTTCCTGTTCTCTCAAGTCTTAATCACTGACTGCTTCTGAGCAGTTTCATCAACGTAATTTCACACAACAGTGTTGCGTCAAACCAATGGTGTGGCTTTTCAGACACTGAATCATAGGCTGATATTATCAAGAAACCGTTTTGGCAAATTATGGTGATAATCGAATTCAGTTCCCAGGCAGAGAAAATAATACATATGGAAAGACAGGTGTTGTATGCTGTAAATATGAATGAATGGAGACTAGGATATTCGAACCCATGCATCATGAGAAAGGTAACCACACAGAGATAATGGGAAAGAAATAAAAGTAGGTGGGATGTCAAAGTAACAAAAACAATTAACGACAATGACCAGAAGAAATTCGTTTCTCTGTTTATGGGTCCGGGTGCTTTTATATTATGTTATATGATCGAAATATCTTGTCAGCTACTCCAGTTTAATCATTACGTTCCTGCCTTCATCAGCATCGACAGTTTGTCATAAGCTACTTATTCAGTTCACTTCCAGACTCAGAACTGCCATATCACGTTGAAGCAGTGATTTTAAGCAACGTTGAGTCTGGTCAGTATCTAGCTGTACCTAACTTGCTAATTGAGTTTTTTGGGGTTTTTTTTAAACAGAGCAAAAGCTTTGGATAAGTAAGTAAACTTTAATAAAATAATACTACAAAATGAAGTATCTACTTTGCTGGTACTTGATACAATGTCTTAACGGTTTGTCCTATTATACTTTCTATAAGTTTGGGGATTACAGCCGCATTACGTTGAAGCACTGGTTCTCATCCGATCACTGAAGTTAAGCAATATCAAGCCTGGTCAGTACCGAGATGGGTGTCTTTTTGGGAATACCAAGTGAATGTAATCTTGGATGTGTGGGTGATGTAATGGATACCGACTTGGAATTGGAGATTGAAGAGTTCCAATTCCACTTGTGTTTTTTTTATATTCATTTACGTACAAATATCCCTGGGAAAGGTATGAATCCATTTATTCTACCGCCACTCCCAGTTATAAGTTAATTAGTACGACTTGTATCAGTAAATCATTATCTCTAAAAATTCTTACAATCTAAAAATATTTTAATCTTTAAATAACCTGTAAAAGGTTGATAAGCTGTAAAAAAATCAATCAAATTCTTCAACCTTTACACTATATCTTTTATTAACGTCTTTTGATTTTTTTCAAATATAACTTTTGCTAATTGAGTTAAAAAGGCAAAGCAGAAGCCAAATACTTTGGAGGTGTGAATAAACTTTAATAAAATAATACTACAAAGTGAAGTACCTAATTTGCTGGTTCTTGACACAGTGTCTTAAAAGCTTGTTTCATTATCCCTTCTATAAGTTTGAGGATTACGGCCACATCACGTTGAAGCACTGGTTCTCATACGATCACTGAAGTTAAGCAACGTTGAGCCCGGTTAGTACCTAGATGGGTGACTGCTTGGGAATATCAAGTGCTGTAGGCTTTGATGTGCGGTTGTACAATCGGACACTTGGGAAAAGGCATGAATTCACTTCTTCCCCAGCTATGGGTTAATTAGTAGAACATGTATTAGTAAATCAATCTTATCTCCAAAAGGAATTCTTACATTCTAAAAATATTTTATGGCTTTAAATAACCTGAAAAAGGTAGATAAGCTGTAAAAATCAATCAAATCTAGACTCAGAAGAAATAAATTTCTCGCGATATATCTCGTCTGCCGCTAAACAACTTTACCGCGCGAATTTTCGTCAGCCGATGCAAAACGGTTTATAGATGGCTGCTAAAGTACATATAATCATATCGTAGTACATTATTGATTCACTTAGAAAGTAATCTCTTTTGCGCGGCAGACAGTAAAAACGGATCAGGTCTGAAAATTGCTTACTGACTTGCGTTAGACTTTAAAATAATTGAACAAAACAAATACATGATTTTATTATTTATGACTTTAGCAGGTTGTTTACATCGATTCTCTCTTTCTCAGCTCAATTAATCAACGAAGCATCGAACGAATAAAGCAAAGGAGTCGGTTATTGCAAATGATGGGCCCTCCTTTTCTGGCAATCTGACCATTCTACAAAAGAAAAGTCATTTTTAAAACTTCTGCACCGGGTCATTTTTTTTTTTTTTTTTTTTTTTGCAACTTTATAACTCAAGTCTTTTAATTGACCATTTACAAACATTGCAGATGTCAAAATAAGTACGAACTATGAATGGATCCGTGAGTAGTGGGTCAGCGTTTGTATTTTGGAAAAGTGGAAGGATCATTGTGCATACTGTAGAGATTACAATAATAGAACACGTTATAAGATCTAAAGACAGAGAATAAGAATTTGTGCTAAACGTGAATATAAAGAAATTTGGTTAAAATCAAATTTTTATCCCAAAAGGAAGTCGGTTGAACTTATACAATCCCTTGTGAGTATTTATAATTATTAATATTCTTTTTCAACCTGTATTTGCAAATACACTTCAGAAAAATCCAGCTTCGAAAAAAAAAAGATTTTTGATCGTTTCACTTCGCAAAAATTTTCTTCTGATAATGGGTAGTTATGATATTCTAAACATTTCTTTTAACTTAGTCGAAAAATCAGCAGAAAGACGATTTTTTTTTTCTTTACATCCACTACTGGTGCTGCCCATTTTGAATGGTCAAATCTTTTCGATCACACCTATTTTTTCAAGTCTGTCTAATTCTTTGCTGACTTGATCTAATACTGCGAAAAGTAAACTACTCTTCGGTTTAATCACTGGCGTCAACCATTTTTTTCACTTGAAATTCCGTTTTGACTTTGAAACACCGACCCAACTCTTCCGACAGAACATCCGGAAACATTTTTTTCAATTCTTCCTTTAAATTTTCGCAGTTGTTTTTTCAACTGGTAGCTCGTTGACTTAAATTTTTACAATAAATATTTATAGGTAAATCCCACAACTTAATTCCACCCAGTCAGTACCGAATAAGTTTGTAGTATTTTTAACATATAAGCCTTAGCTTTTACACACTTGTTATGAAATAAAACGTTACAAGTCATTTCGCCAATAAAAATTAATTTCTTACCCGACACGCCACGTGCGATTTTCGAAATTCTTTTTAATATAGGTTTTGCGTTAGTTTTCCATGTGTCTTCGTTGATTATCATAATATCACTACCCGTGTCTAGTTGCATTTTTACATCCAAATTATTAATTTTAATATACACAATTTTTTTTTTTGTTTGTTTTTTTTTTGGTTTTCTGTAATTATTTTTTTCCGTCGCAACGCAGTGGACGAAAATTTTATTTCAGAACCGAGGTGCCCATACGATTCCAGCATATGTGATAAAATTATCGTCTTCTTTTTTTCTTTTCTTTCCTTTTTTTTTTTTTTTTTTTTTTTTTGCCGGATTCATACACTTCCAACGAGTATTGAATAACGAACACTTCTCGCTAAAAAGTTTAGTCAGAATATTTACAGTTTCTTCAAAGAAAACTTCTCTTTTTTTTTTTCTTTTTTTTTTTCGGTATTACAAAATTACCATATTTTTCATGTTCTACTGATGCTAACTTTCTCAACAAAAGTCTTGTTTTTTCTTGTCTTCCCAGTCGCTGCATTCTTCTCTGAAAATTTGTTCGTATCTTCTAAAATAAGCAAGAAAGATTATTCCATCATCTGAACTGTAAGTAAATT